>OX421843.1:37164950-37481530 GCA_949127995.1 Suillia variegata | reverse complement strand
AGCAAAAGAAAGAATTCACCGAAATTTATTTGGTGTAAATTACAATAAAGCGCGCACAAGATACTTATCATTCGTAAAAGAAAGGCAAACATGAGAGAAAGAATAGGAAAAAAAAACAACAACTTCAATAGAGATGGGTCCCAAATATATTTAGATAATTTCCGTTAATAAAGTAGCTGCCGTGATGAGCTTAGGAAGGTGCTTTTGGGTTGTCGCTTTATTCTGCCACTGACATTTCCAGTGACACTTTAAGACGAATTTCCGAAATTTAAGCCGAAATAAACTCGGACAAAGTAGTTGAAATTAGTGCACAATCAAGAATTGGGAAGATTAAAAAGGAAGAAGGAAAGATTAAATTTTGTATTTTAATTAGCACATATTTAAATACAATTCATCATCGTCAGACTGTACAAATTTGATATTCTAGCATAGTTAGTCGCACTTGAATAAAATAAAATATTATAACTTTCAACTGTCAATCTTTCATTTGCATCATTTGGTTTACCAGAATTCAGAAATAACGTACTTTTCAATAATAATTGAAAGCTTGTCATGGCACACGGACTCTCAAATACTCAACTAACCTATCCCCGATCTTTAAGAATTTTTTTTAAGGAACTTAATAAAAGAAACCTTTAAAAACCTTTAAATGTGGTTCGTATTCGTAAATAAACTTGCGAACCTGCGATAACAGCCTGTGCACCAATTCGTCTAGATGCAGGTTAGAACAAATTTTAGGGAACTGTGGAGCATTGATGCACTATCGACAAACTCACTTGGGATTTTATCCGTCATCAGGAAATGTAACGAAAAGTTAGACTCGACCAACCTTTTCGAATTGTTGAGGACAATTTGATTAAATAAGGTTCTATTAGGCTCGACCAATAGATCTTTAGGTCGAAGTGCTTTAACACCTTCTATTACCCAGAAATATATTGTTAAATAAAACAACCTCAGGTCAATTTAGATTCCACTGTACATTTATTTCATATGAATATTTTTAAAGAGGTTAGAGTGGGCGGCATGGGATGAACACTGCAAAACTTACGATTTTTTAATTTCCCCACCCTCTTCCGATTTTTATAAAATTCTTAAAATATTATCAGCCCTAGAAAGATTCAAATTTGGACTAGAAAATTACTTACAGCATAAGTTAATATCTTAAATGATATTATTAATCAAAAAAACAAAGGAACATAAAGATATTTTTTTATTAAATCTAGCTAAGGTTCATCCTAGGAAAGGTACATTAATTTTTTCGTTTATTAAAGAATATTTATATCGATAACGTTATCCAAAATAAAGTTGTTTAGAATGTATTTCAATATGAATAACGCATTCGTCCAGCTCTGCCAAGAATCCACGAAACCTTTTCGACTTTATTTTGCTAGCACTAAGCACGAATTAATTGTGGTAATAAGTAAACGCTGAATTAAGTTCTCTTCCTCTTGCATCTCTCCTACTCATGAATAAAAGATTCGCTTGCGTCGGCATAAATTTAATTAGTGAATTAATTAGTTTTACAAATGAGTAGAAACCTTTAAAAGTTAATTTTTGTAATCGACAGCGTTTGATTTAATTTCGTTTAATTTTAGAGAAATAGATTAATATTTAAAAGAGACATCCTTAAGATTTGCATAATTTTCTATTCATTGAACATGTTATTGTCAGGAACATCGAGAACAAAGAAGAAAAATCGATTTTGAGCCCAATTCGAAAGGTGTCGCCTCTAATGACTTTTATTTATTTATTTATTTGCCTCGATTAAAAAAAAACATTGAAAACCGCTAAAATGCAAATTAAGTAAATACTCGTACATTAAAAAACAGTTCCACAATAAATTTGTGGCACATTACAATAAAGCAGCAGCAAAAAAAATACGAAAACAACAGCAATAACAACAACAAGAACAACAATATTAAGCGACACCCAACCAACCAACCAAGTACCATGACGACAATAAATTAAGTGCCCTTTTACATTCATAATTACGTTATACGCTGAAGTGGGCCAAACCGATGAACGTACAAAAAACGACAGACGGGCGGAGAGGAACAACGGGCACAGACGGACGGACGGACGACTTCATTGCTGCGACACAACAATGGTGCAAAAATTTATTGCAAAAAAAAAAGAAATGCCATTAATAGTGCGATGAGTAGAACAAACTGTCGAAGCACAGGTGAGCTCAATTGGAGCTAAGAAACAAAAAAAAAAAATAAAGAAAAAATAAAGAAAGTGTCCAAAGGGAGACAAACCAACGATTCGGTTTCAGGCGCTCAAAAGTAGGCAACGAAAATGTGTGCTAAACCACATGAAATGAACGGAACTGGGCCTAGTTAATAAATTTATAAACCAAGCAAAAATGCTAAACCGAAGGTCAGCCACACAAGAGACCCAACTCGCACTTGGTCTCCAGCGAGTGGGAAAACAAAAATAACGTAAAGAAAAATCGAAACAAAACGACCAGAAAAAATTAATGGGCAGCGTTTGGACTACGCGGTGGATCCTTAACCCAGCCGGGAAAGGCACATTTGAATTAATTGATTAACTGATTGTGTCAGAAATCTTAACAGTATAAGTAAATATATCAAAATTTGTTTATGTTTACCATGATATTCGAATATAAGGTGAAAGAATTAGAGAGTGCGAGTAAATTGACATAAACTTCAAAAGATAAAAATTCAATGAATTCAAAATTTGTGAATAAGACCGAATCGAAGCCAATGGAGTACACTTACTTGCTTCTTTAAGCGTCGTGTTTTGAACAAAGGAACGTTAAGGGCTTGCGATTGATGTAAGCGTTCGCAGATTCACCACTTAGCATCAAATTTCGGATGTTTTGAGCAACTCGGAGCATTAATGTAGTTGCCAGCTGTGAAATGGTTCTATTTATTTCTATTTGCGATTTTTTTCATCTACGGGTACAGTAAAGAATTTAAGTTTTTCTTTATAAAACGTCTTTAGGAATTTCACTTTCACCTTAGCTTTCAACAATTTCACAACAATAACGAGTTCTAATTTAAGATATCATCTGAATGACGTGTGCATGACTTTCCAACTGGGAAGTGTAAGTAGTAAAATTATTTTTCTTACTCAATATAAAAAAAGAGTCAAAATTATAAAGTGAGACATATGATCATTTGAATTAAACAAAGACCAAGAAAGACTTCAATAGAGATAGAAAAATATATAAATCAAATTTATTGCTTTTCATTTACCACCAAATTAAAAAAATATTGAGTTGTGACACTTTTTTGCATTGAAAACTGACGTACCGCACCAACGTGTTTGTGAATATGTGGATGTGTGCCTTAGAAACTCATATGTTATGTTCTTATGTATTTCTGCGGGCCACACATTTTGTAGCCAACGTTTTTTTTTTTGGTTAATCCAAAAACCAGTTACAACGAAAAACTCGCAAAATTTAAAGCATACTTTTCGGCTGTTGAAGCTATTTTGTGTGCGCAAGCGAAAAACATTTTCGTGGCTGCTTTTGCCGCTCTGACCGAATTCCGCAGGATATTGCTAACGATGAAAATGTTCGATAAAACGGAAATGTTGCCGACCAGCACCGCCGTTGGGCCAACGTTGGGGGGGGTGGGGGCTGGGATTTTGCCATTCAGACAAGAGTTCGTCCGTTCGACGACGACGACGATGAAGGCGAAAGCGAGGCGGAGCATACGGCATTCGACATTGGTTTATCGTCGTAAAAACGCGCCGTAAACTGTCTTGACTTAAGTTTAGGACATGCCGAAACAGAACAAGCACCGGCGCTAGAGGGGAGGGTAGTGGTAGGCCAGTAGCGACTTGACTCTTAACTTGAGTGAAAGAAAGTTCGGCGGCTGCTCCGTCATGTTTGAGTTTAAGTTTTACGTGAAACTTGCCTTGATCTACTTTGCGCCTCGGCCGAACAAAAAAAATACCTTCAACGCAGAAAAGAATGAACAAAATTTACAACATTCAAGACAAGAGAAAAAACAACAACAACAAAAAAAAAAAAAATAAAGGAAAAAGTCAAAAGAAAAAACCGAATTAAAATGAAAATAAAAAAATGGGCATCCAGGATAACAACAACAACAACAACAGCCGCAAAAAGCAAAAACCAAAACAACAACAATAGCAATAATAAAAGTTTAACAAAGTTAGACAGCGCCAAGTGGAAAGACTACACAGCGCAAGCGACTTAAGAACGAAGCGAGTGGGTTCCACCGCCGCTGCTTTACGAAGCGGACCAGCAGCAGGGGGTGGGGGGGGGGGCTGTTAAACCCCAGCAGAGCAGCCAGCAACACAAAATTCTTGGTGGCAGGAAGAGATTTGCTTTTATTGCGGAAATTAAAAACCATGTAAACTTTTATTTCATTTTTTGTTTTGTTTCTTGTTCATATTCCCTTCTCTATGCTCTTCTTCGTCCACGTTCGTTACTCATTTTGAAGTTGGGCAGAAAGTGGAGAAACGATGCCGTAAAGTGAGATGCGGTTCAAAACCTCAAAATTAATTTAATTTCATCTAGTTCAAGATCGAAATAAACTTGGAATTTTCTTTTTTTTCGCCAGAATCGTTTAACTATTTTACATTTTTGTTGTAAAAGTTTATGCTCACTTATTTTTTAATGTATGCTGATTGATGAAGAAAAGGTTTGTAAGACGTGAGGATGCAATCTCGAACTTAAATATCGATATGGTAAAAAAACATCGATAAATCGATGATATATCGATATTAGTATATCGATATTTTATTCAACTTCCACAAAATAAAATTCAGTTCACAATAAAATGACATTGTTTCGTCCTTTATAATAATCGTGAAATTCAAAGAAAACACTTCTCTAACATATTTTTGTAGCGTGTAAAAATGTTTTGCCAAAAACCTTTCGCTAAACAATATTTTATGTCTCAAAGTATTCGAAATATGTTTTTTAAAAGAAAATGAAAATATCGAAATATCGTATTAGAAACATCGATATATTTTGGTTTGAAACATCGATATTATACTATCGATATTGTCGCAAAAATATCGATATAGAAATATATATCTTGCATTTCTAGTTAGACGTGTGCATCTTCAATTTTACTTGGATTTTATAAATTCCAAGCCATAACTCTTATTTTTTATATGCCCGTGTGCTGCTCTGAAACTAACCGGTCAGCCTTGCCACATTTTACGGTATTGGAAACTTTATCCTTACTTTACCTTTACGGTTGCTGCCTGCTGCTGAACTTCTCGCTTAATAAAACTGAAGCGCGAGTGCGCGTTTATTTTGTATACACGCTCATTAAATTGTAGCTATTAAGTTTGATTTAAAGTTTTTTCTTTTCCAATTTAAGCGAAAACTCTCGTGTTTCCTCGCTCTCTCTCTCTCTCTCTCTTGCGAGGACTGGCGGCCATTTTAATTTGTTTTTTTTTTTGGACTTGGCGGTTACGTTTAACTTAATCTTTCGTCGAACTTTGTAACTACTTTGTTTAAAATTTTGTTATAAGTTTTAAAGGTTGTGTTGTTGTTGTTGTTGTTGTTGTTTGGCGTCACAGGTGGTTGGTTGTCTGTATAAAGTTGCATAAATTTAAATTATTCGCACAGGCGAAACGTTGTTTCTGTTTATCAAACTCTTTTCTATTAACATAACTTGTGTCTGGTTTACATAATAAGGTTCCTTTCACAGGAGGCGTTAAACTGATATTCGATATGTTGCCGAAGCGAGCACAAATAAGACGAAAATCAATTAACTCAATTCTTTTGTTTGGAAACAAAAAAAAAAAACAAACGTACAAGAGCTCGAGTTTCTTAAGATATAACAAAAGCTAATTTATATTATAATGATTCATAATATTCTTTTTATACGATAATATGTGTGATAATATTTGCATTTCAATACTAAAAGAACAGAGAAAGTTTAATTAAACCGGTGAGGACTAAACTAAACTAAATTAGGATAGGTTGAACTAAACCGAACTGAATCTAAAAGGTTCTAATCGATATCAGTCGGAGATCCTCTTTTAGTTTTAGTTGGGATAGAAATCAATTAGTAGGAAAAAAAAAACAATTGACAAACTTGAAGGAAGTAATTTCCCATTTTGGTGACTATATCTACTCGTTCAAACCAAGTTGCTTCTAAATACTTTAAGAGAGTTTCCTATAATGCATGACAGGAGCACTGGAGATGATCCAGATTTCCTTCATCCCAAGTTGCTTAAATTTTCTGCATTTATCATTGTCAGTTAATTTTAATTTTAAGTCTTTGCGATTAGGTGCTTTGAGAGTTCTGCGTACTTCAGAACTTAAATAAAACCTTCAACAATTATTATTAAGTTACAAAATTCTTAATCGCAAAAGTTAATACTGATCATTTGTTATGCAACTAAAATAAGTTAAGTTGTCTGTTTAAATTAATTTTATTATTATTTTATTTGCTGACGTTAAATGGAGTTTACGATTGTATTTACAACAAATCAGTTGCTGTTGTAAGCAAAAAATCAAACATCATAAATCATTGTCAACACTTTCGAAGCAACAGTGCACATGCCAAACAAAAATGTATTCGATACAAAACGCAACGACATTAAAAATCTTGACAATTTAACCGCAAAATTGATTACCGAACAATGACCTTGTTTACTCGTATGTATGTAATATTGTTTTGGGTAATTGTTACAGCTAATAAAAGTGGGGTACAAAATATTAAAGATTATTTCTGCAGCAAGTTCAAAGTACAATTTATGGTGTAAAATGGTTCGAGGGCACACACGCAGACGACTTATAAATTCAAGCATTACATATGGCAACAAAGCAAAGGAAGAAATCGTCGGAGAAGCCAAAGAAATGCGATGCGTATACAACTTTAATCTTAAAAATACAAGTACATTTCCAGATATCGAGCTAAATCAAAATTTTATCGGTTTAACACAAGAAAGACGACTGCAGACATATAAGAGATAAATGATTGGATACACTGTGAAAAACTCCAAATAATTTGCCTAATGTAAACTTGAATACATTCTAAAATTTTCCATATGCTAGAGGAGATATGAAATACAAATTGTATTCAATAGTCATAATTTTATATGATACATTATGAAATTTTTTTTTTTCTAAAAAAATTAAAATATTATTCCAACGTCTTCACAAGTAAAGCAACAAATAACGTCGAGTCTGATTGACTCATAAACAGGCGGATAAGGATAATAATTTAAAGATATATGAAATTGAAAGATTTTCTTCTCAAATAATTTATCAAATGAAAAATGTAGCAAAACTTATCAGAAATGTTGCTTAACATTAATTTGTGTCATACTATTGAACTAGATGTCGCTCGCTTTATTTTTTTTAAATTAGGTGAGGAGCGATTTTCTATCTATAGATTTAGATATTCTAAACCACCCACAGTAGATATGAGACATATGAACTTTTCACTTTTCTATCTTTAATATGCAGACATTTTTGCAGTGTCATTGTGGCAGTCACAAAAATACGAAATCAATCAATGCTGCCAAGTGCATACGGAGTTAGTTCAATGTGGCATTCCGTACATACTTTCGCATAGTACAGTAAGGATGCAGAAGAGCGGAGGAGGCTGGCATATGATGGAGAAAAATTGGTTAAATTGGTGAATGCACTTGTGCATTTTTTTTTTCTCCGACTTTTCATTTTGCTGCACACTGCGTTCTTCCAACAAGAAAGGAAATCGAAACTGAGCTGAAACGGCAGCTGCACAAAGATCATGTCAGAGCAAATGTTCGCTCGAGGGTTTAAACTGTAAATCAATGCGGCAATTTGGCCCTGATGAAAGCGCTTCACAATCGACTTAGCCGGCACAAAAGTAGCCTAAGTAGGTTTGTTAGTTGCTGCGCAGCATACGAACGGGCGGTGTACCAATACGAACAACGATTGACTTATTGTTAAATTTTTTATTAGTTGGTATCGTTATTTAATGCCACCGATGTTTTCTGCCTGCCTGCCTGACTACGAAAGAGGTATTTATTGGGGGCAAACAAAAATGCCAAAATAAAACAAACAAACAAATAAACCGCTTAGGAAACAAGCCGAAACCAAAGGCTGGAGAGAAAGAAAAAAAAAAGAAACGTTTCAAACAATAACGGCAAGGGACCAGCTTTCAGTTTAGAACAGAAAATCAAATCCTCAAAGGTTTAGTAAAAGAAAAAAGGTGTATTTAGCAACAAATATAAATAAACACAAAAATAAAAATAACACCGAAATGCTATAATAATAAATCAGGTGTTTCTTCCGTTCGCATAAAAAAAAACACCCTTTGTCAAATATCGCCACGAAAAAGGTTGCTTAGGATCAGCACCGCAATTGGGTCGAAAAGGGTGTGTGGTGGTCAGTTTTATAAGTCAGGTGTTGGTTGTTGTTTGAATGGTTGAGTGGTTGAAGGTGTGTGTGTGTGTGAAAATAAAATGTTGCTTTTTATAGCCCTCGAGCTGGCATCTCGCCGCATTTCATTTAATTGTGCTGAAAACAAGAAAAGTTCTGGCAGCGGAGGAACGTCTTAAAGGTCGCCCCACAACCTCTTTTTCAGTTGTCGAATCTCAAACAATTCGAACTCGAAGACTGCCATCTGGCGGTTGGAAACTTAGAGGTATCATATAACAGAGAACTAATTTATGCCATTCGCCTATCTCTTTTGTGTGCAATATATGCGCTCAAGCTGAAAATAAGCTTGGTCAACGTCGAATAAGCAGGGTAGACAATAAAATCAGGCGATGTGTCTCAGTAATTGCTTCTGAATTAGAGGCTATGATTATGCAAAGAAAAAACTCCTAATTAAGGACATTAGTAAACTGGAGTTATCATCTAAAGTTATGAGATACCCAAATTGAAAGATATTTTTTAATGCATATTTTTGATGCTTTAGTGCATATTTTGCAGAATGAATATTTGGCCAGTTAAAACATTTTATATACAATATTAACTGCAATTCTTATATAAATTTTGTAATCCAACTAGACATCAATGAATAACCTTCATCCAACATTAGTTTCTGGCGGAGGACGCACTACCAAAAAATATAAACTTTTACTAGGTTATCTACGAATATCAATAACGATCTTTGCCAAAAAGTTGACTTTCGAGAAAATAAATTGTATTGGGAGTTTCCTAGTTGTTTGTGTTTGCCAGCGTATAAGACGCACCATGGGATATCCTTCCACTCACAAATCGTATTTGTGTTTGCCATTTTAATTCGGTCATTTTCTTTCAACTTGACATGTGAAAGGCAAAGAAAAAGGCATGAAAAAAATTTGCAAACTTATTTTTCTCTCGTTTTGCCTTGTTTGTTTGTTTGAGCTGTCGAACAAATTTGCTGGCAAGCAAAATCCTTCGTATTCCGTCTTTAACGTCGAGGTTTTTGTTTTTTTTGTAGTTACATAATTTTTTTCTGTTGGTGTAGTTGACGACGTCGATGTCGTCGTTAGCGCTAAATACCTTAGAGATGCCGGCGACCCCGACAACGACGACGACGACTTTTTGACATGTCTAGGAAACGTTCGCCTGACTGACTGACTTCCTGCGACGAGTTCCTTTTGCCAAGTCACGCCGAATGTCGCAGCGTCAGAGTCGTATGGTTCATCCTTCCTTACATGTTAGAGTGTACATGTGTGTGAAACTGAGTTTACTTGTACTCGTATATGTGTGTGTATTGTGTAACTAAGTCAAAATACGTTCGGCTTCCTCAAAAGCAATTATATGCGCTATTATGTAATCCAAATTGAATTTAATTGTTGGGGAAAAGGCGGCTTTTGCTTTTGCCTTTGCACAGCACAGTAGAGCAGAGCAGAGCAGCTTTACTTGCTCAGCTGGATGCCAGCGTGTGGCACCGGGGCGGGAAGTGAAATTAGGGAAATTACTTGAAATGTACCTAGGTTTCAAGACTTGGCATGTGTGCTGTGATGTGATGTGTTGTGTGTGTGTGTGTGTGAGTGTGTTTATATATGCGTTGACATTCATGTGAATTGTACTTACACTAGGACATGTGCACACACACACATACAAGCACGAACACATACTAACACACACAGAGAGTTTCGTTGTTATGTTGGCAAGTAATTCCATGAAATCATGTTGATTTGCAAATCCACTTAGCGTGCACTCAGAAAAATTAAAGACACACTCGGAAAGTGTGAAAATGAAATCCCATTTAGTTGAGGATCCTTATACGAGGACATTCTGCAAGTGCAAACATATTAAAGCGACTTAAAACGTTCCTTTTTTGTTTTTGTTTTAAAGAGTGCTTAAGTATTAAATTAGAATGACTACTGAGAATTGAACGAATCAACAGTAATCCAAAGGACAAACTCAGGAGTAGCTGGCAACGATATTTTTTGAGAAGACTTGAGAATGGAATTAGATGTTGTTTGAGAATTCCGCCGGACACTTATTAAATAAATTGATAAGTTACGAAAGATTTATGGAAAAAGAATAGAAACCAATAACAAAATTTTGATTTATTTCAAAAATTTTTAAAGTTCAATTAAAGGCAGAAATGTGGCAACCATATTATAGACACTTCTATAGTTACAAACCTAAATAAATAGATACAAGATGTCTTACCGTATATCTACTAGCGACATACTCCAGCTGAGATATACAAGTTAATGAATTAGGAATGTTTTGGGAGTTTAACTATTTGCAAATTGTGAGCAAAACGCTGAATCATTAAATTCTCACTTGGTTGCGGAAGGATGGTACGGAAGTAAATTACAGGTTGATGGACTTCAGATATAATATCATGAGTTTCTAGGAAATAACATATTATCATTATAATTGGTCTGATTTGAAACAGATACAAAGACGAAAATCGCTTTTAATGAGGGATTATTGTTGAGGTTATTGTCGCGGCAGATGCTTTACATATCTTAGGCCAGTCTAGGCCCAAAGTGTAAGACGATGCTCTGAACATCAAATAAACCGTGATATAAAAATGCTTTTTTTAAAGGAATTTTAAAAATGTTGTATCTATTTATTTAAGACACTCAAATTAGTTGTTATTATTATTGATAAAGGCTATAGAAGCACTGCGACCTGAAAGATCTATTGTACAGCCTCGTTGTTCTACAAACACAATTCTAGAATATTTATAAATCTTGTAATTGTGCGCTTAGGAACTAGAATCCCATTGCCTAAGTAGTTATATCTGCGTCTTGCCACCGCTGGACAAGTGCAAAGAACACGCTCAGCCATTTCTTCTCCTCTTGGCAGAGTTCAAATTAGTTAAATAGTACGTGCATATTTCTTTGTAAACCGATTTTATGCGGTTATAAACTTTCCTATATTCTCTTCAAACTTAGTTCATATTAAGTATCTTTTAATTAAATAGATTTCAAAAATATTTTTTATAATTTCAACTAAAATTTCATAAGCCGAAAACTTGTGTTACTACCAAATTCATAATCCGAATGGCATTATAAAAGTTTGAGCACTTAAAACAAGTTCAATTCGAAAGGTGAACGCGATTTTGACACCGCAATGGCGTGTCGTGTAAGATAAGCGCCATAAATGAAAATCGACTTTAGACTGCGGTAGTGCGGCTGCCGCTGCGGCTGTGGCGGCTGCGACATACGCGCACAAATTATTCATAAATTAAGCGCTGTCAAATTTCGGAATTATTTCGGATTTATTAACAGCAGATAGTACTCGTAGGTATACCGTTATTTATTTTTAATGTAACCCAACTCAAATAGTCCGCTGGGAATATGTCTCGCTGGCGCATGTACAGGGTGGGCACAAAATAATAGTGATTATTATTTTGCTAGAGGAAATTTACTTCATGTTTGACTTTTCGTATTTGAGCTCAAAATTTAAGGTCTGACTTTTTAAGAAAAATTCAAAGAATAAATTTTTCTAATTGATATAAAAGTTAATTTATCTGATATGAAGTTGAAAATCGCATTATCAAGCTGAAGGTCGTACTACTTCCCACATTTGGACAACCAAAAGTGTTTCTTTGTTCCTCTTGAATCGAGCTCAAGATCAAATTTCTCAAGTCAAGAGAATCTCCTGAATATTTTTTCACCCTGTATTTATACACTGACAAGTAGCGACTCCGTTTGGTGGGTATCGAAATCACTCACTGTGCGCGCATATGTATGTGTGCTATGCGTCCGTGTGTGTGTGTGTTCATAACAAGTGATACATGTGTAATAATTAATGAATTTAATTAAATATTAAACACACAACTACACTCACAGCTTATACGAGTACACACACACATACACATATAAATTCAGAACAATTCAGCAGCATACGCAGACGACAACATTTTACCAATTGACAAGACATTCGCTTAAATGTAAATGAAAATTCCGAGCAAAATTGCAGACACCTGAGCGCAAGAGATGAGAGATGAGGTGCACATGAAATTGCTACATAATTAAAAAGCATTTAATAAGCGAACGCGAAAGAAAAAAACTCCCACCGGAGGCAGTGCTGACGGTGGTGCACATTGGTTTGTACCTGGAAATGTTTGAACATTTAAATAAATCCATCTTATTTATATCTGCAATATTAGATAGTTTTAAGAGATACAGTCTATATGCATTTCGAAGCTAGTCACACCTTACTATACGATCTTTAAATTGCAATCCAGATGAGAATTTTATAAGACAGGAAACAAAATTCAAAAGCACGAGAGAAAATAATTGGTTTAAAGTAGACATAAAATAGAAACCAGTTTAATAAAAAATTAAAAAAAGTTTCTTAATATGATTTGACCGGAATTCTTTATTTAATCTTCTCGTTATTTCTATTATTATTTTTCAAACTTTTGCTACGAGTATTTTGGACATCAAGTTGTGCCACTGTGCAGGAGCTGCTCGTTCGTTCGCTGAATACAGTTTGGGGGCGGCATAAATTTGAATCGATAATAATCAGCTTAGGGACGACTATAAGCGGGTATTAAGCGCACAGTTAACGCAGCAATTTTTATCACAGCAAAAAATGATTAACATGCCATGTCTATGTGTATTCATCATATTTGTGTGAGTGTGTGTGTGTATGTGTGTTTCTCTTTGCATTCATAAAACAAAGTTATAACCATAAAAATTGCTTTAATAAGTATGAAGAAGTACAAGAAGTATCTACGAGATTACATACACACAAATCTTGAGTTTTTATTATATTTCTTTTTATTAAATATGGAAATATAAATTTATTCTGCTTAAAATAAGTTTGTTCAAATATAATATTGTAGCTTTAATTCTTCTTCTTTTAGTTAATCACAGTGAAAACTTTTTATAAATGCAACTACAACAAAAAATAAAGCCAAAGTGACCTCACGAAGAATTTGGAAGATTACTTTTTTAATTGTTCAGAGAGATTTTGGGTTCGTATTTCAGAAACGTCCTTTAAAAGTTATAAAATTAATTTAAAGAAATTACAAATCGTAACTTACAGTTAAGAAAAAGGAATTTTTGACTTGTATAGCATGCACAAAAAAATATCCACTAAAATCACCTAATAAATTCCTACAAAATCAACAAAATTAATTCAAAGTTTATGTTAAATTATCACTTCTACAATAGATATATATATTTTTTTTTAATCTGATCATTCATACTGTTTTAATAAAAATTATTTAAGTTTTCATATCGGAAACTTTCCTGATGTGGTTATCAAATCGGGAAGTCAAATCGGTTTCTAGTAAAACGTAACAACACATACAAACTGGTTAACAGGGTGATTGAGATAAATATTTTGCTTTTTGCCAAAGGGTGTTGCAAACATAATATTACAGAGAATTTTTTACTAATGTACGTTAAAAAAATAACAGAATGTAAAGTAAAAATAAAAAATTTTGAAAATATGCAAAAAATATGCATTTATTATATGCCTTGTTTTGTAAATATGCAAAATAAGGCATTTATTGGAATATATGCAAAGATATGCACCAACGATCAAATGCCAATTTAAAGAAATTTTCATGATTTGTAAAGATAACTTGATATTACTCTTTAGATACCCAATAAAAATATGCATTTTCATGGAAAACCTTTTTCTACTTCACATATAATTATGTTGACCACAATAGTGTTAAGACTTAAGTGTTCAAACATATTTGTTCCCATCTAAATACTTCATTCCTATATATCTACTTTTTTAATTCTTATATGCCGACACTATCCTGGGTACAGTAAAATGGTCAATGAGTGCTGAGTGCTACGGTCCCATACCAGCACACACACACAACTCTAAACTATAGACTATATTTAAAATGGAGTCTCGTAATTTACTTTTGCATATATTCAATATTTCATGTGTGGAGAAATTCATAATATATTTTCATATAAATTTTAAGTTAATTGCATTATTTTGCACCTCAAGCTCCTAAAATATTATCCAATGACTTGTTGTTGTTGTTTTAATTAGATAAAATCCGAACAATATTAATATTTTTACTATATATATCTACTTACATATATACACGTGTTTTGTATATTTTCCTTTCAATTGTTTGCTGCTTAAGCTTGTGTCTGCGGTGAAGTGCTTCCGGTTTCGAAATGTATTTGGTTACTCGCAATGAAATGCAATTACTTATTTTTGTTTTTGTTATTGTTTTTCTCTCTTCTCTTCTTCTCTTCCGTTGTGGGATTGTTTTCAATGTTGCAACTTTTCAAATTTTCATCGTTGTGGCAAAATGCTCTGTAATTTTCCACAGATGATAACTTTTAATTGAAAAGAGATATCATTTTCGCCAACTTTTTTTTGTGGTTGCGCCGCGTGAAAGTGGCTACATTGTTGCAATTGTTTCCACTGCACAAAGGCGCAAATGTCTAATTTGGAAAGACAAAAATAACAAAAAACAATTTTCCTGCTTTTTTTTTTTGGTTAAATTTTTGTTTTATACCAAACTTAATTAAAGTATTTGATTATTTTTGTATTTTCAGATAATTTTTCAAGAACACGTTTTGACATAACAAATACAGGTAAATATCGTTGCTGGTTACACAATTTGTATTTTTATTATTAACACTTTATGGTATAGAAATTTTTTAAATGGTTAATGGTTAATTTTCAGTTTCCACAGTACGGATGAAGAGTGTTCAGATCTTACAATAAACACCTTTTCATTCTTACTAGAAACTAGTGACAGACCGATAGCAAATTTTTTGTCCAATGACCATTTGCATCCAAGCTGAAACCAATGACAAAATTATTGGCCAATACAGGCCGATGCTAATAAACGGTCGATCACTACTATGAACATAAGGATTAAGGTTTTCCACGCCTACTTATTACTCCTACAATTTTTAAATGAATTAAAACCATAACTATTTGCTTTTTGTATTCTTTGCTTTGTGCATTGAGGGTGTCAGCTTCAATCTTATCCACGAACTTTTGCTATTTTTATTTTGAAAATTATATAAATCTTATGTTAGTTGCATTTATATATCTTTAATTGATTGAAAACTGTATATAATTCCATCTTGTCTTATACATCTTTTCATGGACCTTTATGCCATTTTGAATTATATATTTGTCTTTTATATAAGTTATAGATTGTTGGCAATTTGTTAAGATAGTGAAAAGAGTAATTTTTTATGTATTTGCTTCTAGTTTCTGAACTGCCTCTTCATTTTAAAAATAAGAATTTTAGTGTTCAAGGCCGTATCCAGAGGGAGGGGGCGAATGGGCGGCATGGATACTTTAACGAATTCCAAGATCAAATATAATATTTATAAAGCGGCAAGATACAGTCACATCCGGGTCTCCAAAACCGTTCTGTTAGTCTTTGTCTTTAACTTCTACAGCCATCTATAATCGCTTTTTCGAGAATCAGATTAACGTCTTTAATGCGTTGTAATCAGATAAAAGCTCTAATCACTGATTAAAAAAAATGATTCATGATAAAAGTTTCGGTTGTCATTATTAAGTAAATTGTTAATTGTGAGATTATATACAAATTAGCAATCGAATTAAGCTCCTACTTGAATTTTTCTTAAAGCTCATGTATCTCAAATAGTTGAATGTATTTTAACACGCGCTTGGAGATTTAAATGGCTACGTAAAGCATAATTAATTTTACAACTGCATCTTAAATTTACAACAAAACAAATTAACAACTCGACGAAACCTTGAAAACAAGCCACTCCCAGCAATTAATTAAAAGTTCTACAATAAAAAATCCATTATTCAGAAAGTGTTTAAAATCTAAAATTACACATGAGTTTTGTTGTTTTAGGCCAAATGCGTTTCTAGTTAACAAATTTTGTTGTTTCATTTTAGGGGCTTCTAGACAACAACAATAATAAAAAAAGCGTAGTTAAAACACGCTTTTAAGCCTTTTCTTTTTTTGTTTTTTTGTTTTATGGCGTTGGCTTGTGTCGAGCACAAAACAAAGCAAAGCAGAGCAGAGCAGACAAGAGCCACTTCAGGCGGATAAACTTCAACATTTGAATATTAAATAAAAATAAAGCAGGGAAACGTAAAAAGCACATTCATCGAAAATGTGCTCATTATAATTTTAAAGGGCTTATTTTATTTTATTTTGTTTTGTTTATTTAAGGTTTACGCTTTGTTATTTCGGTTGAAATGGAAAGCGCAAACGCAAACGACGCCCTCCCGGCGTACATATTAAAAAATGTTAATGCAATTTGCGTAATGTGTACGGAGGAGAAAATGCGAATTCATATTTCAAAAATATATAAACGAAACAAAAATTTTAAGAAAATATAAGAATAAAAGACATATGTGTGTGTGAGTGTGCGAATAAAACAGCGCAGAGCAGAGCAAAGTGAAGCAAGACGTTAAAATATTTAAAACGAAATTTGATGTATGAAGGGCTCATTCACACACACAAGCACACAATGACACATTCACGGCATGACAACACCAATACAAATACAAACCCACAACTGCCACAAAGAAAACAATATTCGGCTTAGTATGCCAACAACAACAACAACAACAAAATGTACCACCACGAGTAGCGAGAGAAGAAGAACAAAACGCACGAAAAAATATGAAGAAAAAGCGCTGGATTTGACATTTGACAGGATTTAAAGCGCGTATTAATCTTACACTTACACACACACACACATACACACAAACAAACGCAACGCACGCTTGCACACACATATATAGTATAACACACGCACTCAAGCATACGAACATTGCGCATACGAGCGCACTTTCATACTAAAGCCTTGCTCTTTCGCTTTGTGAAAGCGTCTCAGTAGGGAAAAGTCATGCAGGCGTCATTGTGAAATTTTGTATTACCTTGAACAAACACAGATGAACTATTTATTAGTTATTTTTAATTTAACAGTAATCTCTAATAGATTTAAATTCGTCTTTAAGATTTAATTTTGATATTTTCTTGAAAAAAGGAAATCTAAACTATGAAACTGGGTAACCCAGTTTTTACATATGTCTAAAATGTGTGATTTTCGATAAATTACATGTTCAGATTAAAAGTAATCTTTGACTCTTTATCTCAATTGTGAAAAGTTTGTATCACAAAAACAAATTAATATTATTAAGTGTTGATTTAAAATTTTCTTTTTAATAGCACTCTGTGACAGAGAAAATATTCATACATTCGACAAGACATAACTCAAGTTGAAGGTCTAGTCAATTAAAAAAACTGCATACACAGAATTTTGAATAGACCCTCAAAATCAAGACTTAGGATCCAAAATCCCATTTTTGATAAAACTTTTAAAATTGAAATCGACTCTTTGATTAATTTCAAAGCATTTTATCATTGAAGCTTTTGTCATTCAAACCAAACTATTCTCATTGGGATTGCATCTGAGTGTGTGTGTATAAATTAGAAATGTGTATGTGTGTTTGGCATATATAAAATTTTGCATTTTAAAGCCATAATAGGCCTCCAAATCGCGCGCATCGAGCGTACTACTACATCATTAAGTACGCTTCATAGTTTCTTCAAATGACATCCGTGGATGTGTTTGTACGTCGTGTGTGCGTGTGTGTGTGTCATGTGTTCGTGTGTGTGTAAGTGAATGTGTATATGTGGAAAAATAAGTGCCAAGCGCAAGCACATACGTACACATAGTCACATAAATATACAAAACCCATTCAAACGTACACAACAACACACCAACGCACACACATACACCCACAGAAATATACAAGTATACAAAGAAACCAAGCCAAGTAAGGCAGGCAGGCAGGCAAGCAGGCCTCATTTCTTGTGTGCAGCAAAGGCAGGCTCCATGAATCCAGCCACGTAAGAAGGCATTTACGTGGAAAAGAATACCTGCGCTTTTTTTTTTGTTCTTAATCTTTTTTTTTCGTTTTCTATTTGCCTGCGCCTTACCTCGAATGAGCATATTTTTTGTAGGCAAGGGTTTAATTACAAATATAATCTAAAGTTTAAATATCAGGATTTAAATAAATTTTAAATATATAAATAAGTATACAGAAAAGTGTCTAATTTGTAAATTATTTGTTTAGTTAAATTTCTTAAAACAAGATTGCATATAATTTGTACCTTTACTTTATTTATGGTAGCCACTAAGACCAGCCACTATAACCATATTTGGTTAAGTCTGCGTGTGGGCGCTGTGGCGCCTCGTGCGTGTTTTCCTACGGCCTGAACAATTTTCAAAAGATACGACGGGGATTGTTTTAATACAAGCAAAGCAGTTCAGACTACAACAATTTACTAATATTTTGCGTTGTGTGTAGTTTCACACATGCTGTGACATGTATTTTTATATATACATGTATATGTGAAGATACAGAAACGTATATGCAAAATATAAAGAAAAAATTGGTAGAATATACAATGAAAAGAAAACTAAAACGAAAGAGAATTCCATTTATCAATGACAAACGTCGTTGCTTGCTACCTACAACTATTTTGTTAAATTTTTTCCATTCGACTTTTACTCCACGACGACTTTAAGCGTCCGCTGCCGCTTCAGATGCTTCCACTCGATGCTTTTGTTGACCTCATTTGGTTAGTTTCGTTTAGTTTCGCTTCGCTTCGTTTCTTTCCTTCTATTTAATATTTGATTTGTTTTGTACTTTGCACTTCAATTCTTCGACTAGGTATGCGTCGAATAGGGATCTTCATACACATACACATATACGAGCACATATACGAGCACAGCGGCGACTGACACTTGCGTTCGTGTGTGTGTTGAAGTCTCACTTAAATGCGAAAAATGTTTATTATGCGCCTTTATAAAGTTATTTATTTGCTGCCGTCAACTATGCTTGTTTGTGTTGGTTTTTCTTTGTTTGTTTGTTTGTTTGTATATGTGCGTGCGTTCGTGTTGGTCGACATGCCCGGGTGTGTTTAAATGTGATGAAAAGTCTGAGCCAGCTTAAAAAGTTCTTACAAGTACTCGTATATAAATTCAATTTTTTTTTTAATAGGGTTCCTCCTACACGTATTCATGACAGGGTAATCTCGTGTGAGCTCCCCAGCTTTCAGGTGTTGTTTGTACTTGTACATCTTAAAATTAATTAAATATGAAAAATGTGCTGCACATTTTTTTTTTGCAACAATTTTGGATTTAATTTAAAGTTATTAAACTTTTCAAAAATATTTTAATTTAAGCAGAAATTCTCATGATTTATGTTCTCTCAGTTACACGAAGTATGTATGTAGTCGCATCTAAACCATATGAGGTAACTATATAATTCAGTTGACAGTTAATGTGTTTACGTGTAAGTAGGTTAACTACTACTAACTCGTGACTTTATCTGATTGGCACAATTGAAATTTTAACTAAGCCGAATTAAGGTTGCCAACTTTTCAAGTGTATACATTTTTGAAACTATGCTGAATAGTCATGCTCTAAACTATAATCAGGGTATTCATTCAAACGCTTAAGTTTACCTTTTACGTAAATAAAAAATGTTAACTGATATGTTTTCTGAACACAGTTCTTATATTTTGCACAATTGACAATTGTTGAGTAATTCGAAAATGTCATTTGTCATATTTTGTCAAAATCTTTGGAAAGTACGATGGTAAAAATTTGGTCTTACTTCCCATTTAAATTAGTTATGTGAGCATGATGGGTAAACGATTTCTGAATAAAGTCGATTGATTTTCGATTTACGTCGTTACATTCTCTTTAAAGATTTGTCAATCGTTCCCTTTTACTGAATGATGTTAATTCTACTTAATATAGCCAAAAAGGATCTCAACCTGGTATCGCTAAGGATCTAATAGGTGGTTTATGCGTGGCTTCGGTCAGCCAGTACAACCTAATCTTATCAATATGTATTGGAATGTTGAGATGATATATTTTTTAGAAATTTTTACTATCAATTATACAATATATCACATCGCTGATGTTCGTCATCAAAGAAGAGAAAGCAACGGATATTATGTAATTAATGACAACACTATTTTTTTTACTACTTGGTTATACTGATAAATAATATAAATTAAAATGATGACCTATTTCTGGCTCACAAGGTTTAATCGCATATATTCATGCCAAGCTTTTTCTCACTACGGTTGGCAACCCCAGATTAAATGGCTAAAGAAAGAAAGAAAAAAAAAAACAAAGTCGAATACGAATGAAGGTGCTTATCTTTGCTGAACCAAAAACAAATGTTAAAACTGCCTGTGCAGCAACATTTGAAACGGAAAGAAAAGCAGAAATAAAAGAGAAAAAAAAAAAGAAAAAATGAAAAAGGAAAAAAAAAAACGTTATCGTTATCAGTTCAAGTGTGTGAGTTGGTGTGTTGCCTTTTCTTCTTTTAATTTGCCATAGCGTTGATATATCAAGCAAAACACTTGCACACTCACACCTATACACACTAATACAGATAAAGCCATATAAAAACCTTAAAAAAAATAAAAGTCGTAATAAGTCGTAAGTCTCGATGACTGAAATCAAAAAGAAACCATTTCGTCTTAAGCGCAATCCAAAAAATAAAAATCCAGAAATGTGGCAACTTTCCACCGACATTGACCTTGCGCACACATATACGCATACGCTTTCACACACCAACACCGCTGCACACAGTTGCCGAGCATATTTTCAACTTTTCTTTTTGCAAGAGTTTCTGTTGTTTTCTGTTTTCTCTTTTCATGTTTTCTTTTTGTTTTTTTTTTTTTTGTTTTCGCTCGTTTATGTGAAATAAAAATTTCTGGCGTCGGAAATTAGGGTACAAGGTAAATGGCGCTCGAAAGTATGCTATGTCTTCTTATGCGCTTCCAGCTGGAGGGTCCTTTATAAGTATTTTTTTTTTGTTTCTATTCTTTTTTGTTTGTTCGCTAAACCAAAATTGTTTTTC
The DNA here is from genome assembly GCA_949127995.1 of Suillia variegata. NCBI lineage: Eukaryota > Metazoa > Arthropoda > Insecta > Diptera > Heleomyzidae > Suillia > Suillia variegata. The sequence goes on along the minus strand of OX421843.1, from coordinate 37,460,289 downwards.
TAAATGAATTCAAATGTGCTGACAAGAGTTTATAATAATTTTGTTGTGTGTGTGAGTGTGTGTTGCGTTTAATTTAGAAGGGTGAGTTTGAATCGCTTTACTGCTTCAGTGTTGCATACATATACACACACACATCGCTATACGCTTATTGCTGATCGCTCCCCGTAGCCACATTCACTTTAAATTGCATTACTGCGCGTTTCCGTTAGTGTATGCGGTTGTGTGAGTGTGTATGTGTGTGTGTGAGTGTGTTGCGTTGGTGCTTATGTATTTATAAACTTATTTTTTTAACTGTTGATAATGAAATGAAGTTTAATTAATGTCGCTCATAAGCTCCGCGGTACTTTGTGTAATCATAATAACAATTCATTTTCGTTTGCATTTCTGTAATTGGGTGGTTAATTAAGTATGGCATTAAATACCACAAAAAAAAGGCGTATCCACATAACTTAAAAAGAAAACTTTTTGTTTCTGTAAATGTAAATGAGCATTTCATTATATTTACTTTTGTTATTCCCATCTCTGATTTTGCATATATGAATTCTGCAAAATAAATGAGCAACATAACATTCACTTTTATTATTTTGTAGTATTAAAATATGAAATTAAAAAAGTTAACTGAAAACAAAATATTAATCATATCATTAAAGATTTTTGTATATTATACGAAACATATAAAACTTTCATGAAAACATGAAATCATCTGAAATTGCATTTTTCAGTTTGAACATTTGTCGTCGTTTTTTTTTTTTCTCCGTAATGCAACGGACATTCATTAACACGAAATGCCGCTATTTATAAAAATTGTTTTCACTGCACACATTCAAATGTGTGTTGTGTATGTGTGTGTGTGTGTGCGTGCGTGTGCACATTTAGTATAATTGTAATGCGAAATAGTAACGCAAATGTTTGTACTAACGAGCGCTAAATTGTTATTTCATTTCACTGTGTGTGTGTGTGTGTTTGTGCTGCTGGCTGTTTATCTGTAGTAGTGTAGTAGTATATGTGAGTTTCCGCACGTGTGTATGTATATGTGTTCAGTTGTAAATTACCACTTACCGCGTAGAAATGCAATATTTCCCACTGATGGTTACGGCTGCTTCTGCTTCTGCTTCAGCTTTTGCTGATTATTATTATTCTGAGGATGCTTAAGGCATCGCGCCACAAAAGGTCAAAGGGCGTAAGTGCCTCAACGACTTTTCAAGTGGATTTGTATGTGCGCAGGGATGCGTCGCTCACAACTGAAAATATTTGTTTTTAACGGAAATTCAAGTAATCATTTTTTTGCAAGACACTCTGAAATTGCTCAACGCAATTCGAGGCTATAAAATCAGCGAACAAATTATTAAATTTTGTATGAAATATCACAATTTTACATGATCGACTCGACTCGACTCGACGCGACTGTTTTGCAATTTACGATTTTGTAGGTTCAACATAAATAAATTTACAATTCAATTTGGAATATTACGCGCACACGTGCCGCATATTTTGCCAACGGCTGGTGCGCTGCCTCTGCCTGCCTACCGTCAGATACATTGAAGGCACTTGCACGTTATGTTACTTTCCCGCTTTTGGTTTGTATTTTATATCAGCGCTGATTTATGTATGCGCACATACATATGCAAATTACACTACTCACACGTACACGACGAAAACGAAGACGAAGACGAACAACGACGAAGAAGATGCATTTTCAAGCGGCGATCCATTCTACACACAAGCCAAAGGGCTCTTCGCTGCTCCATAAAAGCACGAAAGGGTAAAAACTACAACAACAACAAAATGAAAGCGCTCTTCAACAAAATAAAAGTTGAGAAATATATTTCATACATACAAGAAAGTATGTATGCCAATAAACACACACATACGCACATTCATATATGTCAGATCTATCACACATCCATGAGCGATAGATAATTTGTATTGTGATTTATTGTGGCGCAATATTAAATTTTAATATCCAAAAGCCAAAACAAAACCGAACTTTAAGAGTTATACGCAAACAAGTGAAAAGTTTTAGGAATTTGTAGCTGGCTTTTAGAATGTACTAACGTAGGATATGTTAGCCACAAAAAGAATAGAAAGTTGCCGTAAGAACCAAAACACATCAAGTTGGACTCAAAGTTTTAACAACAAAACCAATAAAAAGATAAAAGCAAGTTGCCACAATTTTCGTTTTGACAGCTTCTTTGAATATTTTGCGTATTTTCATGGCAGCATTTACTTCTATCACGTCTATCACGGTTCATATTGGTAGACAATAATCCCGAGCGTTTAGCATTAACGTTTCATTTTAAAAACGTTAAAAGAATAGAAAAAAATTGGAAAAATGAGTTTTAGTCGTTACTAACGACTTGTATTAATGCACCTCATTAATAATTTATTTATTAAAAAAAATATATATCAACATTTTTTTTAAACATGATCAAACCTAATTTGATTGCGATATTTCTTTTCGAGCATTTGGGTACCAAACAAATCAATTTAAGTTGAAATAATTTTTAATAACATACGAAATAAAATATCAATAAATATGAATCACCCTATTGTCCATAACTGAAACCTTTTTTAAATTTAAATTTTTTTATAAGTTTCAATCATATATCTCCAATGGTTCTCAAGAAATCGTAAGCTGAGTAGCTGAAAAATCGAAGCGGTTCACTTAAGGTTTAAGAGCAATTAACTGGTTTGCAAACGCTCGATTTCTCTAACGATCCTCACGATCTCATGAGGAAATCGTCTATTTGTCATAACATGAAATTACGACAAATAGACGGACATATCTAAAACAACTCAGATTTAAATGCTGACCAAGAATTAGTACTCGTATATATGTACTTGTATATATGAAAGATGAAAATTTCAATATGTTACAGACATTAACCCAAGCACTTTACGCTTCAATAGGTTTGACAATTTTTTTATAAAACAATTTTCGTTTTAAGTATTGTGCAGAGCCAAGAAATTAACGCAAAACTCTTCTAGAAAAATTAAATTTGGCACCGTAATTTGTTGGGTTACTCTCTCTAACTTCACCAAAAATGGAAGTGCTTTGATCAATTAAACGCCCACCAATGTAACTGAAAAATTGCACAATGGGGAGTAAGGGAAAGTTCTGCTATATTTAAATATTTAAAACAAAACCCGGGCAACGCCTGCTATTAATAGAATATTTTTATTTAATATAAAGCAATCATTATTTTTACCACATGAAAAATAAATTAAATTGTTCAATAATAAATATTTGGAATAAATCTAACAAATTCTTTTAATAGGCCTTTTCCCTGAAACGCGAAAATTCCTCGAAAACCTCGAAATATCTTAATCATGCAAAACTTTAATAAGAACTGTCAAAAATTGTATGAAGCATAGTTTCCGTGTGCCTTAGAAATATTCGAGGCAAATTATTTACTATGACAGACTTGCCAGGTTGTTCGTTTGCTTCGGTATTGCCAAATTAAAACAAAAGTTAGGCAATACTTGTTAGAAAATAAGAGTGAACAACGATCGTTTAAAAGTAACAATAATTAACAAACAATTAAAGGATGTAAACAAATTGTGGTTGTTTTTAATATTTGCTTGCTGAAACGATGTTAACAATTGGAAAAAGTATTAAAATGGCGTATAAAACAACGAAGCCCAGACTGATCTAAAAAATTGTTAATTTTCACAAATGTTTTCGAGATCTTGCAAAGGTGCGTGCCCGAGAAGTGGCTTGCAACTTTTCGAGCTTTTCGATTTTCGAGTTTTCGCGTTTAAGGGAATTGCCCTAACGTTGAATTATTAAAACTACTAAGCATACACATTTTAAAATTTTGCTAGGAAATTTCTCATTCATTTCTAATGAATTTAAAAAATTTTTGCATTCATAAATGTTGTTTAAACGAAGCAAACAATAAAACATGAACTCTATTATTTTTGGTAAAACTTTGACAATGTATAAATAACAAATACCAAAAAAACAAGAAAAACGAAAAAATCGTTAAATAGAAAAATAAAAACAAAACAAACAAATTCAAACAACTATCAAGAAAACACAAAACCCAAAAAACAAAAACGAAGAAGAAAAAAAAAACCGAAATAAATGATTGCGAAGAATTTTACGACCTTTATTCTCGCATTTGTTGTTGTCGTTATTGTGCTTGTGTTAGTGATATGCAAAACAATTTTCCATTGTTTTAAACGCAAGACGATTCTGTGTGGGTGTATTTATATATGTATATATATGTGTGTTGTTGTTGTTGTATACGTGTGTGTGTGTTGTAGAAATTGAATAAAGTTACTTGCATGAGTGTTCGCTCATAACAATTTCTATATTTTCGCATTCTTTTTTACAAATACACACACACTAGCGCATGGAATAAGGCAAAACTTGCAGATAAAACAAGCTCAGCTTCAAATGAAAACAAGCTAAAAATAACACAACAAAAACACTAACAACAACAACAATGAGTTGAAAACAAGCAAAAAATAACAAAATAATCTTTCGTGCAATTTGATGAAAACTGTGCTAAATTGAGTTTCGGGAAATATTAACCCATTCATGTATGTATGTGTGTATATTTATTTCAAATGTATGTATGTATGTATAAATTCGTGTGAGTGTGTGAGTAAGTTTGTTGAGGTTTGGTTTTGAATTTTTGTGACATTTCCATTTGTATCGCTTGAATACGTCCTTTGCGAATAATTTTGATATCAATGTGCAAAAGATGCGCTAAAGATAAAATGTCAGCCATTCTAAACGTTTTTAAATGTTAAACATTTGTTAGCAAATTTATTAAACTTCGGAGTAGTCAGTTAGACCTCGATTGATTTATTTGGAAAAGAAAAGAGCTTTAAGTTACTAATAATAGTTAATATATAATAGTATTAATAGTTAATAGTGCACTAATAACAGTCGGTAATACTTTACTCAATTATAAAAACATTTTCTTACAGAGTAAGTGAATTTTCGACTTGTTTTGAAAACTTTAAAATATTTTGTATGAAGAAAACTGAATTAATAAAGACAATTTTAGTTCAAGAAGCGCCTTCGCAGTAAAAATTCCTCCACGATTTTCGAATGGCCTGTCTATGTCCGTGCATGTTTATGCTTCTTCAGCATGTCTAGGTCAGTAGCGGATCAAGGACGTTATTTCGATAGGAGTTTTTTTTTTCGAAAATTATACACTGAAAGAAATTCGATTTGACCTGGTTTTATAGTTAAAGTGTATCGGTATATAACCAGTTAAAGGTCAGCATATAATATTTTGGTTGTACCAAGAAATTGTTGGTAAAATATGGGCGTCTTCGGATATAAATTACGGTCACTTACAACAGAGACAATAGCAAATGTGTGCAGAAATGGTGTAGGATATTTGAACTTCGACAGAGCCGAACATATTTCACTTACTAGTTTCAATTGTTATGTTAAATTGTTTTTAATTTCATGAGCGATTTTCAGGCAAAAATTTTGGTATAATATTACTTTTACCGAGCTCTATGAACGAGTATGTATGTATGTATGTATGTATGTATGTATGTATGTATGTATGTCTAGATATACTCACATAAGTGCGTTTGCTTGTGGCGCTGCTATGGCTTAAGCTTTCTCTTTTGGTTTGGCACACATACACACACAATGTTTGTCTATGTATGAATGTATGTATGCATGCCTGTAGTATGCCATCATGTGGCAAATAGTAGAAAAATTCCTCGCAACTATTTTAATAAAATGCTGAACGAAAGAAGACATCCGAAATGTCGCAGCACGTCGTTTCCCTTTTTATTTCGTAGTTTGTTTGAATTTTGTTTTTGCGTTTTGTGTGCTGTGGAAATGAAATTATTAAAATCGCGCTGAGCCACGGACGCACAGTTACAAATAAACACATTTGTGTGCGGAATTTGACAGCAGTTGCGAATAGTTTACGCGCTAAGGGTGAGGTGAGGTGAGGGTGTCTGCAAGTGCGTGTGCGTGTCTGTGCGCTCGAATTATCACATTCCGAAGTTTTTCCCTTTTGCTCTCCGTTCTGCTTATTCTATTTTTATATTACACTTATTGGATATTGCAGTTGGCTACTTACAGGAAACATAAAAAGGAATTGCATATCTATTATATATTTTTTGTTGTTGAGTTTTTCTCTTTCAATCTTATTCAATTATTAATCCCACAGCAACAAAAAGGATAACATATATTTTAAGTGTGTATATTCGAAAATTTTTTTGAGTGTAGAATTTAAATATCTTTGCAGCTGTGTGCTCAGACTTTTATATTTGTCGTTAGAATAGAAGGACATATTAAGTTGAGAACGGACAAGTTGTCGCTTTTTTCTGAATGTCATAATTTGTCAAAGGTTCTTATTAAATTCTTCGTTGATTAAGTAAAAGAAATTTTTATTAAAATCAAATTGTATATAATGTACAAGTTGTATATATTACTTGAAAGGAGAAGCTATTAAAAGCTTGGCGAATTGTGCTTTAATTTATTTGAGCCACATAAAAGATCCAGCATAGTTTGGCTTTTAAATTACAGCATAAAAAAACGAATGTATATTGCGGGTTGTTAATATTCCCTCTACACACACACACACACACGCATACACTAAAAAATGCTTCGCCCTTTGGGAACTAATAAAAAGCAACTGCTAACCCATAAATAAATGCAAGCGTCCCATCAGCTGTAAAACCATTAAAATAAATTGCATTGATGAACGAATGAATGACCAACGGCATGACCAGCGAAGCTATGTTCGATGCATACCACATACAGCATGCATTTAATACATAGCACAAGTAAGTAAGGTACTTTTTTCAGCATTAAGCATCTATCAAATTTAATTACTGCAATTGAGGTGCTCTCATGAGCAAATTTCTGATTAAAAACTACCCAGCAGGAATTGAGGGGAGTAAAAATCATTGAAAGAAGTGTTAATGTGAGGTGAAGAGGAGCCCTCATCAACGCGATGATTAACTTAATTATTTGTTGCATTCTTGCTTTCGGAAAAACAACACAATGATGCCATTCTGAATTCACTTTCTTAAGAGATATTCGGACAATTTAACAGAGATATTATAGTCTACACTCTTCTGACGAAATGTAATTACACTCATTGTGAAGTTATCTTGTCTACATACATAACACTTAATTTCGAGCGGATATATCATGCGTTCTGACGGGATCGCCTTGCCAACTTAACAATTGGGTACATTCAATTTGTCTTTACACATGCACATACACTAGTAAACAAACTTTCCGACCCTTAAGTGTTAAGAATTAGTACGAATAATGATCATCAGATAAAAAGACAAATTTCTTTAACACATTTTTGTTGTTTTAACTATAATAAAAAAAAGTTTAAAAATACCATTTTAATAATTTGTGTACTGAAATGTATCACGAAGTTTTGATTGCTTGGCGTGCTTCGATATGAATTCTTAACCTCTTCAAACTTGTCCAAGAATAAAATCTTAAAGGATTCAATTTGATAACAAAAATCTTAAATTTTTTTAAATAAATGAAGTAAGGTTATTTTATAATGATATAAATTATTTAGAAGCACATAGCAGCGAATGATAAAAAAGGTAGAAACATCATATCATACTTTAATATATATTTATATATATATATAATCCAACGTCTGTATGTCTTTCTGCCAGTCTGTTTATCAGTTATTCCGGATAGATTCGAGAAACGTTGAACTCAATTTGGTACACATTGCCTATAGCGACCGATTATAGGCTATATACAATTTGGCACGCCTATCTATTGCGCCCACAATTTGTGAAATAAAGCGCTTTATAATTTTAACTTTGGGTTCGATAACTTTAACCAAAAATGGGCGTGGTTGGATTAATTTAACACCAGCTTTTTTGAAGTAGGTCGGATCAATTTTACATCCACCATCATAGCACAGGAACTTTCTGAGTTTTAATTGAACTTAAGAAGTATTAAATTAGTTAAGAAATTTAATAGTTTCTTGTTAGTTTGTTCGTTAACAAAAAGGTTTACTACATATAACACACATAGCATGTATATACATACATATGTATACATAGACTTAATTTAATTTCGTTAATAACTTTAACGAGCATTTAGTAAAGCCTAATTTGTAGCATTTCAACAAACCAATTTGAATTTATAATTTTCCAAATTTATTTAATTTGTTAAAATTTAAAATAATTGAAAAAAAAGGAAAACGTTGGATAAATGTGAACAAAGTCTATCGGCAGAAACCAGCTGGCAGAGACACTTTTCGCATGCGTACACATGCATAAAAGGATCTTTTATTTTGACTAAAACAATTTGCATCAATAATTTCCGAAATTAAATCATTTATTTACGCAAAATGTATCTCGAATCCAACACGCCCACAGATACATACATACATACATACATACATACATACATACATACATACATGCATACATTTGCACTGGCACATTTATCTCGAAATCAAATTGTTGCAAATAAATAAAATGCGAGACTGAATCGAGTTTAAATCGAAATTCCACAATGCGAAGAGAAAAGTCTGCTCGATTTCTGAATTTAAATCGAATTTAATGTTTTTTTAAGCTTGAAACAAAAGCGTTCGAGATTTGCGACATAATCCTCTTAGCATATTGTTTAGGACAGAGTCATAGTCGAGAGTCAGGTATCTGGGATTGTGTGTGTGTGTGTATGTGCTCTGTATTAAAGACCATTTTGGCATGAACAACATGAATTTCTTATGAGAAGCACAACACAAATACACATACACATACACACACCCACACGTACAACATGTCCAACACAATTTTAAATCAGAAATATTTTCCGAAAATTGAATTTAAAACACATTTGCAAAAAAAATTAAATTACAAGCATCAAAGGTGACATGTGTCGAGTTTCTGTATGTGTATGCGAAACTGCAGACGTACATGTGTGTATTTAAATTTAATTGCACGAGTTCATGTGTATGCAAAGCACATAAAATGAATTAAAAGCTTTAACAATTACTTTAATGGACATGCCACAAAATTAGTTTGGAGATTAAACGCAGAGAAACGCCGAAGCACGCATACAAACAGACAGACAGACAACCACAAAAATACACACATAATAGTAAGAAACCAGCAAACACACACAGATATTAAAATAACATCATTTTCAACTCATACAAACCACTCAAATGTCATTGAAAACTACATTAAAAAAACAAAAACAAAAGAGAAATTATAGCAAAAAAAAAGGAAAATAAAATAAAATAAAATAAACCAAGCCAAAGCAAAGCAAGGCTAAGTAAGCAATAAAAGTTAAAAACATTGAAGGAAAAATGCTCATTGCTACAGCGCACAACAGCAATAACAACAACATCGACGATTACATTGGACAAAATTTTTTATAAAATAGCTTCGTTGCGATAAACTAAACAAAATCATTTAAGAATATAACTAGTACGAGAATTATCTTTGGATATGCCGAAGCTCATATACTCTTCGTCATTTTAGGGACACCAGAAATATTTGGTCACTGTAGAAAAATGTCTCTACTAGAAGTGGGCGTTTTTTTTTATCGGATCACGCCCCTTTTTGGTTAGTAGCTTTGTGTTAAACTGGTTTTATACACTGTAAATATTTTAATCGATTTTGTTTGCATATAACAAGGGTGAGGAGTCCGATCTTGCTCATCTTACTTACTTAACTTAGGCAGAAAGGAAAGGACCTAATAGTATACCAAATTTCAGCTCGATATATTTTAAACTACTGCTGTAATTGCTGGGACAGATGGACATAGTTAAGTCGACTCAGAATTTGACAATGGTCATCTACTTATACATAATGTCATCCTACCATCCTGTTATGGGCATTCATATTTTTTTTTTAATTTATAATGATATATACAATTCATTATCAGTACTTTTCCAATTTCAATGAAATGTCCATTCCGTTATAGTAACTTTTACTTTAACATTCTTAACAGCTGAAAATTGAATTTTCTCGAAATTACATTTTTATAATGAAGTCTCTTATGCGCATAGAAATCAACTAATTTCTCAGTGCACAACAGCAACAACAAAAACAAAATAAAATATCATGCAAACACACACACACACATCTTTACGGATACAAACACCAACACTAGCCCACACATACAATACAAAAATCCCGGCAACCTTGCGCTTGTCCCTCCGGCGCATTCGTTCAATCACTTTAGGCGCCCTACCCACACAGAGCACTCCAAGTCATCGTCGTTTTCGGTCGCTCATTCATGGAGTCATCATTATCAATGTCCCAGCAACACTCAGTGAAGAGTACTCGAGACTGACGCTACTTCGGGGAGCAAAAAATGTCCGACCACCGCTGCTGCTGCTGCTGCTGCTGCTAGAGCATCGTCTAAGCTGAGGGGCCATCATAAATCCCAATACAAAGATATAGTCCCACATGGTCGAGTAATTGGTCACTCTTGCCGCACTCATTCAGTGGATCTTTTTTTCAGCCATTTTAGATGGTCGCTTGGATTGTTCGCCATCGTCTCCTGCTTCTCCTTTTGCTTTGTTGTGTTAAGCACATATTCGTCGAAAACAACAAAAACAACAACAACTATGACGACAACTACGTACTACTATAACAGCATACAAAACAAGGACAACAAGTACATCAACAACAACAAAAATAACATCAAAACGACAACGACATGAGCAACAACAACAACAGAAACGTTTGTAGTGCATACGAACAATTTTAATGTTTGGTAAATTCATTCCGAGCCGAACCATCGCTGCGTGTGTGTGTGTGTTGCGTTGCGTACAAGCAACACTGAAAACAGAAATCCCTTTCGGATGGAATAAACAAAGGTGCCCGCACACGTACCCGAAACGCTCACTTGTTGTACTTCGTCTCATTCCCAACTACCAGCGACTGGCTCAAACGTACGCAAAACCATTTCAGGATAATTGAAAATGCAAAATGGTAAACGCTTAAATTGAAAACTGCAAACTGCAATCTGAAAAATGTTTTTATTCAATCATAAGTACACATGTACGAGACTACACAGATGCATTTTGTATAGCTGTGTGCATGTTGCATAGAAGCGAAGTGCTTATGTCAGTATTTACTGTGAATTTGTTGCTAGCGAAATGCTAAAAATCGACAAGTGGAATTCTTGAAGTAGCCCAATTATATTTCGGAAATTTCTCCATCATTTGAAACATTTAAATTTATATTGTAAATTGTTTCGAAATTAATCGCTCTTCAATAACTTCAAACAATTTGAGTTGGCATTTGAAAAATGAATTAACTGGGCGACCCGAAGTAGCACAAAAATTTCAGTTACCTACGAAAGAAACATTTTAAATGTCTCAAATTGTTGATTTATTTAAAATATTTTATTAACTGAATTGCCATTTTAAATTAATATTTTTAACAGAATTTCTTTAAAGTTTATTTCACTCGCGAACAGAAAATGAAGTCTTAATTAACATTTGATTTACATTTTTCCAGGTTAATATTCTTCAACGAAACGAAGATGTTACAAAAAAGCTTATTAGATGATTTTACTGATTTTGTTCAGTTGACTGACAATATATTTGACATATTTAAATATTGAGTCAATAGTACCGAATGTTGATTGAACACTTTTGTACTGTTGATTTTTGCAAAGTTCTAGACACATTACCTTAGAAAATATTAATTTGACATTACATCTTTGAATGGACACTTTCTTCATAGTGATTCTTTAAATGACTGAAATTTACACGAGATTTCATATTAAATTAACACTGCATCGTGATAAATTAACATTATAATATTGTGTTATTTTAACACTTAGATGCAATGTTAAAATTCCAAAATAAATTTGATTTGTAAAGTTTAACATGCAAAGTGCTGTGAAAATTCTCATTGAGCGGCCAATACGACTAATGAATCCTAGAATTTCCAAAACTTTAGATAATGACTTAGTTTAATAATTTAAATCTTCACGGTAGGAAACTCATACAGATATATGTATATATTCTTCATATAACAAAAAGACAAATTTTTCAAATTCCGAAATCAGAGAGTTTTGAAAATGTACACATTTCTCTTCTCTTTAAACAAAACGAATAAAATAAAAATAATTTACGAAGTGTCGTAATTTCTGCAAAAGAATAATATTCAAAATATTTATTTATCGATGGTCATAAAAAGATTTAATTTCCTCGTGCTACCTTTAAATGTCAACTTCATAGTATATATGTATATGCATTAAGAGGTGGCACTTTCGGTTATACAATACAGAGCGCTCGGCATTCGTATCTTTAAAATGCCATTAATATGTGTGCTTTACGGGGACTTTGCTGAGAATCGCTGCAGCCATTTAAATCCATTAGTGCCCAAACATTTGCGCCATTAAATTTTGCAAAAGCATCGCCGCGTAACGTAACGTAAAAATCCAAAAACCAAAAATAAAAACGAAAAAAAAATGGCTCGCACTTAAAATGTGGCGCGGTGCAGTTTAACTTAAGGCGCCAGTGCACACACACACACACAATCACACTCATGTATATACACACATTTGCACCGACCCATATACTCGAATACATACATACAAGTAAAACAAATAAATTCCTGTCTTAATGGGTGTACGCCGAACCCATTTCGTGTATTTGCCTTCTTGCGTAAGTTTTTCTCAAACGTTTCACGCTCCTCGTTTTTCGCCCCCTCATATTGTATTTATTGCACAAGCTTTGGCTTGAGTTTCAACAGCTGCAGCTGCAGCAGCAGGAGCAGCAGCATCAGCATCCGATTCCGATTCCGGTGCTGCACACATTTTCATTTTTCTGCTGTTGTTGCCGGCGACAAGCAACTGACTTTGCATACTAATTCGCAAAAACTCGTTCGTTCAATTTAATTTGCACAAGACTTTGCGATGGAAATTTCATCTTTCTGAATTATTGAACAATTTTTCAATTTCTAAAGAAATCGGTATCACCTGCTTTGATTCTGTCTGGTCCAGTGTTGATTGTAATTTTGAATTTACCTACAAAAAAAAACATAAAAATTCCAACAAGAATTTTCGTATCCAAACGAAGTCAAATGAAGCAACAGCAGTAGCAGCAACAACTATGAAAGCTGTTGAAGCAACAGCAACATCGGGCGCAACAGCAGCGACAGCAAAAACAAGAACAGGAACAACAACACAACCAATAGCAAGTCTTTTCGTTCGAAAATCCTTTGAGCCTGTTTGTGTCGTCTTGTAATTTCGCCTAATGGTTGCGACTTTGTTTGAATAAACGACCAAGATTATGTGGAGAATTCATGCGATTCACTTTGCATCGTTGCTGTTGTTGTTGTTGTTATTGCATTCTTGTTGATACTGTGCAGCAATAGCAAATGTTGCCAAAAATGTGCACTCAATGTTGTTAAAATAGTTGCGAACGTCGGCAGCATTTGTGCTCTACGGTACGTATGAGTAACATCAATTAAGTATTTTTAGGTGAATAATATTTTGTTTTAAAATATTTTAAGTTAGTTTTGGTTAAAAGTGTTGATAAATTTCCTAAATAATTTTTAAAATATTTATTCTTTAAAAGAAATTTTAAGTTTTCTGCGCAATCCAATCACAATAAAATAAAAATAAATCATATTGTATAAAATATTGCTGAGGGTTTCTTCTCCTTTGAAGAAACTAGAAACTCCATAAAACATAACATAAGTTTTATTTGACATCAAGAGTAGGACACAATCAGGGCAAAAAGTCAGCGGACAACGTTCAAATACACAATCGCGAACACATACATATACAAACACAAACATACTTACAAAACATTCAATTTGTTTTTACTTTTTGTGAACGTGAGCAATTTATTAAAAACGTAGAAATAGCGTACAAACTGCATGAGCCAACAACAAAAATAACAACTCATCAACTAAGGCAGCGGCAGCAGAAGTTGCTGCATCTTGTCCACTGCAGTCGCTTGGATGGCGTTTCTTTTCTCCTCTAACCAGTCAGTGGCTTAACTCAGTTATAAACGCTTTTAAAGTGCACAATTTCACTTGTGAGCGGCGCTGATTAAGCCACGTTACCAGCAGTCGGAACGACCCTCTAGCTACCCTCATCACTCATCTCTGCCGCACAACAATTCTTGAACACTTTCTTTGCTTATTTATATTTTCCGCCATCATATTTTCCCACATACAAAATGATGGAAAATATGTGCTCGAGTTAAAACTAACGAGAACTATTTCAGTTTGTCCATTTGCTTGTGTCGTGTCGTCCCTGTGACTGTATCCATACGAACGCCTCCGTTCATCCACTCATTTGACCGTGTCCATTTGACTGACCGTCCGTCCGTCCATCCGTCCCTGCATCCTTTCGTTTCGTTAGTCTATTCACTCGTGCGTTTGCAAACTGTCCTACGATGCGACGTAGCAGCAGATGTAGCTGCAGTGGGTAGAAGAGCGAAAGCAGCAGAAGGACAACACAACAACACTTTGTATGCTATCATCTGTTTTGTTGGTCGGTATTAAAGTTCGTCCTTTTTATTTCAAATTAAGTTGAAGTGTCATCATGACACACACAGACAGTCAGACAGAAGTACAGTTGAAACAACAAATACGAAGAAAATAGTTGCTCTGGTGATAAGAAAAAAAGAGGCCAGAATTTTAGACATTTGAAGAAGAACTCACTACGATACTGGTAAAAAGTTGTTTGATAATAGTTGACAATTCTTTTTGGGTAAACAAATATAAAAATAATTTTATTTATTTAACTGAAAATTTTTATTGTAAATCCATTTCTCGCCTGTAACAAATTGTTATTGATTTTATCGCTTATGCGATATTAGTAATTTCACGAGTAAAATTTACTCTATCAAACCAATTCTATAGAAATCAAGTTTCCGCAATTATCTTTGAATCATTTTCTTTCACATACCAGAGCAATTCAGAATTCGAGTAATCTCAGAAAATTTTATCAAATATCTAAATTGGTAAATAATAGGCTAATTGTGTTAATACGTTCTGAGGCTACGTTCTAGGCTAATTGTGTTAATACGTTCTGAAGAGTTTCTCGGGATAAATATTGACTGACTCTGGCTCATAAGTACAATTCACACAATTTTGCTTTAAAGTGATTTGAGTGGTTCCTTGAAATGCTCTCAAGTATCGAAACTACAACGCTTACTATCGACATCGCGTATTGTTGCATTAGTACGCTTAGGCACCAAAGATAAAGAAACAGGATATCCAATTTCTTTATGGGCCAATAGGAGCGCGTGTCAAAGGTCTACGATAAGGTCGTGTTCAGCCTAAACCAGCGAAGTTCATATGCTTTAAATGCGAATTGAATAGCTGTGCCAAAACTTAAGCGTTGCCAAGCTAGATGTACAATGTAGAATAGATAAATCTGCTAATCTCTTCAAATACGCAATTTAGCAATTTGAGCTCAGCTGAAGGGTGCCAGCTACCTTTCTGGGCTGTCTTTATTTTTATATCTTTGTTGTTGTTTTTTTTTTGTTTTTTTTTTTTCGTTGCAGCGTTTTGTTAGTCGTGATTATGATTAAGTGGCATTTGGCGTTGAACGTTGTTCAGGATTAGGCGCAAAAAGATTGATGACCACGCATTAATGATCCCGCGAGGTGTGAGCCGCCAGTTGAGAGTTTTTCCTGCTTCCGCTTACGCTTATGTTTCTGCTTTTGCTTGTATAACGGCGTACCGAAGAGATTCAGAAGCTTGTTCGTGGCATTCACAAGTAAAACTAAGTAGCTAAATGTTTCACCGAATGGCGATAATAAATTTAAATTATGGGCGTGCTTTTAAAGTTGCGAAAATACACGCCAGGTTAATTTGTTGGGTTAAGAAAGTTTTACAGCTGGGCGGTTGCACAAGTATGCCAGAACCTTTTAAAGGTGTTCTTGAATTTAAAAGTATTAGGAAATGAAATCGATTCTATTAAAACGAAAAATATGTGATTTTAAAATGAATTCGCAATCGTTATCAAATCGCTATTAAACATTGATAAACGGCTAATAAACACTAAATAAAGGAATGGAAAGTTCGTAAATGAATGGTTGAAGGGATTCTCCTACGAATCACTATTTCAATTCGGTTACTAGTGTGAACTAATGTGTTTTATTTATCCATTCGTTATTTAATCTTAAGAATTTAACTTACATATAACATTCTCTTCCTTTTGATATTATCAAAACTCTTATCAAAACTCTTACCCTTGAGGCTAGTCGCCCACGAACTAAACTTCGCATAATTTCAAACTTACGACCAAGTTTATTGCTACGTTAATAATTTCTGGTCATTTCCGCTGATAACTTCCTTTAATAAACACAAAAAACCCGAGAACTACAACTACGACACCAGCAAACAAAGAAAACAAACAAACAAACAATACAAGCAGAGAACAACACAAAACAAAAACTACAATTACAAGCATTAAGAAATGTCAAATAATAATCCCAAAATCAAACAGAACAAAGTTTTTTATTAAACCCAGTAGAACCCCGACACGGTCTCCGCCGTCCCTCCCTCCCTTCCCTTTTGTTCTCGTTTCACCAATGAGACAGAGAACCACATAATTCCATGAGGTACAAAGTTTTCCTTTTGTGTTTTTCAAAAGCCAAAGTAGACATAAGTATTTGTATTACATATGTATGTATGTATTGTGTTGTGTTGTGTACACTCTACAATCCTGATCGAGTGGTTTGTTGCTTTTTGTGACTACTGATTACGATAGTGTTGTAAGTATAACAACTGTGTGAAAGTTAAAATACTTTAAATTTACTTCGATCATTTTGCAAAAAGAACAAAAACGTTCTGTCCTTTCTCTATTCCAACTGTGCATTATCTAGAAACCTTAGAGAACTTATTTCACAAAGGACTTAATGGAATCTCTGATCTAACTCAGTTAGTGACCTGATGAATAGAACCAATTCAATCAATTAGAAGGCATTTTACAAGTTCAATTGGCATTAGTAAACCGTTACTGTCCTGAACTAGCGACAACTCGCTCAACTTAATCGAATGAAACTATGTCGTTCATCTCTTTAAACATTTTTAGATTTCAATTCGATATGTACGAGTATATCGATGCCATTTACACATTCCTATGATAGTAGCGCACAAGTTCAAGTCACTTTCGCCTGTTCAATCATACGAGTATGCAATGTCATTGAAACCAAAAAAAAAAAAAAATAAAACCAAAGCATAAGTAAGAAGTAAAACAGCAAAAAAAAAACGAATGAAAGGAATGAAAGGAACAGAAAATAGTAATAAAAATAAAACTAAAGTCGAACGCGTCCTATTTCCGCTATGCATTGCAGCAAATAAGTTTTTGCACACTATCGGCTTCCGTTTCCGGAAATTTGATGCTGATACGACGAAAGTATGCCAAGCCAGTCGAGGCGAGGCAAACTAAGGAGGCGGTTTAAATTTGTATATTGAAGAATGAAGAGTGAAGAGTGAAGTGGGGTGGAGTGGAACGATATGGTCTGAGTGGAGCATTAGTGTTCGTTTGTCGATGTTTATTTCTGTGTTTGTTCGAGTTTATTTATATGTATGTGCGTATATGTGTGCGCCCCAAATATTGTTTTGGCTTTATTAAAGCGAAGCGACTGACGGACGAACAAACGAACGGTCTGGAGTAATTTTTGCCCACTCAAGCTCATTAAGTTTTAGCACGAATATGGCAACAACAACAACAATTTCATTCATTAACTTTGGCATCAATTCGCCATCAATTGACTTGCTTCAACCAACAACAACAAAAAAACATCAGCTTCCAGTCAGTCGGACAGCTTTGACGTTAGTTTGTCTTGCCGCCATCATGACCGTATTAATAAGGGGTTAGTCAACGGGGTTAGTCAGCCCCTTTTAATTTTAATATTTCGAAGTTGTCAACATTTTTATTTTCGCTGCATTTATTAGAATCCTTTTCGTATTACTAGGAGCGTTTCCTTAGATGCTTGAGTTAGGTGAAGTCTTTCCGAATTGCCATTTTTAAAGACGTACTTCCTCGAGTTTTTTTCGATTACTGAATATTAATTTCGGCTTACGACGCTGCTTGCCAAAACTGATTGTTGCTGCTTGTCAACTTTTCGCTTTGGCATTTTGTTGTTTGCGCCATCGATTACGCTTTTGTTGTTGTTCTTCTTCTTGTTTTTCATATTGATTTAATCAATTAATTCTAGCTGAGGTTGTTGTTGTCCTAATTTTGTTGGAGTGTTCTTCCTTTTTTTTTTTTTTGTTGCACAGATGTTAGGAGTAGGTGTGGCTACTGAATCCTTTATCCTTCTAAGTTCCGGCTTAGAATTTGCAGCGGATAAAGCAAAATAATCGCTTCGTTTGAATGTTGATGTTTTTTGTTTTTGCTATTGCTATTGCTGCTGTTGCTGTTGCTATGGTTGATTGTCGACGAGATGCTTCTTCCAGTTCGCTTGTCACCAGCAGACGCCACATTCTGCTGCGCAACTGTGCCACCCACCCACTACCGCCTTAGCCCAACGCCACCCTGCTTTTGTTCCACAGTTATATACCGAACAAATAGACCAAAGAGCAGTCGAAGATGTCGAAGAAGATGAAGACAAAATCCAATAATGCTTATTAAGCAATTTTTATTAAAGACGCACGATGGACGTGGCAGCAGATTCGATGTGTTTTTTGTATCTACGAGATGCGCAATATGAACAGCATTCCGCTGTTTGCCGTTGTCTGTCTGTCTGTCTGTCTAGTCTGTCTGCTGCCATTCCATTTGACTAAATGCTTAGCTACGAAGCTACACAGACATAAGCTGTAAGCTGCGTTTGGTAGCGATGTGAAAGGACAGCAATTGAATTCGACATTTGGCGATAAGTAGTAAAGACGTTGAGACTTTGGACAGTGGTGCTCATTGATCACCTCAACGTATATTAAGGGGAAAGTTCATGAAGCGGTCAAGAGGTCGAGAAGTTCAGAAGGCGATACCCTTTTAATTTCATCAGCGATCAAAACAACAATTCTTATTCTTAATCGCTTTTAAGGTTTTGTTTAAAGTGCCTTTGAATTATACGCTACTAAAACTGAAAAGAAAAATATGTTTTAATTCAGGACCGTATCCTTGGCTAGGATCAAATTTGGTGGTTATTATTAATCCCAAACCGCTCCAAACATTCTATCGTTAATTATATTTATTTAGTTTAGTATTAAAAAACTCTTGTATTAAAGCACTGTGCTCCCTTAATTTGTCCGACAATGTTTAACATAGGCTAACCAGATAGCTGGACAAGTCTTCATCTGTTACTGTAACTGCTTCTTCTTTTTATATTTCTAATACTGCCCTTTTGTTGTTTACTGCTCAATAAGAAGCAAGCGAAAGCTTCAAACTACTCAATGCGGGCGGACAGCCAGCCAGCCAGCCAGTCAGCCAGTCAGCCAACTAGGCTAAAATTAAAAACCTGGTATTGGTTGGGGAGTGGAAAAAAAGGGCGGATGGCGCGTGTCCTACTCGAGTGATAAATTGATTATGTTTTTGTGTGCGCCTGAACAAAGCGAAAGTGTCTGTCGCTTTGGCATTGATTGCTTGCGCGCTCTCGCTCGAATGGAAATCTGCCAGATTTGTATCTATGCGCGGGGATTTTGTATCTATTTAATGTATCTCTGTGCGCAGTTAGGAGTCGCTACGCATGTTGTGACCGAATGTACCTACGACTATTTGCTGATATTTTATTCTAGTCTGTATTTTTATTGTATTACATTTCTGCTTACCTACGTTTCGGTTTGGACTACTCTTTGAGTACATAGAAAAAAATGCAAACAAACAAAAATACAATATATAACCATAGATAACGAATGAAGCTGTGTCTGTCTGTCTGTATGTCTGTCTGACATCTTTGAAGTGCGTCGTCGCAAATGAAAAATGACAAACGATGCAAATGAATTTATTACGATTGTGGATTGTCGATTTTCGCATAAAAATACATTTTAACGATGCCATTGACCGGAAGACACTCGCGCCTGTCCTGTCCTGCCCTGTTCTGTTGTGCTCTACGCCCAAGGGCAGAACGAAGCATTGTGAAATTAAATTTTAATTGAATTACGGTGATTTATGTTCGGCAACAGAACGTTTTAATGCGTGCAATCAAATAACCAAAATTAATGTGCGTCAACAATACGAAAAGACAATTCCACTGACAGGCATATGGAACACATCGAAAAGAAGATGTTAACGATGTTAATTACTTCGATTCGGTTTTGATGTCGGAAGAATTTTAAATCAATCCTATATGCTCTAGAATATAAATAAATATTGATTTTAATTGAACTAACGAAGCTTGTTTAGGTCCTTCTCGAGCCTTGTCTTCAACCAAAAACATGTCATAGGACCATTTAAACAAACCTTTTAGGCTCATTTAAAGAATCAGCTTGTATTGGTTTAAATGCCAGTACCAAAACTGATTATGTAAAATATCATAAACTATTCAAAATTGTAATCATATTCATAAAAGCCTGCTACAAGCTTATAAATACATCGCCAACATTTCCAGATGTCATTTCTAGATAATTAAACTTTCAATGCACATGATTTGATTTTTTGCTTACTAAAGTCTCGGCGCTTTATTTAGTCAATTAAATAACCGCTTATTCAAAAACGCAGAAAAAGTACAAAAAAAAACTTATAAAAAAAATTTAAAAAAATGTTATGAAATCGTATTTTCAGCAACAAATCCGATAGTCGGATAAACAGGCAGACAGACATACCAACTGATATGGATGAGGCATTATTTAGCCACTCGTGCGTTATCAAACTCATAAAGTACCGACAGCAAAAAGCAACAACAAACTTTGAACAACAAGTAAAAAAGCAACAACAACAACAAAAAATTAAATGAAATATATCAATTTAAATTTTTAACGCGCGCACACCTGATCTCGCTAATTTCTTTCGCTTTCGTTTCTCGGTTGGGCATATTGTAATTTATTTGTTTGTGTTGCGTTTGTGTTTGTGTTGCGTTTGTGTTTGTAAGTTTGTTTGGGTGTGTACTTGTGTGTTGAGGTGTACACTTGTTGTATTTAAATTGAAACAGCTGTTCCGGTACTTCATTAATAAACAACAAATAAAGTCAGAACAACAACAATTATAATAATAAAGAACAATAAACATTTTTAATGGAAGCAATATTTGTTATTCTTTGTGCTGCTGTTGCTGCCATTGTTGTTGTTGTTTCTGCTGTTGTTGTTGTTATTGTTGGTTTGTGTGTTTTAGTCTGCAATCGAAGCGTTAACTGAATTTTTTTTGTTTGTATTTATTAGTTTGTTTGGTTTGGTTTGATTTTGCTTTGGTCAGTATTGGAGAGTATCTAGATAAATTTTTTGGTAATTGACATTTTAAGAATATTTTGTATTTTATTTGTATTTGCATATTTTTGTATTTTTAAAATACGATTTTTTTAATCATTCAGAAAATTATCAACCATAACGTATTTCATGACCTAAGTTTATTATGCACAAACAAATTTATCAAAATTGTTTACCAACAAATGGTAATATAATCAAACTGAAGATTTTTGGAAAGTTCAAAAATTTATAAAAACAAAAAAACTCTAAAACTCGAGTGGAAATTTTGATCAGGTTAGCCTGACCTTATCAAAACCTTATCAGGCAGTTGTAAGAAGAGCCTGAAGTAATGCAATCTTCTCACATGCTAATCAGGTTTAAACACGAGTAACTGTAACGATAATTTGGGTAAGGAATCCTGACCGGAGTCGGATATGGAAAAACTTATTAAATCCTAAATCAAGTTTTGCAGGTCAGGGTTGTCACCGGAGTACCATATTGCATCCTTATCAAGAGTTTCTTAGTAAATCCTATTCATCATAGATACCTTTCTACAACTTAATTAAGGTATACTAATCCTCTTTTGTTTATAATCTTTTCAATTATATAAAATTGTACTTACCACAGCCTGATCCCAGCCTGTTCAGTCAGCCTTAGCCAATCCTGATAACGTCAACTTTTCATTTCTTAAAAATTTTGTAAGTGACGGATTGTGAATTTTTATATGACTAAATAAACTTTACATTACTTAACATGGAATGAAAACGAGAATTGAGGTTACTTCGACAAAGTAGCGAAAAAGGAAGCAAAGTAGGACACATAAATATAATTTTAGGTTTTGTGGATATTTATTGGTATTTAAAAGAATATTTTTATTTTCAAATGATTAAATTTACATTAAGTCCTGATCAGGGCTGTATCATAGTACCCTGGTAAGAACCTGATAAAGACAACCCTGGCTGGGCCTTAAATCCAATCAGGTTCTTTAAATATAAACTTGTTTAGAATAACATAAGCGAGACCTTTGCTTTTATCAGGCTAATTTAATGTTTTGTCAGGTTCCCTGATCAGAGCCATTTCATAATCACCGTCACATTTGGGAGAAGGATCTGATCAGGGATTCCTGATCATATACTTACTTAAGGCCAAGCTAGCCTGATCAGGTACTGACAATAACCGCAGCAAAATTTAAACTCGGGCAGTTTTAATTTTTCAAAACCGACTAAAAAATTTAGTTCAAAAATTATCTTTTACCTAGAATCAATTTCAATTTTGCACACTAGTGCAACAACTTTTTTACAAAAAACTACACACACCGACTACACTAACACTAATTTAAAAAATGTGTTTGTTTATCGTAGTATTTGTTATTTGTCGCAATAAATTCTGGCTTGTTTGCTTTGAAAGGATTTGTTCTTGTTGCTATTGCAAATACAAAAAAGAAAACGTTAATTGTAAAACGTGGCCAACTCGATTGACATTCTGACTTGTATTTGTATATTTTGTCGCCGCATTTGTCATGCACTGACACGCCCCCCTTGTTCCACATCATACACGACCACACCTGATTTCAAAATAAAATTTTTTTGACTTAAATATTTTCAGGCTCTCGTATAAAAATGTTCTACATTGAAAATGCAAAAAATTTATTTAAAAGAATAATAAAAAAGGTTACTCATACGCCTCGTCATGCTGTGCACCAAACCAAATCGCGTTGTTATAAATTCAAACATTTGTTTTTCTCTTTTCTCTTTTCGCTTTTCTCTTTTCGTTTGTTATTTTATGTCGGAAATGTGTGAAATGCGATAAAACATTGCAATTTTTTTCCGTGGGCTTTAGTGGGTGTTAGTAACGACCAAAATATTCAAAATAAAATATTAAACTTCATGTAAAAATGATTGATGTAAAAAATGCGCGGCAAATTTGAAGTTGATAATATCTTTTTTTTCGCTTTTATGAATTTCAGGTCAATTTTTTTTACTATCGATTGATACAGTATTCCAGGGAAAATATCCTTTGAAAAAAGCAAACATGATAAAAAGTTTTCTGTTTTTTAATTCGACAACAATTACATGTCAAAATATAAAATTTAGCAATAGGCTAGCAAAGTTTTACGAATATTTACATCACTAATTCTAGTGCATAACGATTTTTTTTGTTGTTAGTTTTACTTTAGCTATACTCAATACAAAATGTTGTTTGAAGTTGTATCCAAAGTGTTTGGATAATTGAAATTACGGCAGCTAATTAGACGGTATCAAATGTGCGACCGTAAATGAGATCCTCAATTCCTAATTTAATATTTAATACCTCAACTACAAAAATGGAATTAAACACCAAAGTATAATTGGAATAACACCTCAATTATTTAACTTTTATTAATTTTAGTTTTATATTCGGAATGTCTTAATTTTAATTTACTAAAAAACTGAAATTGAACTTCGACAATGTTTCTGCAATAAGGTCAGTTGTAATTATCCAAGTGACTCGTGTTCGCCGCTGCTTGTATTTTTAACTTACATTCTCACACAGGTTATGTAGGCTTAGATCTAGCAACTAGTGCTTAGCTCGTTAGTTGTTAATTGTATTTTATTATTTTTAACAAAAAATGATAATAATTCTACACAAGTTTTAAAGTACTTGCGGGACAAAATTTAAATCTTAGGGACAGTGTCCATATAGATTACATAATTACAAAATTTTAGCATAGTAAAAGTACCTTGGTTAATATTGAATATCGCTTATTAGCAGCTTTGGGATTTGTATGAACAGTTCCGTCCCATTAAATAGATTTTTTGCGGCGTTGGTCAATTTCCCTTAAAAGATGCAAACTAACAAAAGGCATTTGATTGGTTTTTAAAACTACCAACTGTTTAAAAAATGTATTGATTTGCTTCATCGATGAAATTTTGCATTTTAGCAAGAGTAAGAAACATTTTATAATACCGCAGTAATTATTTTGGAATCTTATTTTATTTCTTCTTTTTTGCATAATGATATAAGACCATAAAATTCGAAATAAAACCCCAATTTAAAAAAATTGTTACTTTTTAAATATCTAAACTGCACCAATAAATGTTTGGTGTTGTTTAGTAAGAGCATTGTGTGCTAAGCGATAGCGGCAGGTTTGTTTAGGATACATATCCCAAAAGATTTGTCTGGTCGTTTTATGATCAGCAAATTTGTTTAGGTATGATCATTGAGTCCGCTTGTCTAGCGCTTAGTCAAAAGATAAGTCGGTTATTATGTTAGTAATAAGGGTAAGTTTTAGAAATGTTATAAATGAAGGGCTTCGGTAAAACGAAGCCAGTGTCTTTTAAACACTGAACAGTGCCGGTGTGTATTATTTTTAATGTATGGATCACAGCTGGAAATATTCAGTAACTCTTGTGTCCTGCACAATTTTTTGGGGCCTTCTAACCTATTATTAGTTAAGACTAATATTAATAATTTTCCGTCGAAGAGTTCACTTTCGTGAAAATTATTCAATAAAAAAATTAAATAGTACAATATTTAAAACATTTTTGAAATAAAAATACTCTTTTAAAACCGTTAAAAAGTTTACTAAAGCTGTAATTTGACTGCTTGTATTTATCATATGACCAGTCAGTTTTTCCTGACACACTTTTAATCTTCGTGTGAACACGAAAAAAGTAACATTGATCATGTGATGTTTTCTTTAAACAGAACGGAATAAATTTTCTTCAATTTTTCATGTCAAACTTCGCCAACGGCAGATAGCAAGAAATGCAAAATGAAAAAATTATTTTATTCCAGTTGCTTGAAAAACTCAAACTCAAAAGTCAAGTGGAATTGAAGATAATTCGAAAAAGTAAAAGGTCATATGGCAAATACATTAAGTGTCATTAACTCATAACTTAGCGAATAGTAATTCAATGAACATGAAAACATAAACCAAAAGATTATCATATGACAAAGAATATAAATCACCAAATTGAATGAGTGTAAAGACAAAATACAAATCCCAAAAGTCATTTTCATTTTTACATTTAATTGCGTTAAAACACTTTCGTGCAGCATTGCAAAGTATTCCAACCAAAATTGATTCTAAATCTCACTCGGGAATAAATAAACGTGAAAAGTCGTTGAGCAGAGACGACTGCCGAAGCCGCCGCTGCCGCACTCGAGACTGTGTCGTCAAAAGATGATGGCAATGCAAAGTGCTGAGTCACATTTAAGTGACTGCAATTCGCATGTGCTTACAAATAACAACAGCAACAACAGCAACAAAAACTACAAACCAACTCAAATGCCAAACCATTGAAAAAGACTTTTTTATTAAATTTTGCGAATTATTTGCATTTGACATTAACATTGGCCTACGCTATACACACATACAAATGTACAAATATGCACACACACGTGTGCAGCCTTGTCACACACTGCCAGTATATATGTATGTGTGTGTTTGTGTGAGTGACTGTGCGTGTGTATATTTGCAAATTTCATACGTTTTTCTTTCGTTTTTAATTTAATATTTTACGAAACAAATTTGATTTTCACTTTGCCAAGGACACTTTTGCTCAGTTCGTTCTTTATTTCTTTTCAAGTTGTTTTCTTTTCTTTTTTTCTCTTTTGCTTTTTTCGTTTTGTTTATTTGTTTGTTTGTTTAGCATGCTTTTAGATGACTTATGAATATTTGTTTTTGTTTGTATTTTTGTTCTTTTTCCTCTCTCATCTACATCAAAATTCGTTTTTAGCTTTTATTGTGGTTTTTAATTGAGCAAAAATTTTTGCGTGGCGCAAAACACAACAAAAACAGCAAAAATGTCACCGCCTCTTTTCGTTTCGACGGCATGGTGTGGCGCTTTTGCGGTTTTTTCGCAGTAGTAATGGTTGTTGTTGTTGTTGTTGTTGTTGTTGTTGTTGTTGTTGTTGTTGTTTTAAGCACAAGGCAACAGTGAATTAAACGCTCACAAATGTTGCGTTCGAGTTCAACACAAAAGGTTAAATCCGAAAGAGCACAACAATAAAAATCGAAATACCAAAGAAATTTTCCAAATTTCCTTGGTTGACTGCCAGGAACAATAACAAAAATAATTGAATTGTTTAAATAACAAAGGCGAAATTTTAAAGCGATTTTAGCTGATCGAAAGGCGAAAACTTATCGCAAAACTTTTATTTTATTGAAATAAATTTGATCAAATAAATGAAGCAAAGGTTTTTCATTTTTCAAATTGAAGTTGAATTTATTATTTCTGTAATTTGTTCATAAGAAACTTGTGAAATTATGTAAAATCAATTGGAGCCAAAGAAAAATATTTAAATGTTAAGAAAATACTTCAACTTTCATTAATTAATATTATTTGTTGTATTTTTTTAATATATATAAATTGTAGGCATGTGGAATTTTTGTTGAAAGGTATAGGAGAACAGTTTTTATTTGATTTTTAGGTTCTTTTCTAGTGAAATGCAAATTTATAAGCTAATATCTACATATAAGATAGTATGTGGGCTAGTTCCAACTGACCTTTCTAACGAACAAGTGAAATTATTGTACCAGAATTTTTCCTTTGGTGTCATTAAAGTTTCACTACCATTAAAATGTGGCGGCGAATAGCTCAGAGGATTAGTGCGTATAGTCTATTGAGCATGTTTAAAAGACGTTAAATTTCCAATTTCGGAGAAAAGTTAAAATTTGAATTATTCTGTTCGATCGTCATCTTTTGTAAAGTTTGGTAGCAACTTAATAAAAATTGATTTCCGAAAGTATAAGTTGACAAAAATCGTCAGTCGAATTTGGCTTAAAGGCACTTACCATATGGCATCGATCAGGAAAGGTTCCAACTCCTGTCTTCTATTTTACCATATTGTAGGAATGGTTCCAGGTTCTGCCTTTTAGTTACCTTGACTTGACCTTAGTTTAGCTTACCATAAATAAATCATTTGCTAGATGCCAATTTGATATAATATAAAACTTTTATATTGCCTAAATGAAAATTTTTTATAATCATCTAAATTATCTTTAAGTTGAATTTCACAATTTTCATTATTTAGTACGATGTACAACTTGAACTGGATAGTTGCCATAAACCACTGACAGTGCCATAGGTACGGGAGGAGGAAATCCAGCGGATATATCACTGCCCTTTGCAAATCGAAAACGTTGGCAGAGATGCTCGTAATGAGTTTAGACTCAGGTCACCCAGTTTTTTTTAAATATTAAGTTTGTTTAAAAGATTTCAAGAATCATACAATAAATGAATGTAATTTTTTAAATATTAAATGGATGTTTACATTTCTCCCCTCAATCACCCTCTTGTCAAATTCTATCTACACCACTGACTACTGATGCAATATCTTTGCAAAATATTTTCTCGAGACAACACATCCCAAAACTTACAGAGACTTACTTTAACACAGCTCAAATCCGAATTGACCACACTTATCACTAAACGTTTTAAGACATTGTCTGATCTTTCTCTAATGCCAATGTAAATACTTTACAGGACATTTTTTTAAACAAAAGGGTTAAACATTTAAATATACAAACAAACAGTTTAAATAAATTGATTTTAATTAGTGTTTATTTTAAGCGATGCGAATCTGAAATTCACCTCTGATCAAAATATTTCATCAAAGCTTGTTTTATTTTCCGTGTACTTTTGACAAATAACAAAAATATTCAACCTGAATCCAACAAATACACCAACAACAAAAATAACCTAATGTCCACACGCGCAAGACGCCATTTTCCGCGTTAAAATCTTGAGGGAAAAAAATCAAAGTTAAGAATTTATTTTCAAACAAGAAACAAATCACAAACTTAAAAAACGAAAACCGAAAACCGAAAGTTTGCTATTTTATTTATTTATTCATATATGTATATGAGTATGTATGTATATATATACTGACAACATATTCTCATAAATTTATTTAGTTCGCTTATAAATATAAATTTGTTTCATTTGATTTGATTTTTTTCTAAACTTTTTTTATTCATTCGTTTTTTTTTTGTTTTTGCTTTCAGATATTCAAAAATTCAAAATTCAAAACTCAAAACTCACCTTGGAGATGAGCCAAATCCACCATAATTTCGATGATGGGAAATTTCAGCAAGCAAGCGACGCCATCGCCAACGCTGGCAATAATAACAGCAACAACAACAGCAACAACAAGAGCAGCAGCAGCAACAACAACAGCAACAACAATAAATACAAAAAAGCAAGATCGTTGCTCATGCGTCCGTCGCCTTTGAAAATCTTTCATGGTGACAGATATTTTTAATTACCAATTTATGTGAAAATGACAACAACGAAATCGCCAAACAAAATAAAAAATTAACTCACATAAAAATAAATAAATAAACACACACAAAAACACACACTCACACACACACACATCGAGCACATCTACGCAGCTAATATTCATAAAAATGTGAAAATTCTGAATTATCAGAAAATAGAAAGAAATTTCGGAAAAGTTATAATTAGGACGCCGGTGGGCAGCAACCGCAGCGAATAGCGATTAGCAAAATTGTTGTACAACATCGAAAACCGAAAAGTTCGAATTTTTATTAAATTTTATGTTTTCTTTTTTTTTTGTTGTTGTGCGGCATTCAACTTGGCGTACAGAGAGAGAGAGAGAGAAAGAGCGAGCGAGCATCGTCGTTTTTGCATATAATTATGAAAGTAGAAATTCAAATTGAAACGAAAATAAATAAATAAAATTTAAAACAAATAGGAAAAATCTAAAGAAAGGAGAGAGGGAAAAGTCGCAAAGAAACACTCGCAAGCGGCCAAAGATACACTTACCGCAGTACGATGGCAACTTGCGATGCGATGCGATATGTTTGTATCTTGCGGATACAGTACATACATATGTGAATGTGATTTAGTACGAATGACAGAGGCATCTGCTGTGCATAAATCACGATATACAGGGTGTGATATAGTTATTTCGATTGGATTGATTTAAACCTTTTTTAAGGCAATTTTTTTTTGACAATTTATCAGTGCATTAAATATTTGGATTTACCGAATTCTATCAATTAAACCTAAAGAGAATTTTCACAAAAATATTTTCAATAAATTTAAGATGTAAAATTTCACAATTTTCTTTGATAATTTTACAGTGTATATGTAAATTTGTCATGTTATAGTATCAATTTAACATGAATTGCAATGTTAAATTTAACCATTTTAAAAACTAGTTTGAAAACATTTTTATTTAATATGATAAAATGTCGAATTAACACTTTTTTACCATTGATATATTGAGTTTGTTCTTCTGCCATTTAATATACATATATATATATATATATAGATATATGCGAGGGTGGTTAAATAAAAATGATCGTATCAAATTCTAAGTCGATTTACCAATGACCGTGTGTCTGTCCCAGCAATTACAGCAGCAGTTTTAGATATATCAAACTAAAAATTGATTTGTGAGCTCTTATCTTACAAGTAGAGGTTAAATTCTAAGGTAGGTCAGATTGATAAAAAAAACTTCACCCCACCCACTCCCATACAAATCAACCTTTTTATATAGACCAAAAAATTATAAAATTAGTTGCGAATAGATAACTAGTTCAAAAGCAATATTTATTCATTTAGAAGTAATACTGCCAAAAATGGGCGTAATCGGATAAGAAAAACTCCCACTTATGATAGAGCCATACAGCACAAATGTGCTACAAAAAGCACATATCGATTTTTTTGGCTTCTATTAGACGAAGATAATTTGTTAAACTAACAAATAATTTCTCTAACTCTTTTGCACGTTAACTAAATCTACATATTATCACACCCTGTATCGAACGTAGTGAAAAAAAATGTTTAACAACGAGAAAAAAATGATTACGAAAATTGTTTTTGTATCATAAAAGCAAATGTTGAGCCAGTCGGCGGCGGCGGCGGCGCGTATTCTAGGCATATTAATTTTTGTTTATTAATTTATTTATTGCCAACAATTGTTCGCGCTTTAACAAAGTTTCTTCTTTTATTGTTAATGGTAGCAGCAGCCCCAACAACAAACACAATGCCAAAAACAACAACAACAACAACAACAACAACAAAAACTGGCAACAACTAAATCAACACACAAAATCGAGAAACAAACGAAAATAGATTGAACAAAAAAGAAGAAGAAGAAAGAAATTAAGTTAACAAAACTAAAATTAAACAAGAAAGATGTTTAAAATAAAAACGACGAAGACACGCAGCAGCAAAGAGCAGAGAACATTGAGCGGTAAAATTTTGAAAATAAAATTTAAAATTTAATATTCGTACAAAACGCTTAAAGACAAAAGAAAAAGAAAGAAGAGCGCGCCAAGTGGTTTTTCCATGCTGCGGCGCAATGTGAATCGAATCGACCACAAACGTAGACGACACATCCAGCAACAATACAACAACAACAACAAATATAACAACAACGACAACAACATGAACAACCGCCGCCACAGTAGCAGCTGCTGAAGCAGAACTGAACTGAAAACCACTTTGCAATTTAATTTCCGCCGCGGCGGTCTCAGTTTTGTTTTCGTCGGCGTCTAGAGCGAAACGCGCGCGTTCCCCCAATTTGAATGGCGGCGCAAACCAAGCCAAAACAACAACAATCACAAAATAAAAAGGCAAAATTTCAACGAGTTCCAAATAAATGATGAAAGTTTCTAAGCCACAAAAAAAAAGTTGCAAACGTTTAAGTAAAGTGTTTAAATTTAAATAAATACAAAAAAAATATATTAAAATTGATTTGTAATAAAGAAAAGTGTTTACCCAAAGCAAATCCTTTGTAATAATGTCTGCGATCAACAGCGAAACAACAACAACAACAGCAGCAACAAAAAGCACAACAAACCAACAGCAACAACAACACCGAACAAGAACTAAAAAATACTCAACGGCGACAAAAGCACGCAATGTTCTCAAAAAATCAAAAAACTTCCTTTCAAACGTCTCATCGCCTGCGCCACCGCTAACAGTTGCCGCCGCCGCACTTGCAGCAGCGCTGATGCAAACAACGCAAGCCGCCGCCGCCGCTGCATACTCACCCAATACGGCCGCCGCCTCCGCAGCCGCTGCGTTGCATCCTTTGGCGGCGCTCGAAGGCGGCGGCACACTGTCGCAGCTAGACTTCAATGCCACAACGGCGCTGCTGGGCACCGAAACGGCAACGGCCGTTTATTCGGCTGCCGCAGCCGCTGCTGCAGCAGCCTCCGCTAATAGTTCGCTATTCGAGGATGCCGGCGGAGGCGGCAATTTCACCGATCCAGCGGCAGCGTACTGGCTGGACGATGTGGTGCTGACGCTCAAGGCGTTCCTCATGCTCTTAATTATTATTGCCGCCATTTTTGGAAATTTACTTGTCATTATTTCTGTGATGCGTGTTAGGAAATTAAGGTAAGCGCTGATAATGAATGTTCTTTATTTTTACATTTTTTCTCTTTAATGTATTCTCTTTTTTGTTAATACATCGGCTGTTACATTATGGTATAACTTTCTGCCGATTACTACCTTAAATACAACTTCACCTCCCGCGATAGAACCAAAACTTTTAATTGCGCGGTAAAAGTGTTAATTGCCGCCGCCGCTGCCTACAGCATCCACTGGGTTTTTATGTCGTTTTTGGGAATTTACTACTTCTGCGCAAAGTACCTACTAAATTTAATGGTCAACATCGCTTTCATATAGTATATATCCCCCGACCGAGTTCTCCTCTGTTTAAGAACTTTTTAATGCGTCCACATTGTCTGCAAAACAGCCGCGCCCGTTTATTGTCCTACTCAGCCTCATCCCCCACTGCGCTTGTTTTACAGTGGATAATTTTCATTATCACAGAATGAAATATTCTAAGAAAAAAATTATCGATAAATTGTTTTTATCTTAATTTTTAACTGAAAACTCTATTCACAACCTTTGTCATCAATACAATTAACCGCGTTAATTAAATAACTGTTAATAAATAATATTGAAAAGAAAATTTTTCCACGTATCGAACCTGGGCCCACCGCGTCTGAGGCGAGAATCTTAAGACTATGCCACTGAAACACAATACCAGAAGTTGAGTTTATCCATAAACGTTTTTGAAACACGAAGCCTATTTTTAGGGTTGTAATATTTGATTTTCTCAATTAATTAATTAATCAATGCAATTAAAAATTCAAAATTAAGTGTTTATATTGCATAGAAGGTCCGTCAAAACAAAAATTTCCAATCAACAATATAATTATTTGATTTCATTAAGCACTTTTGTTTGAAATTTCTAGTTTTTTAGTTAAATATTTGTTTAGTACAATTAAAAATGTTGCTGAATCAACAAACTGTGTCTCAATTAATTTAAAAATTTCCCTTCTCAATTTTAGTTTTGATTGAATTATATCAGCATTTCTTCCACAAGCGGAAGTTTAGTTCTAAGATGAGCAAAATCGGTCGGAAAGTTCTCCTACTTTCCATACAAATCCCAAGTTACTAAATACAAAGAGTTAGAGTAAGGACAGCTTACAGTATTTTACACTTGGGTAGTTTTACATAAATGTGCGTTGTATAGTTTGACAAAATGTCCTCTTAAAATGATGGAGGACATTTATAAAATATCTTTTTAGTTGCTATTTGAAATTTGTTTGCCCACTGTGCGTTTTTCCTAAATGGATTTTACGATTTTATGCGCCGCCCTGCCTAAATTCCATCTCGAAAAATCGCATAAATTTTGTTTGCACGGCAAATGCTTTTAACAGTAAAATACCAAATACAAACTACGAAATTCAAATTTGAATTCGAATTCGTTATTTTAATTTTAATTACAAATTAACTTTTGCGACTTTATTTGAGTTTTAGGCGGTAGTCGTTTCAATGTTAAGTGTCCTGTTGTCCGTTATCTTGTCAGTCTCTTCTGTCTATTTGTTTGTCTGTCTGTCCATCTGTCCAACTGTCTGTCTGTCTGACTTGTCTTATTTCTGCCCGTTTTGTAATTATGAAGTTTCCTCGCAAGTATTTATTCAAATGTAAATTTTTGGGTTGACATTTATTCACAAATTGTTCCTTCAAACCAGTGGATGGAGACGATTTCAAGGGATGCCTGCCGGAGGAGACTGTATTTAGTTGACAAAGTAAAGTAAAAAAAAGAAAGGAATACAAATTAAAGACAAATTACAGAGCAGCAAAGTGAAGTAAAAATTAAGACATTTTTTTGTTGTTGTTGCGAAGCATATAATTTAAATAATAACAAGAAACGCGAATGTGACGGAACACGAAAGAAGCCGCTCGAATTAGAGTTTAAATTTGTTTAGTTTTAAGCATGGAAGTCTTTAAAGCAAATTAAATATTTTACCAGTTAAAAACCCGTTCATTATCAGTTGTGATAAATATTGAAATATTGCCGAAGATATGAAAAATTGTTTCAAAATATAAATGATAATTCAATCACGTGCATTCAAAAGTGAGTGGGAGTTACTTACCTCAAAAAAATCTGGCAAACAATTTCAAATAGTTAACCTATCTTAAAATATTAACCTTTCGAGTTTCCCTGCCGTGTTTGTCTTAAGTTGTCTTTAGTTTTTTGAAGTAATTATAACAAGAATTGCTGCCAATGTCAGTCATCATGACTTGATTAGTGTGAAAAGTATTTTTTAATTATGTCGAGGTTAATGTGGCCAGATCACACACTCAAAGTGATCACAGTTTCTAATACAAATGTTTCCTCCTATACATATATTATTCATATTGTTTGTTCCCTTCCTAACGCCAATGCGGACTTTCGCTTATTGTAAATTATCTCTCAAAATAAACTATAAAAGATTTTTAAGTCAAGTTTCTTGCAATGCAATTTTTCTCGCGCACCTAAGGTGATTAAAAATATTTCTTTCACTATCAGTCACAGCTTACTTGTGACAAGCAACGAGTAAAAAAAAAACGAACAACTTTGCTCTGTGATTCATCTTTAATTGATTTCGTCTACCAGAAACTTGTTTACAAATTCATTTTAAATGTGATTATAAGTTCTATAAGTAATTCCAATGAAATTGTAGTAAAACCGACTGGAAAATTTAGTTAGTTCAGGTCAAATCTTAACTGACCACACATTCATAAATAAATTGTATTTCATAACTGAAATTAAGACATCCACACAATTAAAATGGTTTTAGCGGTTTTGCTGGATTATTTATGGATTAAACATGTCAATTAGGTCATATTTCAATTAAACAATTTTCCGCATTAATCTCAATTTGGCAAAAAATAACCACTCGAATGAAAAAGTTGAAAATCATTCGTCTGTCTTCAGCGATTCTTGTGTTTTGAATCTTCGGAGTTCTCTTTGAATTCTCGCTTGTTTCTAAACCAAAGAAGCTTTTAGACGGATATGAAAAGACAAAGCTTCACCAAGCAAAAAGACCGCTGATGAGGAATGGTAGCGAAACAGGGCTGTCAGGTCTGCTAAGTATGGCAATTTTTTTTTGTTATTGTTCAAAAATTATTAGACAGATTTAGCCAGCCCATTAAAATACTCAACGAAACTTATTCGTTTTAATATTAAGACCTTACTTACATTACTTAGTTACATACTAAATTAAACGATAATTTTCGTCCAAGTACAAATATTTACAAATAGTTGTTTATAAATACAAATTGTTTTATTTGCTGCTTCTACTCCTAATTTCGACCTTCAAAAGATGACCACCGTTGACCTTTAGACTTCAAACAACATCATGGCTACTACCACACTTCTCTTTTAAGTTACCAACAAACAATTCTCCTAAAGCATATTAAACGCATGGAAAACTTCTAAAACCATAAAGGCCTTCAAAACAAAAACAAAACCAAGAAGAAAAAGTGATAAAGAGAAAAAGTAAATAGTTTGCAATGACAAATTGCAAAAAGGATAATTAGTGCCTTGCCTTGCCTTGCCTTCTGCTTATCCTGCGACGCAGCCGACATTCAACCGCCTGGGCTGATAATTTCTCTTTTATGAATTGTAAATCATCAGAAGCAGCGTGTCAAAAAAAGTACAAAAAAAAAAAATAGATGTACATTAAAGCGGAATCTTAACTGCAGAAATGTTATAAAATGTTATAAATTTGTGATAGAATACGTCATGGGGCCGCACTGACTACTCCAGATACATACGAACGAGTATTTATGCCTGCTACTTAGGCGCAATTATGACCGTGTGTTGTCAGTCAGTGTTTATGTTTGTGTACGTTTTGTGTGCTCAAGGATTTTTATGAAATGATGAACGTATAATATAACCTCATGGATACTCTGCTGCTGTTATCCTTGAGAAATCATTGACCCGCAGCGCAGTTCATGGTGTTAATTGTGATATCGCCCACTGCAAAAGAACAAATTCGCACATGCCGACAAGAAATGATGAAATTGAAATTTATTGCTGAATTTTCCACTGGCTATAGAGATACGAGTACACTGTCCATTTGTCCATTGGCATTTAGAATTGCTTTTGAATAATATTTTCACTTTAATATTGTTTTAATTATGCACATTTTTGTGGAGTATTCGCAATTTTTTGTTTAAACCCTTTGTTCGTCCATTTGTAATGCCCATAAGGAGGCGTGGTAGGTATGACAATATACATACAGATGTATATAAATGATCATCATCGAATTTTGAATCGATTTAACGATGTCCGTTTGTCTGTCAAAGCGATTACAGCCGTAGTTTAAGAGATACCCAGCTGAAATTTGGAAAGTGAGTTCCTGTTCTTTTTAAAATAAGCAAAGATCGCAGCCAAACTACTTCACCTCCCATACAAACGCTCTTTTTAAAAGCAAAAATAATGCATAAAAAAAGTTCCAGTGAAGATATTCAATTCATGCTCGGTATTTAACTTTAACATTTACCAAAAATGGGCGTGATCGGACTTTAACTACAGCCCCCTCCCATGCAAACATCCCACTTATACTCGTAGATAATCAGTTGGAATTCGGTATTTAACACTTCACTAGTAGCATGAAGTTACTCACAAAAGATAGGCGCGATCGGATAAGAACAAAGCCCACTCATAATAAAAACGAATAGCACATATGTGCTACAAGAAGCACATACTTGACTGTCTCCAAAACGGCGGAGAGTATATTAGCTTCAGTATAGCCAAAGATAATTATCTTACTAGTTTATGCTGATTTTTGACCATGTCAAAAAGTCACAAACCCATTATTTGTGCGTAGCTTTTGCACCACTGTGCATTTCTATTACATATAATAAAAATTTCTTAATTATTAGCTTATTTAACAATTTTAAATATTTTAAAACTTTTTAGTTATTGGTGATAATTTTTTTTTCTCAGTGTATCCACCTTTTCAAAAAGAAAAAATAAACATAAATAAAATAAAACGAAAATCATTAAAAATGTTCGCTAAGCCACAAAGTATTTTCGAAATGTCGCATTTTTGTCATTTAAATGCGCGATTTCTTTAATTCCTTTCTTTATTGTTTTTCTTTTGATTATTAAAAAAACAACAAAAAACATTTTTAAAAGGAAATTTAATTTGGCGCAGTATTCCCCAGGCACAGGCGGCGTGTAATACGCTCCGCCCTACTCTACTTGAACAACGAAACAAAAAAATCAAATGAAACACGCGCGCCTTGCCAAGTTGCGCGTGTTTCGCTTCGTTTTAATACTTTTGGCAATTAACAAACATTATGATTTTTAAGCAGCTTCAGCATACCCGGCATACTCGTAAATTGTATTTTAAAGCATATCTAATTCAACGCATAAAAATGCCAGGAGGGCATTCCTGCTTCTCACACACACAAAACACACAAGGTCGGAATAAGCTTCTGTTTTTTTTTTGGTATATACGCACTTAGATTCAGAAAAAAATATATTTGTTGCAAATAATTTAAATTGCAGCAAACACTTTTTAAATTGGGTCTAGCATATTTTTGGATTTGTACCAAAAGTCATTTATTTAGATCAAACAAAATAATATTTGAGACATGTTTTGATAAATTTATTTGCCATAAGCAAATATTTGTTTAGCCTAAATGATATGGTATATATTGTACTCCAACAATATTGTATTTGGCTGTAATAAAGTTTGCAGTTAGGACAAATAAATTATTAACTCTATGTTTGTAATTTACTGAAACAAAAAATCGATTTGCTTCACAATGGTGTTACATTCAATCAAGTTTTATTTCAATCAAATAAATATATGCGTTGTAAAAAAAATAATATGTGTTATTATTGAAATAATACGTTTGTCGGAAGTATTATATATTTCGCGCTTTTCTCTCAAACAATATTTGCTCTAAACAAGTAAATGAATTTGTTTTGAATGTATTCTTGTTTGACTCAACTGTCTGCTTTATTGAATGAATATGTTTGATGTAAACAATTACTTATTTAATATACATATATATTGATTTGTTGTAAGTACATCAAACTTAGAGCAATAATACATTATTTGCCGTCAATAAATACTTTATTTGATGCAAATAAAATGAACTCTAAATAAACTCTTTTATTTGTGACAAATTATTTCTTTTTTCTCCGTGGTTTAAAAACGTTTTTAAATATTCTTTTTAAACTTTTAAATTTTTTAAAAGTAATTGTATAAATATCAGGAGTACTGGAGTAATCCAGCCCTGCACTGACATACATACATACATAGAAACCGACGCACTGAAATTCGCATTGTGTACTGAGCTGAGCTGTAGATATTTAAAAATGGAAGGAAGCATTTTTCGCTTACGAGCTCATTAACGTCGCGCACTTGAGCGAAGGATTTGAAACAACAACAACCACAATAACAAAAGTACCTAAAATATCCCTATCACTCCCACCCTCCCATTGTCAACCGACAGATAGTATAGCCATCTCTTTCAAATGCTTAAGGAGCGACGCGCAAAAGCTTCGAGACATTGTCCAAGAGCCACAGTGGTCGGCGACCTCCAAACAAAGTATGTCAAGATGACATTTTCTATACGATGCGTAGTTGAATTTTAGTTTTACGACCTAACATCAGAAGACTGACTGGAATGTCAGCAAACCATAAAAAGGAAGCGTCACGTTTACAGCAGAGACAATAAAACGTATTTCGGAAAGAAATTTAGAAGTAAATCGAGAGGATTTCGGGGAATATTATAGTAAGAAAAATCGGTGGCAGACGTGTCTGATATTTTTATTTATACGTACATAGTTTTTGCTTTAAAAGAAGATATATGAACAACAGCGTCCAAAATAGTCAGTTAGAATATAAATTAAATTAGAATTGTGTTTAAATTTTGTATTGCTTCTCTTAGCCCAGTTTGAAATGTATACTTCGCATAACTCTAAAATTGGAATTTTTCAGAAAACGTGAAAAACTGTTTTGAGCTTATGAAAATTTCCTTTAGGAAGACAGTGCTTAAATAATGAGGTATAGATTAAGTTAAAGAATTGTTTCTATAGGTTAGTAGCGAATTTAATTTTTTAAAGTTGTGCCTTTTTTATTGAAATGTTCATTTAATTTTTCGGAGACTTTTTTATGACTTGAGTCAATTTTGATGAAATAAATCGTGAAAATTGATCATTGAAAAATTAAAAAAAGTAATAATAAATCATAAGATATTATATATTTTAGACTTACAACACTTTTGCTGAAATAATATAAATAGATTCAGAGAGGTGGAAATCGCACAAACAAATATTTTTTCTAGAACGTTTTGCAACAATTTACAACACAAATTTGTGTAAAAAACGTTTTACTATTAAATCGAAAAGGCCATTTTTGAGTTGTGTCACTTTTGAAGTGAGTGTGTGATTGAGATAATTATCAGGATTTTTTTGATTCTTTATTGTCGCGAGTGCAGCTCATATAAAATGGACTAAACTAAAAAAAAACCGACTTAACAGTTAATAAAGATACTAAAAAAGAAGCTACTGAACCTTCGCAAACTGTTTTGCATTAACAATTTAGAAAATTTTTGTGTCGCATTGGCATCACTGTGAGGCGACGCCAAAACAAAAGCAGCTGCTTAAGTGCTTTAAACGCGCGTCGGCGGTAAAATGCTTTTTAAACGAAGAAGAACGCCACTTGCACATAAAACGGGTGGGCGATGATACGACAGTGGGAAGCTGAAGGGCATATGGGATTAGGATGTGGGCGGATGTTTTGCTCGAGAGAGAGGTTGATATGATATTTTGCATTTCTTCGCGAACTCCTGGCGCCAGCGTATCTTTCGCATCGCATTTAATCGAGAGTGTCGTTTGGCGTTCCTATTCGTCACCGTCGATTTATTTCACATTTGTGCGTCTTCGCTGCTGCCGCTGCCTTCTAAACCTTCTTCACCATGGTTAGGGGTTAAGCTTTTTAATAGGATGTGAGTCGGGTTTAAAATATCATAAGTGACGCGCTTATAAGGCACCAGGTTACTTTGCAGCTAACCACAGAAACCACAAAGACCACAATGGCTTCTAAACGTTTAGCGTTTCGTGCAGGCGGAAAGCAGCAGCAGTGGCGGCAGCAGTACCTCAACCACCTTTGAGTGTCTGTCTGCTCATGTGGAAAGCCCGAAAATCTTGGCAAAGGCTTTTCCTGCTCGCTATAATGAAGTTCTCTAATAGTCCAATTAACAAAATTTCTTGGTATTCTGAAAATAAATCGCTTTTAATTTCCGAAACGTAAGGTTCGTTTCGTGAAAGGCGGAATTTTGTGTGAAATTAATTGCATTAAAATGTTGTTTCAAATATCTCATTGTTGATTATCCTCTTAATATGTATGTATAATACAACAGTGTAGATATAAAAATTTTGAAAATTTTGGAATTATATTAAAAATTTAAACATATTCAAGAAATTTAACTTTCCTAACTATTCATTTAGGGACAAACAATTTAACAATGGTTAAATTTAACATTCAATTGTATACTTTACCATTTTGGGTTTTTCTTTATTAACAACAAAATGTTCTTACGAAATATTTCATTTCAATTGGCGCAAAATTCTTGAAATCTCCATAACATATTCGTATACGAGTACTCCTTCAACTCTTTGCAAAGAATTTCTTTAAAATTTCTATTTAATTTTAATTGGCAACAAAACCACAGAAAAAAACTTTACCTTATTTGTTTTTATTGTAATACAAATAACAAATTCTACTTAAAGTCCTTTTTGCATTTATTTAAAATGCAAACGAACTTAATAAACTGAACAAATTTAAATACAAGTGAATTAGTTGCAAACAAAAGTAAAGGATTTATTTGAACACTAGCTTATGGTACCTGAATTTTCCCGGGTTTTGTTTTGAATAGATGATTAGTTGGCGGTACTTTCGGTTACTTCCCATTGAGCGTTAAACTCTTCCAACCACGCCTATTTTTGGTAATTAAGTCGACACATAGATCATATTAACTCCAATACTAAATTTCTAATTTTTAACAGCAATATTAGCGAAATATTTGAATATTTCTACTTAGTTTCTTAAAATGTGGGCGTTGTAGAAAGGCGTGTCAAATATTTTTTTAGCCTGGATTGAATGGTTTAGACTCGAATTGGGTACAAAGATAAAAATAAACATACAAGCAAACTTTCATTTTGTTATATATTTAGATTTGAAAATAAGTATTGTTGTTGTTGTTTAAAATGGTAAAACAAAATTTCTTTAATTAATATTTTTGTATAAGTTTGTTGTATTAGATTGTTGATTCACAACGATTTTAATTGTATTAAACAAAAATTTTAACTGAATAATAATGAAAATTGTTATTTTAAAAGACTTTTTAAACAAGATTTAAACCACATCTAAACACTTTTTTAATTGTATTGATTAATTGATTTATTGAACAAATCGAAAATTTTAACAAAAAAAATTGTGTACTTCTCAGCTTACGAATCAGAAATGCCTTTTATGCATATTTATAAGGTATCGTGTGTCAGTGGCACAGTCTTAAGGCTCTCAACTCCGACACAGTAGACTCAGATTCAATTTCAGACAAGCTCCAATTATTTTCTAATACTTTTGTTTGATGTAAATCAACATTTAAATGTAAAGCAACTATTAATACTTTCAATTAACGCTGTTAATTGTAGCGAATAAAACGCTTGTGGATATAGTTTCAATTAAAAATTGATTGCATTGATTTTCTTTCCTTTGCACAAATATTTCGTTCCGCGGTGGTGAACAATTCCCGCAGTGCATAAATCAAGCAATAATTTCTCAATTCTAATCTCTCCAAAGCTTCGTTAAAATCAAAGCAGCTTGTTTGACGACTCAAGCGCAGTTTGCTTTTAATAAACCATTAAGCAGTGCAGTTAAACGCAACTCAAACAGCGCTC
Source organism: Suillia variegata (assembly GCA_949127995.1). Lineage (NCBI taxonomy): Eukaryota > Metazoa > Arthropoda > Insecta > Diptera > Heleomyzidae > Suillia > Suillia variegata. The sequence goes on along the minus strand of OX421843.1, from coordinate 37,418,793 downwards.
TGTAGTACGCCCCCCTCCAACGCCCCCTGCAACGCCAGCCGACACTCGCCACGACTGCAGGACATTGCATTCTATTTCCGCATGTATCTAATAAATTGTATCTTGCGTGTGTGTGTGTTTGTTCAACTTTCTCATTCTTTTATTCTCTTTCTTTTTTTTATGAACATTATCTAAACTATTTGCATTCGTTTGGACTGATTTTGGTTTTTCTGCTTCTTTCTTTACAGAATTATAACGAATTACTTTGTAGTCTCCTTAGCCATGGCTGATATTATGGTCGCAATGATGGCCATGACATTTAACTTCAGTGTACAAGTAACTGGGCGGTAAGTAAGAATGTACTATAATTTTTTTTTTTAGTTTTTTTTTAATTTTCAAATGTTTGTGTGAGTGTGTGCACATACGAGCAAGATGAAACAAATGCTATGAAAAGCACGAAAGTTGTGCATATGCACGTATTCGTAGGTAGGTAGGTATGTATGTATGTCATATCTTCATACGAGTCTGTGTCTTGTTACAGTATATCAGCTTAATATTTAAACAATAATATAAACAAAAATGGAAACCTTTTTGTTTTGTTTGGAAACAGGCAAAATTAAATACATTTAATGGTAAAGAATAGATTCAACTAGACACATACAGAAAAAGAAAAATCATGTTAAATTAACAACAAGTCGACGTTCTTCAAAGCTAATAAACATGTTTCACCTAATATTTTCAGCTTTAAAATTTTATTCAGTTGTCAGACAAGAAGCTTGACATATTTTGTCAATATTTATAAATAGAAAATGTTGGGCTAATATGACGCAATGTTAGATTAAATTTTTTTATCGTGTTGATTTTTGACTCACATAGACAAAACTCGGTCCACAGCGATACCACATGATCACTGTGATTGGAATAAATCGTTGACCTTACTTAGTGATACTGGTCCATTACGAAAGTTCCAGTTTTAAATTCGAAGTGTTTGTGTTCGGAGACATTGATTCCAGAGAAATCATTTAGAGATCTGAAAATGCTTGTCAATTAATCCTCATTCTGCATTCCTTAAGTAACCATAATTTAAATTAAAAAATCTAAATCAAATCGTTTAATATATTCCATTATAAATGAACATTTTACTTTTGTTTAATGTACATTTCGGAAATGCTTACAGTTATACAATATTTGGTCAAAACATTTAACAACAAATTAATTAAAATTAAATAAATTCGAAATGCTTCGCGGTAAATGTGAAAATAATTTTGTAACGTACTGTGAACGTATGCCTAAGTATGTAACGAGAACTGTCATCTGTAATCACGTGCGTGCGTGTGTTTGTGCAGCTGAGTATTAAAATGCAAAAACCACTTTACTATGTATGCGTGCGTGTATGTATGTGAGTGTGTGTTTATTTTTTTCGTAAAGGACACCCAGCAGTCGTCGCACAGCATGATGCAAAAGCGACCGCCGTGCTTTTACTTCTTCTTTATGATGTTCTTCTTCTTCCTCCTCCTCCTCCTCCTCCTCCTCTTCTTCTTCTTGTTATTCATTCATGCAGGCAGCAAGAGCAACTCTCGCGCCATTCTGCTTATTTTACCACTATTTTCCACTACAATGTGTTCTGCGCACTTTCACATACTCATGTAAATGTATGCATGCTTGTATGTGCTAGTATGTGTGTCCCTTGTATGTCATTACCGTGTGTGTGTGTGTGCCTGTGCGAGTGTGTGAACTTGCTTGGATTTAAATTTAACAAGCTTGAAAAGTTTTACTAAAATTCATAACTATGGCCACGCCCGCCATCGCCTCCTTTGTTTCTCATGCGTCCTTTCCTTTCATTTCGTTTTGTTTCGTCCGTCCGTCGGTTTCTTGCGTTGGTATTGAATTATTTATGCAAATTGTGGCTAAAATAATCCATGGCAATTTTTTTTTTTTTCAAGTTTAATTTTATATATTGTTTTTTTTTTTTTCTTTCAAGCACAGCGCGACTTCTGTCTCGGCCTCCTTTGGCCATTATCCTTGTAGTTTTTTTTTTGCCCTTGCTTTTGCTTTTGTTTTTGTTATTTTAGTTTTTTATTTTTCAATGGTTTTGGCTAACACGAACCACCACCGCAATCGCCGCTGCTGCCTCTATTTCGAAGTATTTGCCACAATTTTTTAACCAAATACATACAAAAACACACACACATATACATATACACACACCCAAAGCAAGGAAAAGTAAAAGTTTGTTATTAGGTCCGCAATTGCAAGCATGCATATTTAACACAAGCGGCACAACAAAACCATTTTTTGCCTTCGCCTTGGTTTCTCTTGTTGTTGGTTTTTTCTTTGTTTTTGTTTTTTGTACAGTCGTCGTCTTTATGTTAATAAGTCTATTTAAAGTATTTACTTCACTCACATCAAATAGATTTTTTTTGTAGACTGCTTTATTTTTAAAGCGAGACAATCAAAAAAATGCGCTTAAATTTTTCCGAGCTTTTTCGATTGGTTCCATTGAAGAGCGTCTTTTAATAGGATCGTAGATTTTTTCATAGGTATGCATTAAAAGTTTCAACAGAAAATGTATAAGCAATTTAAATAAGCATTGTAATTAGAAATCGTCATATTATTGGCAGTTGCCAAAAGTATTGGCCAAAAGATAGGCATTTATTTTAATTTTGAAATCGGCCAAAGCCGATGCCGATATTTTTTTTGTGCTTTATGTATTTCGTTCACAAAAAAACTGATAAATGTATACATAACAGAAGCTATAAATTTCTTATTTTGTAAATATTTAACAAATTTTAATATGATTTTTTAACTATCAGTTTCGGCTTTTAACCGACATCAACCTATGGCATCGTTATCGGCCAAACAAATTTTAATCGGTCGGTCTAATATAACAACCAAATGGTCGGATCTTATCATATCTGATTTCATTAATAATGAGATCTAGATGAAAATAGAATTAGATCGTAATAAATCAAGTCGACAAGGTATCGTATCTAGACACCTTTGAGTATATCTGTGTTTAAAACTGAACATATATGAAAATATATATACATTGATTTTTTTAGAACTATCCAATTATCTATTCTTATCAGATCTTAATACATCCACTTTTTTTAAACAGATATCGAAGATGATATATAGTCTTCTATTGTATTTAATCCATCGTTGTATATGTATATAACCCCCAGGACCAGTTAACGTTTCCTCTACGCTAAATACGAGTACTTTAAGTACAAAAATTCATCGTGGTACTATCACCTTTTTCCGACTTACTATATATAGTTATTTAAAGACTAAAAGAAGTTGTTGTTGCCTAAAAATTAACATCAGAAGTATTTTTTGTGAACTAAAAGCTCAAATAATAATTCTATTAAACTTTATGGCTCGAATCAGGTTAACTTTTTGTAAATTATTGGAAGTGACGTATCCGAGTGGTGAGAGTAATAACTATTATTTAAATTTTGACAGTGACAAAACTCATCATACTTTAATTTTGCTTTATTATATTGTATTGTTTCAACAAATTCGTTGGCATAGTTGAGAAGCTTGGAAAATATTTGTAAAATTTATAACACTTTGTGGACTTTGGTATCATTTTTTTCTTCCAAAATACAACTAGACTAGGCTTGTTAGCTTTTGATAAATCATAGAATAGTTTACAATTGTAATTTTTCACTACTTAATTAAAAAAGAAAAACTTTCAACGATTGTAATTAATTATTTAATCGGTAATTTCGAATGTGGGTCGTTTTATTTTCTTTTAATCTAAGATTAAATGGTCTCACAAAGCTTTCAAAACAATAACAATTATAATTCTTATATTAAAGCAAACTATTCTTTTAATATTTTTATTAGACAAAAACAAAACAATCCCATTTAAATGAACCGCACGGTTTCAGTACAGTGCACATAGCGACCGATGGACGCTAGAAGCCGGGCGCATATTTTCGACTGCAGGGTGTAATTTTAAATGGTTTTTGTGGTGGCTTAGCAAAAGTTTACTTGAGCGCGAGTAGTGCCGAGCTGCAAAACAAACATTTTTGATTATGTGTTTCGAAAGTTTTGTTGTTGTTTTTTCATCTTTTTTTTATTTTTTTTTGTTTTTGCTGCGGCCGTAACCGTTTGGCAATTTTGTTTGGGCTTTTCACGGTTGCAGTTTTATCGCTTTTTAATCCTTGCGTATTTTATGTGTGTTCTTTTTTATTTTATTTCTATTTGTATTTGTATTTTGCTTTTTCTGCTTGCGCTGTGGGAAAAGTTGAACGAAGTTATCGCTTAAGCGGCGGCGTTTTGTTTTGAGTACAAATTCCATTTGAAAATTTGAAAGAATTGAAAAAATAATCCACCGAAATTGTTCAAATAAAAATTGCTCATACATACGTTTGGTTGTGTGTGTGTGCCTGCGACTGATTGGATGCCTTTGTTTAGTTTTTTTTTTAAAAGGAATGCTGAAATGTTTTCGAATGCCTACAATCTAGTAAATTGAATTTCGTTTTTTTTTGTTAAATTTTAATATTTTTGTTTGATTTAATAATAATTTTAATTATTTTTACTCATATGGAAATTTAATTTTAAAATCTTTAGAAGTATAGAAAAATATTCAACGTATAGTCTAGGAATATTTATTTCGCTTCATTTAATGTTAAGTTTGAACTTCAAGTCGCGTTAGGTATAAAACAACAACAACAACAACTCGTACGTCTTGTCATCTGTCATATATTGAGATTAACCACCTCTGCAACAAAATTTTACGACTATTCTAAGTGGCCGACCAGACGTACCACACAAAATATACTCGTACAATAAAAAAAATTCACACTTTATATTGCTCATACGTCATGCATGCCAAGTACTAAAATTAAACGCATTCGATTTAAGTGGCTATTAGTTTTTATGTCTGCTTGTGGTCATAAATAAACCCGTCAATATAAATAATCATTGAACTGATTGTTTAGAGTGACTGTTACGACTAAGCGAAAATGGTAAACGTAAATTTGGAAACTATAAATAATTTTGTAAAGACAAAAAATATTTCTTTGATTTACGATGATGAAAATTGAAAATTTGGTCATATACTAAATTGTTTGCCACTTTAATGAGGTTCCATCATATCATGCTACTATGTGTGTATAATCCAATATATTTCTGCATGTCTGTTTGTCCCTCTGTCTGTCCGTAAACTCGAGAGCTGCTGGGCCAATTTCAATTATATAGCCTTTAGGAATCGAGTCTTTGTAAAAGGTTTATACAATTTGTATCGCCTTCCTACTACGCCCAACAAGTTTAAATATTGGGTATAAAAAAAATTTAGTGCCTGAGCTGATTTTCTCACTGTCGATCTTGCAAAATTAGTGAGGATTGGATCTTTTAAATGGACTTATTAAATATTAAAAACTGTATGAACTGAATAGACTGGATACACTGGACTATACTAAATGAACTAAATTCATGTTTATGTTCGTTGGTTGCATGAACCTCAATACAATATAGTCGAATAGATGCAAGAAATGGACATAGTCTGCTAGATAAACTATAAAAAATATAGATGTACTGAATAAACTAATTGAACTAAAGGACTTGATGAACTAAATAATATGTACTGGAAGAAGAAGTATTGATAAATTATCTGAATGTAATAAAATAGAAGGCTGAAAAAACTGCAAGAACTGAATGTATAAACTGGAGGCACTGATTGAACTGTTAGACTGAGTGCACTGAAAGATTTAAATAAACTGAATCTATAATACTAAATGATCTTGATTGACTAAATAGACTGGATGGACACAACGGACCGTTTAAACTCGAAAAACTTGATCGAATCGATGTGCCGCTGGGTGGGACTAACAAGTTATGTTATAAAACTTAAAACGTAAATATTACTTCAAATAGTTAAACTCTGTTTTTACTATTTTATTTTTTGTACGATTGTTTACTAAAACAACAAATTTAACTATATATACAATATATAACCAATTTGGTAATTATTTATTTTGATACTTGTCTTAATTTCGATCTCGATGGACACAAATAGAATTTAAATTAGAAATACTAAATAGCAAACAGCAACTAGAGTTATTAGTTATCGCTTCAATAAATTAGCATTATGACCGAAAGCAAAAAGTTACTCATACGCCACGTGCGACCCATAACAAACAATATCCTTATTGCCGGCGCGATGAACTAGAATATTCATTAATTTCGGAGCGCACGTTCACAGCGCAAATGTTTTGCGCAATTACGCTATCAGTTTCTTTTAAAACCTGGTCATAAAATGTGCGAATAAAAGAGCACAAGAACAACTTTTCAATATTTTTTTTTTATTTAGTTTGAATTTGCATAAACTTCGCTCACAACTCAGCACAAACGAGCTACTTAACTGCAAGGTTTCAACTTATTATTTCTATTTTTTTTTTTTTTTTGAATAACTAATAACCTCATAATGATTACATTTAGTTAATTCCATCTAAAGCAAACCACCACACTTACCCTATACATAGAAATATCGCATTCTCCTATTCTCGATTTTTTTTTAAATTGCCGTCCCAAAACCGCTTACATAATCAACACCGCCAATTTATGTATAATGTATAGAAGAAAGTTTCGTTTCTTTTTATCAGTTGAGCTCATTGCCACTCACTCATTTTGCCCCGCGACGGGCAGAAATTCTCGTCAGTGTTGGTAACGTTAAACGTCAATACGTCATGTGAACAAATTTGACATCAGCTCAATGTGCAGTTGAGTGTTAAGCTTTGCGTTCCTTTGGAACTGTTTGTAGTAAAACAGAACAGAAAACAGTCTTAAGGAAACTTTTTACGAACAATTCTACGTTTAAGAAAGGCAGAATTTGCAGTGGTATTAGTCGTAGTAGTTTATTTAATATGAATTTTATGTTTGTATTAGTTACATTCATATTTTGTGTGTCACATTTATATTTGCTGCTAGAGTAAAATTTTTGATCTACGCACCTTTGTGCCATCACTGATCTTGACTCACCTTGCGCTGAACAAAAACTTTGCGCACCATTCCAAGCGAACAAGAAAAGAAACGAAAAAAAAACAACACCACTCTGACAGAATGTCGCCAAATGCCAAGCTGATAATAAATTTTCACTGCTTAGTAGCAGGCGGTGCGGCGCATAAAAAGCTAAAATCAAAAAGAATAAAGGAAAACGAAAGACATGATTTAAAATGAGTTTTAATTGGGTCGCTAGCTTGTGCGCCACCACGTGCCCACCCACCTTCTGTGGCTGCAATAGCGCCACTTGTCGGCCTAGTCAAGAATGGCATTGCGCGCGCCTAAAAGTATGCAAAAGTTTTTTGCAAGAAATGTTTTTTGTTCGGCGTTTTTGCCTTTGTTCGGTTTGTTCGCGCAGGGCAGGGCAGGGCTGGGCGTCCATTTAACATTTTTAACGATGTCGACACAAAAAGGCAAAAATCGCTCAGGTAAAACATTTCGCAGTCGAGTCGAAAAACTCGCCGCCTCCCCCTCTAATCCCATTTCAGACAGTTAAATCGAACACTACATTACAACAAGGACGAGTACGAGAACGACCAACGACCAACGACGCCAAAAAGTGTTCCACTTCAGAATCATGGCGAAGCGATAATTTCGAGTTTTTGCGAACATTTTGCGAAAATGTTCATTTTGGCGAATCAATTTTACATTATGCAAATAAGCGAATGGTAGCTCAATTGTCTGTGTGTGTGTATCGTTTCTCTATTCAAATGGTGTGTGTGTTTGTTACGTTTAATTAAGTACATTTCATAATATTTTTTTTGCGTTTTGGTAGACAGTTTTCATGGTTTTAAATATGATTACAAAGTAACTAGTTACTAGCAAACAGGACATTCACAACCAAAAGAAGTTAATTTTAAAAGTAGTTTAAAAAAAATATTCTCCGCCATTTTAGTAGCAAATTTTCTTTGCAACAAAAAGTATCACAAATAAGCTTTATGTCTCTTTTATAAGTGGGCGTTGTTCTAATTCGACCGCACCCATTTTTTGTGAGTAATTTTATGTTACTACGTAAGTTTTAATTAAAAATTAAACTGGTTATCTACACTGGAAGTAGTTTTGGTCCTATCTTGCTCATCATAGATCTTAACTTCCGCCTTTAAATATGGCTGTGATCACTTGGACGGACAGACAGAAAGTAAGACGGACAGATAGATAGATGAAGAGGCAGATGGACAGCCAGACAGCTGGATCGACAGAGAGACAGACGGACATTGTTAAATCGACTCAGAATTCGAAGCTGATTATTTCTATATGTACTTTGTCATACCTATATATACCGCTCGGTACTTGCATGCAGGGGCGAAGGGTTTAATAACCCATCTATAAATCTATTATCCTTAATCTACAAAAAGTGGGCGTAATGCCAAAAATAGTCAATACTATGAATAATAACGAATGAATGAATCTAGTCTAGTTCAAGTGGAAAATTAAATCCCCTTTATTGCTACACAAATAAACATTCACAATTTTGTATTTATATGTTTGTATCCATGTTGCTCCTAAAGTTTTAACTCGTTTGTTTGTATTTCATTTCCTTTCAGTTGGGTCTTTACGCCATTCCTGTGCGATCTGTGGAACAGCTTGGATGTGTACTTCTCGACGGCGAGCATTTTGCATTTGTGCTGCATATCGGTGGACAGGTAAATTAACCAAACAACTCTTTCAACCACACACTCATACACACACACATACACTCGCACTTGCACACATATGCAATTCATGTACGCAAACTGCTTTATTTGCATCAATCTGCCACAAAGAAAGACAAACGCACTTAAAACGTTCTCATGAATTGGAAAATTGCACAAGATTTTCTAATTTTCCATTTTGACTGACTGAGTGAGTGAGGGAGTGAGTGTGTTATCGTGTGCATGTGTTAGTGCTTTCGTGCAGCAACAACTTTGTGTGATCCATGTTGCAGAATATTGTGATTGAAGTTTGTATGTTTTGTATTTGCTGAATAAATCTTAATTTTCAACTACTTCTGCTGCTGTGGTGACTGGAGTCTCATAAAATATGCGGATAATTTCATTCAGCAGTAACTTTACGATTTCGTGATTTTATATTAACTATAAAAAAAAGTATTCTGTATATTAAAGGAACTAATTTAAATCACATTTGATATCATAATTTAGTTTTGTTGTGCGACATTGCTGCCACTTGATGTTTGGAAGCACATGAATTATTTAATGGCTCATATAATTGTGGGATATAGTCAGTTTCAGTATCACGTTCTAACAGGATATTGTATCATAGATAATCATGCAAGAAGACTAGGTATCACATGATTTCTGTAGTAGCTGTAGAGATGAGAAGAAGGAAGAAACTATAACACATCTTCTATGTACATGTCCCGCATTGGCTAACAAACGATATATCTATCTAGGGAAACATTTCTTCATAGGCAGATATATTTAGATCGAATATTAATAATATTCTTCATTTTATAAATAGTACAGGATGGTTCAGTTAGATGTAGAACTCATATCACATGGCAAATCAAAGGGCTCCTAGCCTTAGTGGGTCAGCCTAACCTAACCTAACCTTCCTTAATTTGTTAACAGAAAAAATATTGTTTATATAATGTACTTTAATGAAGATATTTATTCGGTGTAAACAATCTGACCGAATCTCCAACAAGCAATATTTTAACATAATTTACATTTTAATTGCAAAATTTACTGCAGCAAATAAAAAACAGAAGCAAATAAAATGTCAGCTTTTAAGCACCGCCAACTTCTCGAAAAGTACTTCACTTTACTTAACCCTTGAAAGCGCAGCGAACGCAATTTTCACATTTGCTTGCGACATTTCAATAGAGTCAGCAATTGTCAACTATCATACACCGAGACATAATCACACACACACATACACACACATACACACACATTTATATACATATGCGCATGCATACTCAAATGTCATACTCAACATGCAACAATGTAGAAAGCAAGCAAACAGCATTTGCTGCATGACGCCACTCAACAGAACCCAAGTCCATCCATTCGTGCGCTTTTTCACTCCATGCTCGCGTATTCCATTCCAACTTTAATCATGCTCTGCATTTACTATCGCAGATACTATGCCATCGTGAAGCCGCTCAAGTACCCGATTAGTATGACGAAACGCGTCGTCGGTATCATGATACTCAACACGTGGATTTCGCCGGCGTTGCTCTCGTTTCTGCCGATTTTCATTGGTTGGTATACCACCGAGGAGCATCTGATTTTCGTCCGGGAGCATCCGAAGCGATGTGAATTCATTGTGAACAAATGGTATTGCGTCCTCTCCAGTTCGATATCGTTTTGGATACCCTGCACCATTATGATTTTTACATACTTTGCGATATTTCGCGAGGCGAATCGTCAAGAGAAGCAAATGATGATGCGACATGGCAATGCAATGCTGATGCATCGGCATTCGGGCGCGGGCGGCGGTAAGTACAGAAAAATGTAATTAGATGTTTGAAAAGGAATTAATTCTTATATAAAATTGAGGAATACAAAGAATGGAGAAGAGTAAAAAATTTTAATTAACCAAATTTGAATTATAAAATTAAATAAAAGAAATTTAAAATATTGATTTTAATTAATTTCAAAGTTAAAAGAATTTATTCCTTCGCAACTCCGTTTATTATAAACAAAAAGTAATCAAATAAAGAAGAAGAAGACAGTGCAGACTTTTTGCCAATTTGAAGATGGTTTTGATAAGCGAAAAGTTTTGTGCTGCTTGCGAACAGGTGCAAAATGTTTAATCGTCCTAAGCGCCGCCTTCCCTTCATTTCGCTTTCGTACGTCTATGGACCGACCTGGCCATGTGTGCATCCATTTTACGAGAGTCGAGCACATTTGTTCTGCCGTACAGGATAATGGAAAAACTTTTTGTTGCCTTGCACATAAATTTCGCAGCATCAGCAGCAGCAGCGGCATTAGAAACAAAAGCAAAAGTTAATTTGTCTCATCGGGCCACACGACGTATGCGCAACATTTCTGAGCTTCTCTGCTGAAAAAGCAAATGTTGCTCATACGCCAACGTAACCGACACAATTTTTATGCAATCATATTTTTGCTCATTCGCGCACAAAACTTGTGCTTTACTTTTCTTTATTTTCTCTTTACTTAACTTTATTTGCTTTACTTTGAGTAATTATCAAAACTTGCGCTCGTACTCTGTCTTTTTTTTTAATAAATTGTGTCTTTATTAATTAGTTCAAAGTCGAGATATAGCTTCCTTTAATCCTGTCACTAATTAACATCTGTAGGCGAAGCTTTGAGCGGTTCCGGCGGTTCGTCAAAGACGCTGACGATGCACGAAGTCGAGCAGGATCATACGCCCACAAAGGACAAACATTTAATCAAAATGAAACGAGAACACAAGGCTGCACGAACTTTAGGTATAATTATGGGCACGTTCATACTCTGCTGGCTGCCATTCTTTTTGTGGTGAGTTTCGAAAGCGTAAAATTAAATAAAATGTGGTAATTGCAAACAACAACAACAACAACAACAACAACAATTGCAAAAAACTACACAGAGATGCGATGCATTAAAAATGGCCAAGTAGCAAAGAACAAAAGAGCTTTTCAACGAATGCGTGTGTGTAGTATGCGTGACATTTAATTGTGCTCATGCAATTAAATGTTGCTCATACGCAGTGATGTATAGAAAAGTAATTTTATTTTTTGAATATTCATTATTTTTATGAACTAAATAAGCTTAAGTTTAAAGCCTTAAATAAAGCTTAGATCAGTCTTCAAGTTAAAAAACATGTTAAACATGTCAACAAAGAAATGAAAACTATTAAAATGAATAAAAGCTTTTTTAAGTTATTGAGTTATAAAAGCTTTTAAAAGTTTTACAACAGCTTTTGAGATAAACTGTGCAAAACTTATTTAATAAATTAATAAATTAAAAAATTCATCTACATAAAATTAAAGTTTAAAGTTGCATTTTTATAACTCCACAATTTTAAAAGCTCGTAAAACCTTTAAGCGCACATTTAAGCTATTTGCATTATTAAAAGTTTGTTTTTTTAATAAACTACAGTCAACTACAAAAAAAATCTCGATTTGAAACGTTTACATTTTACACTCGAAAAAAAAATGTTAAAACTTTTATCCGCGCAATTGCAATCAGCTAAAAACCAATTCGGCTTCGGTTAGTTTTAATTCTCTTTCTAGTAAACATTTTCAAAAAGGGTTTTACGCAGAATAACCCGACATTTTGTTTTGTTTGTTGGTTTCGTTAGACTTGGAGTTATAAAATTTTTGATTATGCGTTTTACGCAAAGTTTTGCCGCCGCTCGAGTGTGGTGAAAATGTTCGCGAAATTTGCTCGTTTTGCTGGTTTCGCTGCGTTGGTGGCGTTTCAACACTTTTGCGTATGCTCGTGGCAATGTTGCAATTTAGCAAATTCATAAAGTTGAATAAACAAAGTGGCGTGCACCATTTCACAACAACAATGCGCATTGTTTTAATATTAATTAATTTGGCTGCACAAAGAAAAATTCTCGGCAGTCATATTTGATCTGTACTTATTTTATATTAAATGAAAAGGTGAATTAGTTGGACGAATTAGTTAATGAAATTGTAATTAGAATGACTAAAATAGCTGCAATTGAAAGCTATTTTAATAAGATTCATTTTATGAGTTATTTAAATTTCTAAAAAAATTTCAAAAGTTGAATAGATACCAGATAACCAAATTGTATTGCAAAATTAAAAATGTACTATTAGTATATATAAAATTAATCGATAGAGTTACAAATTGCTTTAAAATTGATTCTACTTATGTATATAAAAAAGAACGTTTCTTTCTTGCCTTCTTTATTTATCTTACTTTGAACTCTGTGTGCATCTAAACTATTCATCCGATTAAGATGAAATTTTGCGACGATGCTATGCTCACGCTGAGGATGGTTTTGGACTTTAAAAATTTAACACATTTGTCACGCCCACCATTACACCCACAATTTATAAAACTAATTACAAATTTTCGATTATTTCGCTAATATTATTCCTAAAATAAGAAATTTGTATCTGAGTTGGCTCAACATCCCAAAAAATAGTCTAACGTCCACTTATAGAAAAAAGGTTGCATCAATTTTACGCACCAGGAAATAGAATAGGATAAACAAAATTTACAGCACCCACTTTTTACGCCCATAATTAGTGAAAATAAGTGAAAATGTTTGATTTATTTGCTGAAATTGCTGCTAAAATTCTGATATCTGGTATTGGAGTTTGTAGTTTCATCAAAACTGGGAGTGGTTGGTTCAATATTACGTCCACCATCGTAGCTCGGTATATGTTTATCTTACTCAAATATATCTGGCAACGCCAGTTGAATTAAATGCAATTATCAATTACAATTTGTAATTTGTTGCTTTAGTTAAATCAGCGAACTGTGTCCCAATAAAAATACAAGTTATATTTAAATTGCTATTTTTTTCTGTACACCTGTTGACATCTTCTTAATGTAACCAAAAATAAAGGATCCTTAAAGTCATAAGCAAAAGTAATCACATTTACTAAAAAGTTATTTCCTCTCTCAACCAACTAATTCGGAGCTTATGTTTTAAACTAAACTAAACAAAAAAGAAAATGGAAAAAAACTACTCACATTCCACTTAAGCGTAAAATACCACTTGATGAAAAATTCAGACTCAAGTATTTAAGTTTACTCGAGTACATACTATAAAGTGCAAAGGAAAAAATGTATTTTTCACTGAAATTACCAGCAGCGAAAACTTAAAGCGCGAGCACATAAACGAGCCCAACGAAAACTTTTGGCTCGCAAAAGAACGAAATTATTCGACTTACGAAATTATTATAATAAAGAAACTGGAACAAATTATGTTGCGAGCAAAAGAATTTGCTGCGCGAAAGCATTTTTACTGATTTCACTCTGCGAAAGTTTGCGAACCTTTTTGCTCTATTGCGAAATAAAGCTAAGTCGAGTTATGAAAGCACTTAACAGGAATTTTGCGCAAACATTGTTGACATGCAGACAGCAAACTGCGCCTGCGCCCAGCCTTGCCGTGCCGTGCCGTGCCAAGCCATGCCATAAGTTAAGCAGAGTAGAAATAACAAATTAAGAAAAAAAAGCTTTTGTCATCACGGAGCACTGAAAATAGAAAACTATTTGCATTCGACTTGAGACTTGTGCGACTCAAATTATAATTAAGTTGATTTTGTTTATATTCGTGTTTTACCTTGCGACCATTGCAGGTGCACAAAGTCACCCTGTTAGAATTAAAGAATAATGTGGAATATCTCAGTTAATAGGAGAGATAATATTTGGTCTTTAGGAAAACTCTGCGCCGAAATATTGATGTATTTCTTGTTGTATTTGCGGTAGTATATCGATGAAGCGCAATTCTCAATTAAAGTGTTCTCCGGAAAACTCTTTTTAATGTATAAAAAAAAAATTAATCTTTTCTATTGCATACTTTTTGGAGTACTCCATTTTAAAAAAGAGCTTAGCATAGAATAACCTGCTTTAAAGTCTATTCAAATGGAGCACTTCGTTGTGAGATCATATTTGGTAGTACTGCGTAGCATACTTCTTTCCATTAACTGTTTTCTAACTGTTATTTCTTTTATTCTACTCGGTTTGTAGGTATACAATAACAACGCTGTCCGACACGACCATTCCCGACATCTTCATTGCGATACTCTTCTGGATCGGTTACTTCAACTCAACATTGAATCCGCTCATCTACGCCTACTTTAATCGCGACTTTCGGGAAGCGTTCCGTAATACGCTGCAGTGCATCTTCTGCAATTGGTGGCGCGATCCCAATCGCCTGCCGCTCGACATTGACATTCGACGTTCGAGCCTACGCTACGATCAGCGCGCGAAAAGCGTCTACTCGGAGAGCTATCTGACTACAAATACAAATTCATCGTCGCAGAACCGACGCACGTCGCAGCTTGTCGACAGTTTATAATACACGAGTGGCGAGGAGGCGCTACTTGCAACGCCCACGCCCACACATCGCCAACCGCAACAACAACAACAGCAGCAGCAGCAACAACAACAAAGCGAAACGCATCTGCGTGCCACGCCCACGGGCTCTCGTGCACGCGACAATTTGAGTGCGAATGAACGCAACGGCGGAGACGAAGAGATACAAGAGATACAAATCGAAATACCGTTGGAATATGTCAACAAATGGAAGAACAAGAACAATGCTTCCAGCGGCGTCGTCGCTGCACAGTCGACTGCTTGCGCTGTCACTACGTCCGCAACGTCAGCGGCGCACACACACACGCTTGTCTAAAGCGTTCTCTGTACGCGGAGCGGAGCGGACGAAAGCGGAAGCGGAAAAGGAAACAGCAGCATTTTTGCAATTGTCTGCAGCAACGTGTCGGGGCGACGCTTTTAAAATGAAAAAAATAATATACATACATATATAATTTTCATATTGTCATTAAATTTGTTGCTTTTTTTCTCGCTTTGTTCATTAATTTCTGCATTAATGCGCTGCTAAGTGCAAGTGGGCGTGTGTGTGGCGTGGTGTGGTGTATGTGTGGTGCATGCTTAAATTAAGCGCATTACTTAAATCACATTGACACATGTACATCATTATAAAGGCGCACGCACACACACAACATGTAGACTATTGCACACACACACACACACACATATGCACTTGCATGCTGCATTCGATGTCATACACGGCGGAAAATATTTAATTACGTTCATTAAAATTTAAAATTGCAATAACAATAATTATAGTTTTTGAATCTATTGAAAATTGTTTCGGTCCAAGATCCCATTCGAATGAAAATTTTGAGTACGCCTTCGGTTTGTAAAGTGTTCTTCAAAGAACAAAATATCGATTACATAATCATTGATTAACAATAAATCTGGACTTAAATTCACCAAAGACGCAGAATTATATACAAAATCTCAATTAATTTATAAACTGCTTTTTTTTGTCATTTACCTTTTCATTGAAATACAGTATTTATTTACCAGATGGTATTACTAAATTACCGTTTAATCAAACCATTAAGTAGCTTCAAAAACTATAAATTTTGCTAAAGCTTAGTTTTGTTAAATGTTTTTCAAGGCGTATGACATTCGCGGCATTATCGAATATTTTAATAATAAATTAATAAACCACTCACATACACACACACACACATAACCAAACACAAGCTTGTTCGCAAATTTCTATCATGTGGAAATAATTTGCAAATACAGTGAAGGCGTTTAGAATTGCGACAGTGTAAAGCACTGTGAAATTTAAAATGTCTTGAACAAGAAAAACATTCACAATACTCACAGATTGTTGTTTATTTACTTGTTGTTGTTATATATTTTTTAGAATGATTTTAAAAAGTTCGCAAACTTGTTTTTTTAAAATTGCTTAAAATCGTATTTAAAGATCTACGAGTATAGTAACTAATATAGAAATGCTGAAAGATTTGTCTTTAAAAGCTGTTGAATTGGTATCCATAAATCGTTTGTGTATTTATGAAAAAAAAACTAGATGCATCTCATAGATACTTCTTTAAATCTAAACGTCTCAAAATTCAAAAATTTTGGTATAAAGACTGCGACTTTCGTTATAGACCAAAACTACGAATCGAGGTCAAAACTTGTTTCTATTTAGTCAGAAAAAGTGGAATCGCTATGGGCCTAGATTGGCCAATGTGAGGCATTTGTGACGCCACACTAATCTAACCTATAGATACATAAAAGTTGTTCAGAGTAGAGCAAGATTTTGGTAGTATATAGTAAGCAACAATGTTTATTGACAACCAAAAATAAATTTGTCGCCGTCAATTTTAAACGCCAGCACTGTCGCTTAACGTGAGCGAACGCTGCTTTTCTAATTGGAAATGAAGCCAATTTTTAATTTTACAACAATTCGCAATTGCCATTTTGACCACATATTTAAAAAATAAATAAAAAATTTGTAATTAATTGTGCAAACGATATTTTATAAGTAGCGCAATTTTAATTTTAATTGAGTTTATGCGCGTGTGGCGCCGGTTAATTATTATTATTTTCTATTTAAATAAACATTTATTTATTAATATATAAAGTATATTTGAAAAAAGGAAACACACACACCCACATCCCCACCCACACGGACATGTTCATTTTGTGCGTAATGACACATTTATTTATTTATGTTTAAAAAAGAAAACAACAAAAAAATGCATTTTTGACAAACAGAAAGAAAAAAAGAAGAAGAGAAACCAATACATAAAAATTCTGATTTATTCGATTCGATTCGAAATAATCCATAAAGCAAATAAATGTAACTGTAAATTATTTTTAGCTCTATGTGCTTAGATGTTTATTTATGAATAAAAAAAGTAATGCAAGAGTTTTAGTATTTATTTTTTATTAATTGTATAAATTTATTTACATAAATTTAATGTAAAATTTTGGAAATGGAAAACTCCACAAAATGTTAAAAGAGAAATTGTCGAAATCTTTTAGCAGCAGACTTAAGAATCTTTGCTAAAGACAAGCAAATAGTTAAAAGGAAAACTATAATAGATAAACATGTTTACGCTTTTTTAAAAGGTGCCAATCTGAGTTATAATTATCAATTATACATAAGTGGTAAATTATATACAAAAACAGAAGAATACAAAAAGAAAATCATATGATAAAAAAGAAGGCAAAAAAAACACATAGAAAAAGTAGAATAAACCAAAAATAGTTCATTAAATGTAAAATCTAAAATCTAAAATGTAAAATGTCAAATGTATAAAAGTCAACTAAACTAGTGTAAAGTTAAATCAAGTTTAAACAAGTGTAAAATTTTCTTTTTGTTAGTGTTTTAAGAATGACAATCGCAAGCAATACAAAATGCTTTTCAACATGAAAAACAAGAAAAACAAACAACAAACATAATAACATTAAAGTTAATAACCATACATACTTACAACAATAAGTAAGGGTAGGCAACAATTGAACAACAACAATTGTGTGCCGTTTATTAAATTAAATGGCAAAAACCAAAACTTTAACTTAATCGAATTAGGCGAATTGATTTAACTAGTTCGGACTAAAACCAAATCTAAGCCCAAAACCAAAAATCGTAAACAAATACTTATATACTATATGCAAGTAGATAATTATAGCCGTAAGCAAATTACAACAACATATTAACAATAACAACATAACAACAATAACATAACAACAACAACATAAGTCAACAACAATTTGAACTTTATATACGAAATTAATAACTAACACAATTAAATGCAAACGTACACATACAAACACATACACACAAATAAATACGCAGACAAAGAAGTGAAACAATGACAGCACAACAAATGACATCAATTTTCATTGACAACAACAACAACAACAAATTGATAACAACAAAAATTTGCTAATAGATTTAATTCAATTGCAATTAAATATTTGACAACAATACAATTGAACACACGCAAACATACAAACACAAACATACACATACGCAAACACACACATACACTTATTCAATTGAAGGAGTGTAGTTTAAACGAGTAACGGATATTCAAAAGTAAACGCCGAAACCACTTCCGCTGCCTCTCTAAGTCCCAATAAGCAATAACGGTTGTTCGAATTCAAATAACAGTAACAGCACAAAACAAAACACATCAAACAAACAAACAACAACTACAACATAACGGAAGTGTCATTGTGGTCGTTTGCAAAACTCTCTTAATTAAGCTCAATTCGCAATAATTTCAATTTTGAAATGAAATGAAATTTGTCGAAAGTTTTCAAAAATTTTCTTCTCTGTTTAGTTTTTTAAAACAAAAATTATATATATATTGTATATATATATTGTTAATAAAAAATATGTACTTCTGTTAAAGGCTAATCAATGAGATATCTGCGACTGCAATATTGGCCATTTTTCCTCTAACCGCTTCGATATCCATAAATGATTAGAGAAGGCTTTCAAAACACTCAAGAATTCAAGAAAATTACCATTTGAAGAGCTGTGGGGGAAAAACGCTAAGAGTCCTTTTTAGTAAATTTAGGAAAAAAGGAAACTTATTTTAAAGTTTAATTTTCAGCGTTTTTCTATGATAGCCGACATCGTTGGGCTCAATTTGTATGGCTCAATATGGAGACCATGAACGCAATTACTAAGCGTCAAATGCAGTCCGGAACTATAGCCGCAGCGCAACAAAACTGCATCATTATCTCCATTTTTTTTTTTTAACAAATTGACTCTCACCGTTTTTCCACAAATCGCTTCATAAATATGTGAAATTTAAAAGCTTTTATTAGAAAGAAATTTACTTTCTCTTCAAACTTTATACTAAATAAACAAACTTTGGATTTTCAATAAATGCACGACCACATTTGATACGCCCCTAAAATTTAAAAGGAAAAATGTCATATGTTATAAAATAAAATAAACGTTACAAAAATGTTATTAAAATTGAACACATTTCCAAGAATTACCAATTAAGCTTACAGCAAACAGCTTTATTCGCAAATTACACTGTGCCACAAATTTTGGTTCATCGTTTTGAGCCGCAATGGTTCCCGGGCGAAATGAAAGTAGACTTTCAGAGCAACAAACCCAGAAAGGGTTTTGCAAAGTTAGCTCTCATATTTTTGTATGGCCTCTTGAAGTTGGCTTGTTTCCTTATACAATATACTTTAGGTTAAAAAACAGTTATATTGATGCATCTGAGACCAAAGATGTTTTCAGTGACTTATCGTAAAATTTAGTGAGGAACATTTTCCTAGAATATATTTATCCTCTAACTTCCATTTTTCTGGCTATATTTTGGCAGATCATAAAAGACCCAAACACCGTCGAAATATGGGATTAATATATTCTAGCAAAACAAATTTACTATAGGTTACTGAAGCACAGAATAGGCGAAAATGTTTTGTCATGTGTCGTGTGAAATGAACACTCATATGCATTTTTACATATATTCTGTTCTTCAGTGACCTACAGCAAAATTTGATGGGTATTATTTTTTAGAATACTTATATCAACCCCATATTTCGACGTTATCTGGGTCTATTATGGTCTATAAAAAAAACGAACAGAATAGATCCAAAAGCATGGTAGTTAGAGGGTTAATATGTTCTAGGCAAATGCCCCTCGTTCAATTTTACTTTGAATCACTGCTATGTTATTAAATTGGTTAACTAATTTTGTATTATTTTACCAAATATATTGTGCATTAAAGGTTTAATTGCCTCCTCTGATGGTAGCGCCAAATACACCAGCTCTTATTTCTATCTATGAGGAACAACGTCTGTATATGTGTCAAGCGTTTAAAAGAAAAATTACACTTTCCTATTCTAAATTATTTCTGGAATGGGAAACTATGAAATACAAATGATTTAGTTGCTGAAATTTCAAAACTTCTGATAAGAAACTAAATATGTACTTGGTAAATTTTCCACTCAAATTTGAATATTGATTGAGTGAAATTTAATACCATAAATGACATATCTTAACTTTTTTCAAAAATAAAAAAATACTTTTTGAAAACAAGTAAAAAATGGCGATGTTACATGACAGAATTTACATGCAACCATGCAACTCAATAGAATTTTCCTACTGGCAAAATTTAACACTTTGAGGTGGCATAATAAACCTTTAATCGACATTATTTATGCTTACACTATGCAACTTATAACTGCAATTTAAAAGCAAAAAACGCTAATGAAGGAACATTGATTGGATTGTTTTGCGAATAAAGCTTGTGATATGTCAAACATAAACTTGAAAAAAAAGTACTGACTTTATTAGAAAATCGGTGTATATAAAAAAAAAAAAAAACTATTACTAAAAGAGCAACATTAAACATGCAAATCAATCATACAAATAAGTTTTACTTTTAGCCGATAAAGGAAATTAGTGAACTTGTTCAATAAACAAACAAGAAAACAAACAAACAACAACAAAAAACAAGATAACATAGTAAAAAGTATAATGGAAAAAACAGAAAACAGAAAAAAGAAAAATAAAAATAAAAAGAAAACATAGTAAAAACTTCATCGATGTGTGCGTTGCAGTTCCTGGAATTAAGTTGACTGGGTGGCCTCAATAAACACGGCTTGCGCACTGTCAGCACAAAGTCAGCAACTTGATTCCAGCAATTGCGGCGACGCCTTTAGCAGCGTGTGATCGACCGACCGACCGACCGAACGACCGCCCGACCGTTCATCTAGATGCTTCCGGTGTGCCGCCATTTCTTCCGCCACATTTTTTTTAATGTCTAACAGAATACCTTAGTGAACTACGTAAAACTTAAAAATGCAAAAAAAAAAAACAAACCAACAACAACACACACACAAAGAATAAACCTACACTATGAAACATAGCATAGTGCAGAGAATACTTTAATCAGGTTCAGAATTTAAACGAGTTTCTTTCGCAGATCTTTAATCAAAATTTAACTGAAAATTTCTCCACAACATTTTTAGAAACCAATTTTTAATTTCATATTCAGCGATTTTAAGTACTCAAAATTTACAACAAAAACAACATTTTTAAAGTAGGAATAAATTCAAAATAAAAGTGTGTATAATTTTCTACTCGAAATTGAATTCGATTTATATTGATATTTCTAAATAAGTTTTTGTAATACTAAAGAATTAAGTTTTTTTAAGGCATATTTTATATAACTGTAACTAAGAAACGTGTAAATTTTTGTAAACTGAAAACTGAAAAAAAAAACACACACACTCACACAAAGTTGAGGGAGAATATTTAAAAGAACAAGAGAACTTTTACTATCGCGTGTTTAATGCAACTTAAGTTCAACATTATGTATGAATATCTATGATACATACCCAAATACATAAACATTTAATTTATTTAGGTTTTTTTTTTTGTGTGTGAATATGATAAACAGTTAACACGCTCTAAATTAGTTTAAATTAATTTAATTTAATTTCCCATTAACCAAAGCCAATTTATTTGTTATTGATGCTAGTCAAAGTTAAACTAATCTAAACTAAACGATTTTACATTTTAGTCGAATTACATAAATCAAATACATTATATACTATAATATAAAATAAAGCAATAAGCAATTTGAAATTATTTCCTTATCAAATAGTTTCGCAATAAATATATTTTTAAAATTTTTTTTTAAATGCATACGAGTATATTATATTTTTCTAAATGAAATCGAAATGTCTTCTTCTAGGCTAATTTAAGAAATAGTGTAAATTACAAACTGAGTTTTTCTTTTCTTTTCTTTTCGTATTTTTATGTCATGTTACGAGAATATAACAACAACAACAAAAATGATTAAATAATATTTATAAATATTTAGCAAACTTACAAGAAACACAATAAATTAACATAATTTATTAAATAAATGTAACACTTAAATTATATTTAAAATTTAATGATAAAATAAAAAAAAATTTAAAATTTAACAAGTTGAAATTGTTTTTTGCTCTTTTCACTCTCTCTGAAATTAATTTGTATAACAAATTGTTTCAAGAGATATTACCGAGGAGGCATCGAGTAATTCGATTATCGTACGGAGACGATAGCGTCCTGTGGTTTTTGAATTACGTAATTCGTAATTTCTTGTTAAGACCGATCGAAGGTTCGACAGTAATCATTCGATACTCAATACTTTCGCAATTGCTTTTAAACAATTTGTGAACAACTCCAGTTTTGTTGTACAATAACAAATTAAAGGTAAAAAAAAACATATAATATATTGAAGTTGTTTTAATAACAAACACTTTAGTAAAGAAATAATTTCATTGCAACTAAAGTTACATGAAATTTGAAGATATAAACTGATTACAAATGCAATGCCTTAAGGTAAATGAATAACAAACATTGGTGATAGACTGTAAAATGCTGTTAAATGGACGGAAATTAAGGAGAGGATGATGCCGCGGTCAAGACTTTGTTGGTAGCATAATTGGCAGGTGTCTTAAACTTTCGTTTGGAGCATCGGAAACCACGGAGACTCGTGCGATAAATTTGGTAGTAAACCGTGCATGTCATTGTAAAGCAGAAGCAATTGAAGATATAATTCCACACACGAAAAATTCAACTTGCAGGACTTTAAGAGAATCTTAATCCACTCAGCCGACTGTTAATAGTGGACAAATCATCTTCACTATCGTCCATTGATATGTAATGGCGCCGCCACGAAATCTTTTTTAAATGAATTAAATACCAAAATATCGAAAATATTTTAAAATAAACAACAATGGAAACTTGACAAAGGTGGTCCGATAAGTGCTTAGCCTCACCGCTCAATGGAGGCCTCGAGAAAAACGAATTTTTCAGACGGGTTAAAGAAGTTAGAGAATCGCTGGGTCAAGTGTATCGAGGTAAAAAGAGACTATGTTGAGAAATATAGTAATTAGCCACTTTTTCAAATGTTTGTTTTTCTTTTGTAAGCCAAGTACTTTTCGGACCACCCTCGTATACTCGTATGCTTTTTATAATTCAAGTATTAAACACAAGGAAACTCGAGTTCTAAATTATATGATACGACCGATGAAAGAAAGTCTATCTAACAAAAAGTACAAATTGTTGTGGGACTAATAGGTTGGTATTCCAATATATCCTCCAAATGCAACCCTACACAAGTTTTTCTCCAGTTTCTATAGTTTAAAGGAAATAAGTTCAGATGTTCAGCAATGTTGAAAGAATCGACAAACGACCACAATTACAAAAACCTAAAAGGTCTTATAAAAGAAAAACACAGGGAATGGCCAAAATTATGTGACTTGTGGTCAGCTTTGTCATCTTTCACTTATCCAACTTCCTTCAACTTCATTTTATGCTGTCTGCGTGATAAAAGAAAAAACCTGAGGAAATAATTTTTGTTGTTCCTTGCCATTAACTTTTTTAAATGTCAAATTCTTTTATAAGTTGCGATTAATTTGCAAACTAAAATTTAACATCAGAGTAAACACGAAATTCAATTGAGTTGCAAAATGAAGTGGGGTGGGATGAAACGGAGCAAAGTTGAGTGGAGTTCAATTGAGTTGAGCACATGTAAATGTCACTTACGCCACCCTTCAAACGTTCGAAACTTTAACAAAGCCTGGAAAATCAAATTACGCCTAAACTCAACATCATCAACAACAACAAACAAAGTTTAGTTGTCATACTTTCCATGTTAAGTACGAGCTACAAAAAAATCAAAATAAAAAAAGTTACAGTTACAAAGTTACACAAATCAAAAAATTAAATTTACAACAACAAATGCCATACAATAAACCAAACACTCCAACAACAAACAAAGAAACAAACGAACCCCGCCTTAACAAAAAAAAAAAAAACTGCGCAAAGCTCTGTAAATCTCAAGCGAATTACAAACCAAAAGAAGAAAAGCAAATAAAAACGCAAAGCAAAGCAAAAGCAAAAATGATGGATGAGGATCATTGATGAATCGCATTGAAATCCTGTTAATTGGAGCAGACGACGCAGCGTCAACAAAGTGGGCCGACGGCTTTGTTAAAGTGGGCGTTGGATTATTTCGCACTTGCCGACATAACGTATAACTCCAAAGAGCAGCACAGCCGTCAGCGCAGTTACCGTGTGGCGTGACTTAATCAAATGATCCATAATCCATGAATAGTCGAGAAACCAGTAAGGGCACGCTTACACAGCTCCGCTGAGAGTGTCAAAAAATAAATGATGACATGAAAACGCAAAACATTCAGAACGCCTTTTGGTGGCATTTCGATATTTTTGTTATGATTTGATGAATACGTAAATAGGTAATCAAAGTCGATGGAGACTAACTTATCTAATGAATATCAATATGTCTAGTTTGATGTGTTTTACTATGTGACTTAACATCTCATTAACATGAAAGGATACGCGTTAAATGTACATATTGCTGTTAAAATGCACAAAGATCCTCACCAAAATTTTTTGAAATTTTACAAGAGATGCCAAAAAGATTAGCAAGATGTTAACTAAATTAATAGATATATTAGTAGCATATAAGAACCATAAGATAACTTATTTTTTCCAAAATTGGATTTATCGGTTTTTGCTCAGAGCAGAAGAAGATTGAGTTAAATTTTTAAACAATCAAAATGCCGACAATTTCATTCGAACTCACAACAACAACAAATTTATTCTCCGAGAGATATTGAAAGCAAGAGAGGAAGGAACAAGCTGAACAAAAACAAAGAAATTGTGTGTAAATGCGATCTGAAGGAAAGAGAAAGAGAAAAAACCGAAATTTGGTTTTGTTCGCTTTTGTCTTACTTGATATTTTGTGCGCCTGGTGGAACACGGGTTGCAAATTAAATGAACAATTTAAGTTTGTCATTCAAATGATCGGATCCTTTTTCAGAATTGAATTTTGTCAGGAATTGCAGTATGAAAACTTAAAAATTGAAAGTTGGAACCTATTTACGTTACTATGTATACTGGAAAATACGAAATAAATAGCCACTGTTCTAGAGTTTTTCTTTTGTGGCTAAGTACCACCCACATTAAAAACTTGGTCAGAACTAAAAATTAAGTCATTCTAATCATGCCTGTCTGTCTGACTATTAGACCCACAAAACTACTAATGAAAATTGGGCGTGTTTCAATGAGAACAACGCACAGTTATAATAGAGACATGTAGCACTTACATATGTGCAAAAAAAAGCACATTTTATAGTGTCACTGAAATGGCGGAGGGTGTATGAGGATAATTCTCTTACTAGTTTATATTGTTTAATTCAATTTGTGGCTTTTGTTGGTTTACCCCCTAGACAATGAACCTAAATATGTTGCATAGTGTATTTAGAGGCATAGAGCATATGAGTATACACGTATGTGCTACGGAAAAGGAGACATTTTCTTGGTATCTCTATAATGGTGTAGGGTAATGGAGCTTACTCATAGTCGAAGATAATTCTTATTGTTTTGGTAGAGCTTGCAGGCTAGAGTACATTAAGTTTGGCTTTCCACTTGTTAAGCCCATGAAAAGGCGTGGTAAGTATAAAAGTATTTATTTTAAATCATAAATGAATATCGTCAAGCTTAAAGTCTGCCCGCTTGTTAACCAGTTTAAAGTGAAAAATAAACTCGAATAAAACCAACAACGTTCCATTTGGTATAAATCGAAAGGATATTAAAGTTCAAACAATTAATTGGAGCACAGTAGCTTTTTAAAGTTTTGATTTTTCATACTATGTTTTGTAAAGATTCTTTCCTTTAATAATGCTTACTAATCAGCGAAGATTTTTGGAATTCTGGAAGCTATTTCAGAGCACCCAAATGGAGTCATTAACCTAATACGATTATGTGGAAAGCTTCAGCTTTTAATTAAATTAGTTATTAATACACGTTTAATAACTAAACCTACGCATACAATTAAACGCACACGTTCACAGGCACATGTTGCAAGTTAAACGCGTTGTGTACATAAACCTGAACGTCAGTGTCGGTATGAGTATGTGAGTGTGTGTGTATTTAATAAAATCAGAATTTATGAAAAATTAATTTGTGTACATTGAAAGTACATTTAAATCTGTGATGCGAGAAAATGTCGCAGACGACGTAAACGCCAACGTCGACAGCGAAGCAGCAAAAGTGTCATCTGCAGCGTGCTGTCACTCGACGCTCTCTGCAAGCGTGAAAAGCAACAGCACAATAAATAAAGCAACAATAACAATAACAACAACAACAACAAAGACACCTAAGACATGTCATCTTTTCGCATTTTCAGAAAACATAAATATTTTTATTACAAATCCAACGCGTGTGTCTGTGTCTGTGTCTGTGTGTGTGTTTATGTCTGCGTTTGAATTTGTGTTTGTGTTTTTTTTTTTTTTGTTTTGCATGAGTGTAGGTCGTGAGATTTTCACGTGTTAGCGGGAGTAATGACCAAGAGAAAGAAAAACTGAGAGAACATTAAAAGTGGCTCACATGTTATGCAAGGTTGTATTTGTTGTTTTGTTTTGAAACAGAGTTGTATTTCAATGTAGTAATCATTATTATTAAAATAATATTTATAGCAAAAATTCTCAAGTTCATAAAAATTTGAGTTGAATTGTTCAGTTTTTTTTTAAAGAAATATTTATAAGTCCAGTTGCATTAAAAAAGTTCCACATTTTTGCTTCCTTGTTTTTTATATCAATTTCGATTAGTTTTCAAGTAGTTTCGGTATATATTTTTTATTAATCGGATGTTATATTGTAGTTTGTGTGTATTTGAAAAATCATTGGTATATATTTGGGAGTATTGACATCCCATCAGAGATGTAATTTAAGTATTTGATTTGTAATTCAAAAATTCTAAATTTTAACATATATGAAAGTAAAAAAAAAGATTTATAATTATGGAAGGAAATATTTAAATTCTACAACGGCTTTTTAAAAAAATCAACCCTGCTTTAAACAATAGTGTTGATTCTTTTAAGTATCAACAAAATCCGCATCTAAATCAGTGAGCATCATACGCAAAGTGAACCACTCTCAATTCAGATGACTCTTTCTCAATTCGCTCAAAACTTTGCTACAAGAGACGCAGGCGCGCTCAATCGATATAAAAAAAACGAATTCGCCGATTTGCCGCAGAATGTGAAAGGATAACGACCAGACACGAGAGCGCCAGCAACGGAAAAAGGCTGAGCACGTAATACACACGCGATGCGAACACAAATCTCAGAACGTCAATCGGAGCAACAAATCAGAGTCGCGACAATACCAGTCAGCCGAAAGGACAGGGCCGCTACCGCAGCGAATTCAGTCAATTGCAGGATATCAAAGCGAACGGTTCGAGACGGCGGATAAATCAACGTCAAAGATATCGCACCGCACCGCACAGAGACTAAGGAGCCACTTGAGCCCAATACACACACACACACAAACAAACAGACAGACAGACACACATAGCAACAAAACAAACCACAAATATAACAAAAACAAATTTGAAAAAAAAATAACAAAAACAGTGACAACACAACTACAACTACAACAAAAGTAGTGACATCCTGCACGAGTCCTTTTGCTGTACTTAAGTTCGATACTTTTTTGATACAATTCAAAACGAGAGCAGAATCAACAACAACAAAAAAAAACCGATTTTTACGGAAACGTGTGTGTGTGTCGGTGTATCAAAGTGTGTGCGTACGTGTGTATGTGTGCTGCAATTTTTTGTCTCTTTACTTAGACTTTGCAACACAAAAAATAAAAGCAAAAATCCAAAACAAAACAAAACAAATAAGAAACTGCATTGAAAGAAAGAAAAGAAGGCGTAAAGTGTTTAAGTGCGCCGCGTGTGCGAGACGGCAACCCTGAACGAAGGGGGCAAAGTGCCATTAGAAAATATACATATAAATCGTTAGACAACAACAACAAAAAAAAGAAAAGAGGAAATGCACAAATCAATCGATTTCCAGCAAGTTCAGTGTTAATATCAAATTTAATTGTTTTCGATTTGTCAATGGAAAAATATTACAAAAATAAAATCCAAGAGTAGCAAAAGTGCAAAAAAGCGACAACAACAACGAACGACGGACGGACGGACGTACGGACAGACGGCGGCAATAACAAATCACAAACACGCGCACACAAACACACTCATATACACTTATTCAGCATACAAGTGTGAGTGCGAGTGTGTTGTGCATGTCAGACAACAACAACTAAAACAACAGAAAACAGCAACAACAACAGAAAACTGGCGGAGCAGCATTCAGCGCCAACAACGAAATTCTCGTTCAAAATCAGGCAAGTAACAAAATTCATCGCCTACTTTTAGGCGCGCTCGAAAAAACACAACACGAAAAATTCGTTGCCTAAATTAAAAAGGTTACGTAAAAAAGTTATTTTCGCATTTCCGCTCCCTTTTCTATATTTCTTTTTTTTATGCATACATATACATGTATATATTTTATGTGATTGCGTGCGTTTTTTTTTGCCTCCTTCCGCTTTGCTTTTTAATAAAGTTAAAAATATGCAAAGCTAGCGCTGCAAAAATTTTGATCCTTTTTTTCGCATTTCTGATTTGTTTCTTCTTTTTTGCTTTTTTTCCATTTGCCTGTTCCGGTGTCATTCCACTTTGCACTTCACGCAGCGCATTATTCGCATCGCCCTAACAGTATTTCTTTTGCGTTCCCTTCATTTCCTGCCGTTCCTTTGCTTCGCTCCGAATTGCTGGCGTTGGCAACTCCCTTTCTCCCTTACGGTTTCTGCTCTACTCTGCTTCGCTCGCTGTGGCAGTTCGGATTTGGATTTGTGGACTTTCTTTCTTTCTTTATTTATTTTTCTTTTTCTATTTCTATTTTTGCTATTTATCTTTTCTTTAGATTTGCTTTATTTTTATGTTTTGTTGTACATTTTTTGAGTTTGCCTTGAAATGACCTACGAAAGACGCGTTTCATCCTTTGGATACGCACGTACTCAAGCTGATTGCCCGACGCTGCTTGTGCTAGGTACTTGTTGTCGTTGATATTTTGCTCTTGTTGGATTGTTGACTGTGCACTGGAAACATTTTTTTCAGTTTTCTTATGATTGTCATAGTAAAAGCAAAATTTAATGGTTACATGGCAGTTGTCTGTCTGTATGTACATATGTACTAGTACAAAAGATTTAGAATATTATAAGAAAAATTTGATAATCCAGTTTCGATACAGAGATTTTATCATTGTATTAAATTGATCGTATATATGTTAGGTAATATAGTTTAAGGTCATTAAGGTTTAATCACTTTATTATGAAGAGAAGATCTTTCATATCAATTTCAATATAACTTATATATACTTATATATGACGAAAAGAACAGCTGCAGTTTCCCCCGTACAGCTGCAGCTAATAAACTAAGTATATAGGAAAATCAAAAATCATTTTCAGGATCTTCATAATCAATTTTTCTCAGTGTACTGTCGCTGTTGTCATATTAAACAGCAACAAAAAGTAGTAAAAGAAAAAATAAGAAACATCACAAAA
This sequence comes from Suillia variegata, assembly GCA_949127995.1. Lineage (NCBI taxonomy): Eukaryota > Metazoa > Arthropoda > Insecta > Diptera > Heleomyzidae > Suillia > Suillia variegata. Next base: position 37,388,905 of record OX421843.1, on the reverse strand, counting down.
ATCTCTCAAATGCCAACTGATTCTGTGCAATTTCGTCAGTTCTTCATTCTTGCCATTTCTCTGATTCCGCACAAAAACGAATTTATCTCAAATGTTACGCTTTACCGAAAATGCATTCAAAAGTTAAGTTTACTCTAAAAGTGTTAGACATGAAATTTATTCTTAAATATTAATTGCAATAAAATCGTTAACTCTATATTTTTGTTAACTTAAAATTTTACATTTACACATACTTTACACAAAGTACTCGTATTAAGGAATAATTTCAAAACTAGTCGAATTCCACATGAACTGCTTTAGTTCGGCATCGTCAATTTGAGCATTCCATACAATTTGTTTACTTTGTCGTACTCGTTCGCGTTCTTCATACAACATTTGCAATGTTTGCATGGGTAAGAGGGCCAAAGGTGAAACGTGTCGCATACATTCAACAAATGAAATATTTGATTATTTGATTCTTAGACTGGAGATTTTTCTTTTTCAAACTTTTGGAAAACATTTTTTGAATTATTTTTCTCAACAAATTTTTATTAAATTTTCTTTAAGAATGGAAAATCTATTCGGTTTAGTAACTAAAAGATAATAAACTATAGCACAATAATCAAGCGCAATGGCGCGGGATATTGTAATTAGAACACATAAGAAGAGCTTTTAAAACAAAAAACAAAAACGCTTAGAAAGAAGAACTTCAACTGATTATGTTATTAAATTTAACTTAAAGAATATTAATTTGTATTTTAAGAAAAGGTAAAAAAAATATAACCAATAATAGTTGACAAACTAATTCAATTATAACATGTAGGAGAATTGTCTTCTGCTATGCCGAAGCCCATATACCCTCCGCCATTACAGTGAAACCAACAAAAGTGCTTCATTTTCACAATTGTCTCTATTATAAGTGGACGTTGTTTTTATCGGACCACGTCAGAATCCAACGCTGATCTTTTATATATTGTATATACTTTGTTATGCCTACTAAGCCACCTTTTGAATAATTGGAAAATAAAAGTTTACGATTACAAAATTTGTTGCTCGTGTGTATCTTCTTTCTCATCTCAAAGACTTTAAACAAGAGAAGAATTTCGAAGTAAGGAAAACCTTACAAAATCAAATATAAATAAAATTTATTTTGATTCAAGATGATAACAGCCAAAGCGCTGTCCAAGACTGGTGTCAATTTACTAGAGGTAAGCGAGCCACCAGTACATTTCCTGCTTGGAATATTCAAAGCAGCGATAGACTTAAAAAGTCTACGGGAGACTCCTTCTTCTTGCAGGAAGGCTGAGTTTATGTTAAACTTGTTCGACAACAGTACCTCCAATTTTTTCTCTCGCTCTTGAAGAGATTGCAGTCCATTAGTTGGCATACTGACGGACCACTGTCTCACAACAACATTTGCTGCTAAATTGGGTATTCGTGCATAGCATACAACGAAAACAAATCAAGGCAAAACGTACAGCCCTTAAGATGTCACTGCCCAGCACGCGGTAGATCAAGTCTAAGCTGCCTGGGATCAGATTACTCACTGGAATATATTTCTTTTGTTTAAATTCTAACTAGACTTTTTTAATCACATTTAATTTGTTCATATGTTCCGAAAATTTAAAGAATACCAACAAACGTTTCAAAAATAATAATTTCCTTTCAAAATGGTTTTCAATTTATGTCTTCTACTTTACAGCCTTTAATTTAGGAAATTCATTCTAACAGCGACAAAAGAAAAATTTAATTTGATTAAAATTTGAAGCGATTTGTTGCCAAATTTGATGACGAAGCAGTACAAATAATCGCCAATAATGGCAGCGTAAAAACTAACTGCTTCAAATTAGTCCAAAAATCGAATACGAAACAAAGTGGGCGGGTCTTTAAAATCTCATCACTGGCAACAGTGACCAAAAAATAAAAAATAAAATAAAAAATTATCAAGCAAAACGGGCAAACTTAAAATCGCATTAAAGTAAATATAAGAAGCTTTAAACAAAAACGCGACTGACCACACTCGCACATTAACACGCACACAGCGACCGAGCCAAAAATCCAATTTAAATTTAGAATCTGACTTTTAGGCCGAGAGTGCGTGCAAAGGCCAAATTAAAATCGCTGAAAAAAAAGGAACGACCACAAGCAAAAACGAGACAGCGTGGTAAAAAGGTGCTGGGTAAAGAAAAGTGGGCGGAACAGGAGGTGTAATAGGAGTTGTATCAGGAGCAGGAGTTGTGAAGCCATCTTAAGTGATTTGCGCCGAAATGAAAATCCAGTTGAGCCAAGCCTCAAACCAAAGCGACAAAGTTGTATGTGTGCGAAAAAGTTGGCGCCACGACAAATTGTTGGCTTTGCAAAAATGTTAATAAGAAAAAATGAAGACATAACGCCGTGAAAAAAAACCAGCACGTTGAAGCAAAATGAACAAAAGCCGCCGCCATAATATGCGAAAGCCCTAATCGAATATTAAACGAACGAAAAATGTGAGAGAAGCCTCAGCTACGAATAAAAAAAAAAAACATACAAACACCTCAAAAATTTAAAAAGGTAAACAAAAAAATTTTCTAATCTAATTTCAAGTATCTCAAAGTTGGCGAAAATAAAAACGCTGACTGTGCTGAATGTGTTAGGATATTGAAAAGATAAAAAGTCGAAGAAGAAGAAGAAGCAATAAAAACATCACAACAATGCAAAACAACAAGATCAACAACACAAAAATACAAAAATACAAAAACAGAAACAAACAACAAACTTCATCAACTCAAACAACAGAACACGCGGCGTTCATGGAAATGAACTGATGTGAAGGTTCTTTCTGCGCTTACATATACATATCTAAAATCAATATCGGCATAAATATTTCAGAGTCTTAAATGCGGAAACAACAACAAGAACAAACACAACAACAGCAACAAAATTACGCGAAAGCGACCAAAGAACGGAAAGGACAAACGCACTCACTCTCAACTCTCGCACATACTTAGAACTCAAAGCCACCAACATACACATACCAACGCACACGTATAAGTTAACACGGACGAGTACACATACATATGCATATGCATAGGCTGGTACACTCACGGTCAAATTAAAATGAACAACTTAATACAAAACCATTTCATTGTTTGGCAAAATTGGGAAAGGGTAAAAACTTTAAAGCTTTTAGATAGACAAGTTAATAAACAAACAAACTTACAAACTTTGGATTATATTTAATTGTGTAGTTTGTATGAAATTTAAATATAAATTTTAATTTTTCTCTTATTAAAAAACAAAGTTCAGCCGAGATCAAAAGTTACTCAGTTATATATATAATGCCATGAATACTTCATTGGCATTGACTTAATTTGTTTAATGATTTTTTAACCAAATTTTGAGATATAATCTATAATTTTAACAACTTACACAGCGAAAATAAAAGCTTAACTGTTATTTTGCAAAGCAAAAAAATGTCTATAGCTTAGCACTGCTCTTTGCTTTTCATTATTGAAAGTTAAATGAAATATGAATGAAGCAATGACAAGGCACATTTAATAATTTAAACGCGAGTGTACCTAAAAATAAGCTAATGTAAGCAAAACATAACAAAAAAAAGCAAAAACAACAAAAAAAACTACAGTAAAAGGACGACGACGACGCGTCATGACGAAAAGTTTGTGACGACGACGACAGCAAACCACAAAGCAAAGCAAAGCAAAGCAAAAAGCGGCAATGGGCGAATAGGCAGACGGGATAATGGTCGGGCGGATGGACGGACGGACGGACGCACAAACAACGGGAAGGACCGACGTACGGACGGAAGTACGCCAGAACGAAATGAGTTTGACGTTGTTGAATAGAAACAACAACAACAACAATAAACACAGAAGAAGAAGAAGAAGAGCCAAACAAGTAACGGAAAGACAAAAGCGCTTACCGCGGCAAAAGTGTAACAATTTATACAAATATAAATTTACCCAAACACACTCGCAAATACTAGCACACACATTGATACAAAGAGCACACACACTCGCATACGCGCACCGCATGTGGCGGAAGCTATTCAATGAGAAAATGAGGAAATGGCGCCGCCGACATGCTTGCGCAGCCCGCACACACAAACACACACACACACACACACACCGGGGGGGTCGGCAGGTCGCGGATAGCCGGAAGGCCTGTAGTAGCAGGTTAGTTGCGAAATAAGTCTTAACGAATAAGCAATCCCCGACGATGAGCGGCAGGAATGGAGGATGCGGTATAAAAGCTAGCAAATCCGATGAAATTTCTGTGATAGTGGCGAATCGACACCGCCTCTTAAAGTATGTGTCCCCCTCGTCATGCGTAGGCATGATGAGTTCTTAAAAAACCCAGGCGCGACGGTTCCATATTGGACGGCTTCCTGGTCAGCGTCTGTTCACCATGTTAGGTGCGGCTGTTTTACGACCGGTCCATACCGGGGCGCACTGGGAGTCCCACGAAACATCGTCTGTTGTTTTTTTTCCACTGGCGATGTGGAGAGGGTGATGTGAGTTCGCTCTGCCGAAGTGTTAGCCACGGTGTGTATCAGTAACCAGCCCCTTCGGGCCCTGGTCAGGGAGTGTGCATTGGACGCAGTAGTAGTAGACTGCGTTGCTCCGGGCGAGCGCTGGTCCGTCCGTGTTTTCCGGGACTGGTAAAGCGAAGGACAGGCCTCAGGGAACTGGGGTAGGGGCAATGTCCCCGAGGGTATACCCGTTCCTGTCTATTTCGGCCCGCCCCCTTGCACACGATGCGCTGGTAAAACTGAGTTATGGAGACAACTAACGAAAAAAACAACAAAAATAGCAGTAAAAACAAAAGTAGTGGTGCTAGTAGCAGCAGTGATAATCCTAGTGCAGATGGTACCTCGTTACCGCAGACACCGATATCAATTGACCTCACGGTGGAGCATTTAGTCAATGTTCCAGATAAGACTACAGGTACAAACATAGGCGCGGAAATAAACCCATTTAGACGAACTTCACGGCTTGCTAGGTCACCTATTAATGTGCTTTCCACGGATAGACCTGCGCGAGTAAAATCGTCGCCACCAGCGCTACAAGAAAATCCGCCTTTAGCGAAAGCAGTGCAATCTCAGCGAGATCATATGTCCGAACTGGGAGAAATGATTAAAAAGCTAATGGAAATGATGCGTCCACCACAGCGCTCTATCACTAATCCCATGAGAGAGGTCCTTAGCACAATTTCAAAGTTTTATACATGTGCACAAGACGAGTATAGTAGACCCAAAGAGCCTAGTCGAGGTACATTCACCCTACAAACGGCAACAGAAGTAACACCGAAAAGACCCCGCGATGATAAACAAACAAGTCGAAGGACGCCACCAAAAAAGAGCAAAAACTCATACGAAGAGGCGAAAGCAAAATTGGTTGTCAACCCGGCATGCACGGAAGAAGAAGAAGACAGTCCTCGTAGAAGTGAAAGGAAGAAAACGACAGAAGATGGAAATTGGATCACTGTTAAACGTAAAGCGCAAGACAATAAAAACAAAAGGAATTCAAACTCCAAACCACCAGTACGACCTGACGCCATAGTTATCGCGAAAACTGGAGACATGTCTTATTCCGACATACTCAAATCGGTCAAAAGAAATGAAACCCTTCAAGAGCTTGGCGAAAATGTAGCACGAATAAGGAAGACAGCTAAAGGAGAAATTTTGCTGGAGCTAAAGAGAGTGCAAACAGGAAGCGCTAACGAGTACAGAGAAGATATAGGGAAAATATTAGGAGATCAGGCGCAAATAAGAACACTAACCCAAGAGATAACAGTGGAAGTGCGGGACTTGGATGGAGTCACTACAAAGGAAGATGTAGTAGAAGCTATTCGCTCACAAATAAAGGAGTTGGATTGTTTTTGCGAAAACTCAATCAAAAACATCAGAGCAGCATATGCTGGCACCCAAATAGCTGTGATAAGTCTTCCTGCGCAAGATGCCAGGTATCTGTTAGATGCACAAAAAATTAAGATTGGTTGGACAGTGTGCAGAATTCGAGAAAAGCCGAATCTGAGAAAATGTTTTAGATGCCTAGAATATGGTCACATAGCCAAGACGTGCAGTAATTCAGAAGACAGGAGTCAATGCTGTATGAAATGCGGAGAAAAGGGTCACTTTGTGAAAACCTGTGATAAAAAGCCTTTTTGCACTGTGTGTAAAAATAGTGGAAGAACGAACACCGATCACCAAATAGGCGGTCGAAAATGCCCCATTTATATAGCAGCGTGTAAAAAAGCCAAAAAGTGAAGATCCTGCAAATAAATCTGAACCACTGTGAAGCGGCACAAGAACTCCTAACGCAGACTGTGTATGAAAAAAAAGTAGACGTTGCAATAATTTGTGAACAATACAAGAATCCAAGCTCTGGTATGTGGATCTCTGATACCACAAAAAAAGTTGCAATATGGGCATGCGGAGACAAGACGCTGCAAGATAAGCCACTAACAGATAGAGCATACTACACAAGGGTAAAAATACAGGGATTTTATTTCTACAGCTGCTACGTACCGCCAAGCATATCACAATCTGAGTACGAAAAAATTATGGACGAGCTGGTTAGAGAAGCACTGGCAACCAGGCCGAATATAATTGCAGGAGACTTTAATGCATGGGCCCTAGAATGGGGAAGCAAAAGCACAAACCAAAGGGGTAATGCATTACTTAAAGCATTTTCTTTACTTGATGTTGTACTGCTGAATACAGGAACCCAGAATACTTTCGAGAAGAATGGACGTGGCTCCATTATTGACATAACCTTTATTAGCAGAGCCCAAGCTCGATCAACGGATTGGCGGGTGTGTGACATATATACACACAGCGACCACTTGGCTATAATGATAGATATTGGTAACCACAGACAAACTCAAAGAAGAAGGGCATGCAACAAAAAAGTTCAGAGCAAAGGGTGGAAAATTGAAACCCTGGATGAAGAGCGTTTTCAGATCATGCTGGATGGAAAGCTAGAAAGGTGTAATGACGCAGAACAACAGGCCAACATATTAGTCCAACACATTAGTAAAGCCTGCGATGCCGCTATGACTAGAAAAAAGCAAACCGCGCATAGAAAGCCAGCATATTGGTGGAACAGTGAAATCGATGTGCTGAGAGGTGATTGCCACAGAGCAAGACGGCGTTTCCAAAGAGGTATATGCACTGTGGAATGTACATGTCTACGCGAAATTTTCAAGAAAAAACGCAGTGAGCTGAAAAAAGCGATTAAAAAAAGTAAAATTTCCTGCTTTAAAGAACTGTGTGATAATGTTGAAGAAAATCCCTGGGGGGGAGCATATAAACTCGTTATGTCCAAGATCAAAGGTGGCAAAGGGCAAACACCTACCTGTCCCATACTACTAAAACAGATAGTTAAAACGCTCTTTCCTGTACAAAGCCAAGAAGCCGAAAATCAACTCCTTGAAGAATCAGATGCCACAGACACACCAACAATTAGTGATTCAGAGGTAATTCAAGTTTCTGAGCGGTTCGGAAATGAGAAAGCACCAGGTTTAGATGGTATTCCAAACAAAGCTCTGAAGATCGCAATAAAACATAACACAAAACCGTTCACGGAATTGTTCACACGATGCATACGAGAAGGTGTATTCCCAAAAATATGGAAAATGCAAAGGCTGGTCTTATTGCAGAAGCCAAACAAACCGGCAGGCGAACCAAGTGCATACCGACCACTCTGCATGATCGATACGATTGGAAAAATTCTAGAGCGGTTAATCTGTGCTCGTTTAGAACAACACCTGGAAGGAGAAATCTGCGGACTGTCCGAAAATCAATATGGCTTTCGCAGAAAGCGCTCAACCACAGAGGCAATCAAGAAGCTCACAGATATAGCGGAAAAGGCTACTGAAGGAAATCGATGGATGTATGGCACAAAGAAATACTGTGCGGTTATTACGTTTGACGTAAAAAATGCATTTAATTCGGCATACTGGCCTCAAATAGTACGAGAATTAAAGTCCAAAAATACACCAGAGTACCTGCTGCGTATCATAAAGAACTATCTGTGTGACAGGCTACTGTTTTATGACACGGATGAAGGGCCCAAAAAGTATGAGGTGACTGGTGGGGTTCCACAAGGCTCTGTATTGGGTCCACTCCTATGGAATGTACTCTATGATGGAATACTGCGTCTTTCCTTACCTAAAGAAGTGCAAATAATAGGATATGCTGATGATATTGCGGTGACAATAGTCGCTAAAGAGCTTCAACAAATCCAAAGCATATGCAGTGAAACAGCGCTTAAAATAAAGCAGTGGCTAGCGAAGTCAAAGCTCCAGCTTGCAGAGCACAAAACCGAAGCAGTTCTTATTACAAGCAGGAAAAAACTGGAAAACATCACTCTTAATATAGACGGACATAATATTACAACGCAAACATCATTGAGGTATCTTGGTGTGATGGTAGATGCGAGACTCAGTTATAAAGCCCACATTGAGAAAGTATGTGAAAAAGCCGCGCGTGTTAACGCAGTTTTATCTAGAATAATGGCCAACATAGGAGGGCCAAGTCAGAACAGAAGAGCACTTTTGGCTAAGGTTAGCCAATCCATTTTGATGTATGCGGCGCCTGTTTGGGGAAAAGCGCTGACGCATAAAACATATGCTAGAATGGCAAAATCAGTGTTCCGGCTAAGTGCCATCAGAATTACCTGCGCATTTCGTACGGTGTCACATGAAGCTGTGAGCGTTTTATCTGGGGTAATGCCACCAGACATAATGGCTCTAGAACTAAAAAGAGTTTACGAGAAAAGTAAGAATATCGGCAGACAACTAACGCTGGTAGAGCGAAAAGAAGAAAGGCAAGTCAGTTTAATTGAATGGCAAAAACGCTGGGACGCATCAGTAAATGGAAGATGGACGCATCGGCTCATTGGAAATGTGCAAACCTGGGTAGAGAGAAAACATGGCGAAACTGATTTCTACATGACGCAGTTCCTGACAGGCCACGGTTGTTTCAGAGAGTACCTGCATAAGTACGGACACGACGATGGAGTAGCTTGTTCTTTTTGTGGTAGCAGCAGCGAAAATGTAGAGCATATTTTCTTCTACTGCTCAAAATATGTAAAGGAGCGTGCGTTTCTCGAAAATAAAATTACAGATCGTATAACACCAGAAAATATAGTGCGTCATATGCTTCACTCGAAAGAAGTGTGGCATATAGTGAAGACGATGACTGCAGTGGCACTCCAAGATCTGAGGAAAGCAGAACGGCAAAGATGTACTGAAGCTAGAGCTACAAATAGCATGTAAACCAAACTGATGTGAGCCAAAGGGCTAAGCTTGCCCTGCGAAGTAATACCTAACGGCGGTCCCGCAGGGTATTTAATAAAGCTATGTGTGACGGAGTTAAGGGTTTAGTACGTAGGCGTACTGTTTCGCAAGTCCAACATAGTAAGAATACTGTTTGGGCGTGGTCCCGAATGAGGTGTACCTTTAGCGGGCAGTATGAATCGTACATGCCGTCTATAGTTGACGGTATCTATGAAAGATTCCCCCTTCGAAAACAAAACAAAAAAAAAAAAAAAAAAACACACACACACACACACACTTAAACAACAATGCAAAGTACTTTAATGATGCGATCATAATAAAATAAGAAATGAAACAACAAAACAACCAAATTTAATTAAATCTTTAATAGGTAAAAATTAGGAGTATTTAACTAGTTTACATCTTCACTCTAGCTTTCTTTCTTTGTCACCGCTGCGCTTCTAAACCATTCACCCCATTGCGTTGAAATGTTGAATAGTTGCTATGCTCACGGCTGGGAAGAATTTGGGCTAAGAAAATCTGGCACGCCCACCTCATACGTAGGAAACTTGTTTAATTAATCAAAAATTTTCGATTATTTCGCTAATTTTTCTCCATAAAATTTGAAATTTGGTATCTAAGCGTGTACGGACACTGCCGACAAATTCACCATAAATGGGCGTGGTTGGATAAATTTAATGCCCACCGTCGTAACACAAAGTAACAAGTAGATCCGCTAACTATTTTTAATCAAAACAAAACCCGAACAATTCCAGATACTATACGCTAGTATCTTATATAGTGAATTGTTCATCATTTTTAACATTAACAAATGTAATTTAATTTTTATTAAATTTAACATTTTTTAAATTAACATTAATATCCTTTTAATGTTAATCTTACTCTTCGGTCAATTGTGTTTAATAAAATATTAAAAAAGAAACAAAAACTTTGTATTCAAAATATCTTTTGACCTATTTTTTCTGTATAACTTTAAATGCTGTGCATCGCAATCAGCAGCTCGCAATGGACGGACATTTTTAAAAGAATTCCAATAGCAAGTATTTAATTGAATTTCCGTTTTAAATTAGTCGTCAACGTGACGTATGAGTGATTTTCAATTTGTCAGTTGTGCTGTGTGTGTGTGAGGTCTTATTTTGTTAATATGTTTTATTTTTTAACAGTATTTGCAATTGTTATTTAATGTTTTGAAATAAACTTTAGAGATAATGAATTTATTAAAAATAAGTTAATATATGAGAGCCTTTCGCTCTTTATAAATCACTCAACCCATTTCTTTCTTGTCCTAATATTTTGGGTAGTTTGCTAATTTGCTATTTAAAGTCTGATATTTCAATCAAACAACGTTTTTGTAAAAGCTCGTAACATAATATAAAACAGATAAATAATAATATCTTACAATTTATAAAAAACTATGTAACTTAATTTACAGAATAATTGGAGTTATGGAAGGGGTATACCCTTAAAAGCGAAAACTTGGAAAACTCCAAGAGGTCGAAAAGTTGTATGCCACTTTTCGAAAACGCACCTTTTCATGATTTCGAAAACAATTGCGGAATTCAGCAATTTAACAGTTATGTTAACTGTTTTGAACATAAAGCTTTATTTAATTGCTGCCTTATGCCATTTTCTGATTAGTTCTGCCTGTCTTGTGTTTTGATTTTAGCAAGTTATAAGCTGTGAAATATTTATTAAAGAAAAAAATGTTTGTTTAATGGTATTTTTTAAACTAGTTGTTCACTTTTTTCATGGTATTAGTACTTTCTTTTTACACACAAATAGCACTGAAACATACGAAGAGCTTTTCAATGCTTTGTTTCGTACAATTTCTGGCAGCTCTTCTTCCAAGCTCGAAAACTTGCGAAGTTTCGAGTTTTCGAAGGCATTTTCCCGTTTAAGAGAATACCCCTAGTAGAACTTTTCGTTATTCTTAAATTCAATTTAAACAACACGAAATCCTTCAAAAGTAAACAAAGTTAATGATAGTTGATGGCTTTTTGTCTGACTACTCAAAATTTATTGCATTTTTAAATACTGTTATTAAAAACATCTCCTTAACATCGAAATAGATTTTCATTTAAGTCGACGGACAACGTGAGGTATGAGTGATTTCCACTTAATTTTAATATTTATAACCAGTCTTAATTCGTGCAAATTATTGTTAAAATTTATGTTTGCATTTTCGTAATGCCTGACGTATGCGATTCTATTTAATCAATTTAAAATGAAAATATCTTGAATAAGCGAATGCTTTGATCAGGTTTTCCTTGTTAAATTTGCCACACAATAATGAAAAGTTAGGCTCTTTCCATCAGCGCTGATAAACAATTCCGAAATGTAATATTATGTTAATGGCCAATTAGAGGTGAATTGAAAACGTACGTTGGCCAGCCTTTCAACGCTACTGCCGCCGTCGTCTGTCGTCTGTCGTCTCTGCCAGCGATGCTGCTTAATGCATAAATTTCATCTTTCGTTTCGTTTCGTTTCTCGGTTAACTTAACTTTTCCATTTAACTTGTGATAACTCAACTCAACTCAACTTCACTTCTCGTATTCACATTATTCGCAAACGCACGGCGTACTTTCGCATCGTTTCGAATTTCGCTTTGATGTCGTAAATCCTTGTTTTGCAGCTGTGTGTCTGTGTGTGTGTATGGGTATGTGTGTGGGCGACTTTTTGTGGCAACTTTTGCGTTCGTTGAGTGTCTCTGTTCACTTACGCTGTGAATGGGCGACTCACGCTCACTCTCACTCACATTTACATTCACTTACTCACTCACTCACGCACGGAGCAATGTCGTCGTTTGATAGTTTCGAGCTGAACTGGTACCGATGCAAATTTAGAATTCGTTTAGTTTTCACTCGAAAAAGTTCTTCGTCTCTTTTTACCCATCAATTGCTTTTGTTGCAATGCACACCGGTGACAGGAGGATTTCTTTTTTTTTTTCCAAGCTGCTGTTGAAGCATTGTCTCCGGAAAGTATCTGTTCGGTGACATCAAAACCACACAATGACATGGAAAATACATACATACATACGTTTTGTTTTTGCGATGACTGGTGCACGTCACGTCAAAGCAAGAATGTCCATTAGAGAAGGAATTTTGTCAATAAAAAACATTTAAAAAAAACACATATTGAAGATATATGAAGTTCATTTTGATCCGGAGATCCCGGACGATTGAAACGTTTTTTTCGAAAAGTGATTTTGAACTGTATGTTAAGAATTCAATACTCGCTTACTATGTGGTCTAATGATTCTGGCCATTCGATTCGAGCCTTAATCGCAAAAGAAAATTACGGATTCCCATTTATAGACTAGAACGCAAACAAATTCAAGTCCCAAAGCAACAGAATGATTAAATTTCGGTTCAACCGCTACGTTTGCGCAATATACATCAATTAAATGTCACTCATATGCACCGACGGACCGACCGACCGACGGAATAAACAAACAAACAACCAAACAAACAAGCGAACGAATGTCATTTCAAATTATGAAAAAAATTAGTCATGCAACAAATTTAAATTTTAATACGGCAAAGAATTCTGAAAATGGCAAAATGCTTTGAATTTCCATTTATTTTCATTTTCATTTCATAACCGACGTAACTCATACGTCATGTCGGCCCCATTCATACATATACAAATTAAGAAAAACATTTACTTAGTATATTTGATACACACACACACACTGCACATAGCTCCACACGAAACACACATACAACAACAACACACATGCATAGGCAGGCGCAGACTTTTTTTTTGCTGTTGCCACATAACCACGAGGGATAACTCACATATAAAAAAAATATTATTACATTCACAAAAATACAAACGAGAAGAAAAAAGACTGAAAAAAAAAGCACATCGCTGCACTTTGAGGAGGCTTTTTCAAGGCTTCCAAGGCTGGCTGCTGTTCCTACTCCAGCGAGCGCTCCTGCTGTGGGCTTTTAATGGTGTCGGCGACTACACCTACGGAAAAATCGAAATTTAATGCGGCTGCCAAAAGCAGAGAACAACAAAAAAATAATCACTGCAGCTGAAAATTGTGAAAATGTAAAGAGGACGACCGTGTGTGCGGGCGCGTGTGTGCGCTGCTGAATATGTAAAAGGGTAAGTATGAGTGTATGCGAATGTGTGTGTAATTGAAAAGGAGAGTTCAACACGACAACAACAACAACAACAACAACAAGAAACAGCGCATCGAGAGCCAAAAAAGAAGCAGCATACAAACCAAAAAGTTTTTTTTTGTTATTTTTTGGCACTCTGCCCAGAGACCAAACAAAACAAACAAAAAGTAGCGTACAAAAAAACTAATGATCACGGTAGCTTGCGACTTGAATGACACGTTAAAACCACAGCGACACTAATACCAACAAGCATACACACACATAAACGCACACTTATACACCATTTGCCATTTTCGAATTTCCTCAATGAAGTTGCGAAAAACAGCTGATTTTCGTCAGCGCAAAAATCACAGTTTCACTGTACTTATACTTATACAATGACAACTACCAACAGACGGAAAAATAATCAATTTTTCTGTGTACCTATGTATGAGCGAGTATTAGGTCTGTTCAAATTTTCATACCTAATGGATTTGCTTGCTGCACTTGTGTGCATAGTTATGTGTCACCAGTTTTAAATTCAATTCAAAAAACTTTCTTTTTTAATTGAAAAGAGTAAAAATGATTAAAATTTCTTTTTGAGCTAAGCGCAAATTGTGACAAGATTAAAAAATTACTTAATTTTATGTGCTAACTAATTGTAAATGCGAACGGGAACTGGTCTTCTAGTCAGCGCAGCCAAAGTAAATCTATTGTAACAAACTCTACATAAACTCCCAAAGTCTAGTATCCATTTAAAATTCCGAAAATGCTTTGGGAAGATTTGTTGGCTATATCTGGTAAATTTAGCTAGTAAAAATTAAAGTAGTGAAGCCACGTCCAAACTAAACCCATTAGAAGATATTAATCGATTAATTTCGCATATGATTAATAGAAGGAAGCGATTATTAATTGAAATGAATTGCAATAAATTTAACAGATTAGTCAGTACTTTCAGATGATATATGAAATTCTTTCGAAAAAGAAAATACATACTGAGTACAAAATTCGAAAATTATTTATAAAATATTTATCTAAAACAGATTTCAAAAACGAGAGTTTTGAAAGACTTTTTCGATTCTGGTTTTTCGTAGCAGTGCCAGCGACTTTGGAGTGAAGTCGTTCAGATGCTATGGAAGTTTCAATTACAAAACAAAATTTTTGGGAGAGAGTGTTGAGGTTGCATGGAAGATGAGCTCAAGATGCACTTACAAAATGAATCCAATGTTGCGAATGACAAATTACAAATTTAAGAATAAATCGGTTATTTTTTCAAAATAATCGATAGAGAAAGACGATACAATTAAATCGTTAACCGATAGAAAATAACCGATTAATATAAACCGTTCGGTAAATCGAGCCATCACTACATTACAGTTATTACTACATTACAGTGACAAAGCCGATTTATTATATAACCTACAGATATGTAAAATACACAGGTAGAAATGTTCCGGAGAAACTTAATCAATAAAATTAATTTTTTAATTTGATTTATACTGAAAAAAAACAATATTTTTTATAATTTAGAAAACTAGTTGTTCTTGCCAGGGACTGAACCTGGACTAACTGCTTCAGAGGCAAGAGTCTTAAGACATTACCACTGACGCACAATAGCGCTGGTTAATTTTGTGCATATATGGCTTGGAAGCTGAGAAGCAGTGACA
Source organism: Suillia variegata (assembly GCA_949127995.1). NCBI lineage: Eukaryota > Metazoa > Arthropoda > Insecta > Diptera > Heleomyzidae > Suillia > Suillia variegata. The sequence goes on along the minus strand of OX421843.1, from coordinate 37,373,850 downwards.
CTACTCAGCACGCAATTTTTTTATTTTTGAATGGGATTTTTTCATAAATAAATTAATCAATACAATTAAATATTTGTTGGTTTGAATGATAAGTCTCTCAAAACAAAACTAAGTTTTTGTTTAAAAATTTCTACAAGGAAAATAAATATGAACTTGAATAATTTCTTGTAATGATAAAATATTCACTATTATCGATAAAAGCCAAAACTACAAAAGCAACATTTCAGCATTGTTAATTTATTTAATTAATTAAAAGATCAATTAATTCCTTTGTCAGTTTCAATTTAAAATTTATTGTCGATGGATTTTTCCTCTCATTCAAGTTGTCCTCACTGGGCAGATAAAAGCTCGCATACACAATTTTAAATCGATAACTTCCATTAACTGTCAAAGCACGAACAGACGGAGGGACATCGCCTATTGTAGTTAACTCAATCTTGACCTTTTCTATACAAATTTATGCTTATAAGCGAACAATTGGCAGACACCTCCTCTGATTAATGTGTGTAGGGTATAACTCTTTTTTTAAATTGGATTTTAAAGCGAATTCTAAAACACCTCAATACTGTAAATGTATTTGCGTTTGCAAATATTGACTTAGCCAACTTGACCTATTCTGCGAAGCGAAGCGAGATCTGCTGCAACAACCGAAAATGCGCGACAAAAGGCAACAAGAAGCGCAAACATACCAAACACACACTCACAAAAAAAAAAGAAACAGAGGAAGAAAAAGGATACAAACCAAAACTGAAAATATTCTAAATCGAAAGTGCTCGGTTCAGTTCAATCAAAGCACAGGCAAAGCGAAAAGTGAATGAAGCTCATCCATCGTCACGCTTCGACTTGGTGTGGTCTTGATGCGACGCATTGTTTGCATTGGTATCTCGCTCTCTGTTTGCACTTGTACACACATATGTGTGTATGTGTGTGCGTGTGCGTGTGTGTTTACGTGTCGCTGTATTTGCGATTTGATTTTATTTTAACATTTTAAGCAAACATAACGCGCTGCACAGTGGCCCGTTTAGATCAATTACTGGAACAAGAGTTCTCATTTGATTGTTTGCGATTTGAAGCATTTCTATTGACTAGCAGAAACATTGGCAACTAGAAGTCTCATGGCTTTTACTTGTGCCTATAGGCAAATGTCCTTCGTTGAATGGAAGGTAGCATTTGAGCTTCAGCTATTTAATTAGCGCAAAGCGGCTTTTTGATACCTTTCCTTCTTGAGACCACATCTTAATTGCGTGCTCACATGCGGCGGGATCTACTATTTATACTCTTGAAGATTAATTTAACTAAAGTTGCCAAACTTTCCGAATAGAAAGACAAATAGTGAACCTTTAATACCTAAACTGGCCGAGCTGTGTTAAACGGACTTAACAAACTGAGATATTACTTTCCAAAAATGAAAAAGTTAAGTTCAGTTTGTGCATAAGGTTGTTTGTAAGAAAGTAAAATTTTTAACAACATTTTTAGTTATAATAAATTCTATTTATATCAAGAGCCACCCTAATTTGATTGCAATGTAAACAAATAAAGTTATATGGACTTTGTTTAAAAATATACAAATGTAATAAATACGATCTACCCTAATGTTGTCAAGTCGATCATTTTCAAAATCAGTTATTCTCAAACATAAGATAAAATTCTTTACAAATTTGCAACACAATGTCTTCAAAGTATCGTGCTTACAAGATATACTTTTTTTTAGGGGAATAATGGTCGTGGTCATGGGCCAGCTGGATCCAAAATCTAATCAGTTTGTCTAGAAATAAGAGCAAATTTCAGCTCAATATCTCTAAGGGTTCTCATGCTATCGTATTAACAATAAATGATCACAGTCGGACAAGCGGACAGACAAACAAACAGACAGACAGCCAGATAGACAAACGAATGTGACTACACAAAAATAAAGATTAAATTTAAGCTTTAAACAGCTATAAAAATATAAATATATTTTAATATTTTCCGTTGGAAGTATAGGTATCAAATGGAAGAGAAGGTCCTCTGCTGTTCAACATAGTTGCCACCACGAGCTAGTAAGGTAGGGAGGGTAGCTCACAAACCCTGCAGACAACAGATAATATCAGAATATAATGAATTGAGTAGGCAGTTAAACCACATTTGATCCCTATATATTCTATATATTTAGCCAAATTGGAGTTATGTTACAAATGCGAAATTACAACAAAAATAATACAATAATATAGTATGAAAAAATACGATACCCAATTCAGCGCTCAGTACAGATAATCTCATTTATTTATCGGATATTTCTTTGGGATTTTTAATCCTGTGAGTTATAATTCATGCTAATGTATGCTATATAAAATTCTTTTAACTCTCTGAAATTTATATAATTAACAAATTTTCTACAACTTTATGCACTGTACAACAACAACCATACTAGCAAAAAAAAACAAGGCATTGGCGACAAATACATAAAAAGCAACAACACGTTGAGCAAAAAGACAAATGATTTATTTGTTGTACGCTTTGGCGCACAACGAGCACTCGCCAAGTCAAAAAGCACAGCATATGCCAGCGTTATGTCTGCGTGTGTACTCGTACGTGTATGTGTGTGTGTGTATGTGCGGTTGACTGTTTGCCACACTTGCACACAAACATATCCATACGCTTGTTTCTTTTAGCTAAGCCGATTTGCTGCGAATTGTGCGCTAAGTGGTCGTGCTTATGTTTGTGTGAGTATGTGTGAGTGTGTTCAAATATTAGTGAGTATTTGTGTACACAAATACTTATGTGTGTGCGAAAATGTTTCTCGAATTCTTTTTGTATAAGAAATTGACACACATAGGCGCTGTCACGCTTATGCAGCACACACCACACCACACCCCACACACGCACATACCTATACAAATTGAGCTGTTTAATTAAATTGAAAAATGAATGGCAAAGACTAAACGATGAATTAGACTCTTTGCGAAAGATCTTGTTTATGTTTCTTCCAAGAAATGCGAAAACTCACAAATGTCGTGACGATTAGAAACTGAATTCATATTTTAAATGCAAAAATTATTGTTATTTAATATTAACAAAATTTTTATGTTATTTCAAAATAGGACAAATGATTTTTTTATAAATTTCTCACGTTGCATTTGAGGGATTATTTTGCATTACTTTACGTTGCTGAGTCTGACTCGATCACTTTTGATGAACGAAAACTGATTAATCGCTTTCTCGAGATTCGAAAATGATTAATACTTTTGTTTGAGAAGTCATATCCTGTAAATACAATAACAAAGTAATGAAAAAACTTTTGAATAAAACTCGCAAACGATTACAAATTCCACTCGAAAAAGATTATTCAGGGTTCCATTTTCTCCGGACCAAAGAGTCTCTTAAGATCAGAAATTGAGCGCATTAATGGGTTAAAGTATTGTATCAACTGGAATATTCAAAACCTGGCCTAGCACTCAAGCGAATGGGTGATCTATGAAGTAAAAACTGTAAAACATATTTTATCATATGAGGAAATAGGTAATGTATTATTATTAGCTTACAAAGTAATGTATGCAGTAATGTTTGTCATACTATGCATTTCCTACTGCATTACATGGTTAAATATGTTTTAGCAGTAATTACATTTCATGCCCATAAGTCGCATACATTTGTGGCAAGGTATGTAATACGTCCAAATACATATATATTATCTTTCTCTGTAGGAATGAGAAATATAATATACATATGGACTAGTGATGGCAATTATACATAGAAGAAGTAACTGAAAATAAAATAAAAAATAATTGTAGTTAAAGCGACTTAAACTTCTTCGATAAATGACAACTAAATTCAATTGAAATTGATATTTGCAATATGAAATTGATACAGAATTTATTTAAAATCAATAGAAAAATTTCTTTGTTCTCTAATTGAAAATAATTGTATAACTCTTTAATTCAATAAGAAACCAAATATGATTTAACACTATGTCAGAGTAAGATACCCGTACCTTAGAATTTAAAAAATTAAATCGGATTACATTTCAAGAACTTTCGAAGCATAGTTCCGTATGCATCGCAGCCCATTCTACACCCAACCAAATAGAAAATTGGATTAGGTTAATTATGCAGCAACATTTTCTTTTTCCTCTTGGAATGTTGCCTCCTAAAGTGGGGACAACGAACGAAAACAATTCTATGAAATTTTTATATCCCGTGCGAAGGAACAATGTCTGAGATTTATTAAAAATTAATGCTGTTTCGTTACGGCAACAAAATATTCGGCGAAACATTTAAATAAAAAAACAAGAGAGAAAATTTAAAATGTACTCGTAACTTAAATGAAAATATAAGAAAAACAACAAACAGTCGTCTGTTTCGTTGGTAAGTTGTTGCTTAATTCCATGTAGCGCAATTAAATATAAATTATATAACTAACATAATTTGACATTATATAAAGTATTAAGGGGATTCCCTTAAGCGCGAAAACGGATCAACACGAAAAGCTCGATAAGTTTCGAACCTCTTTTCGGGAACGCAACTTTTGGCGATCTGCAATTCAGCAAACAGTTCAGTCAGCTGTTTTATTTTATGTACAGCTGTTTTAAGTTAGTGTTGCAATTTATTGTAATTTTTAAATAAGTGTTGCATACAGTCAATTTCTAATTAGTAGTGCCTCTATTTTGTTTTGATTTTAGCAATTGTATTAATAAAAAAAAACAACTTCCTTATTAACAATAAAATTTAAAATATTTTGACTTTAAGAAAAAATGCACTTTTTCATGGCATTTATAGAATTATTGACATACAAACAACACTGAAACATACGAGAAGCTTTTTGAGGCTGATTTCGAGATAAATTTTAATGAAATTTTTAATTGTTCTTTTTCGAGGCTCAAAGAGTTTCGAGGATTTCAAGGCATTTCGACTTGATTAAAGAAATACCCTCATTTAAATAATATATTGAACTGATCTATTGTAGAAACTTGTATTTCCTGAAGGCCATTTGACGGAGAGTTGCATCAACTCAAGCTAATCGGTACTTGACCATGAAAACAAATTCCATCAAAAATAATTACTCACAAACCGAAATAGACCCAACTAAATAAATCATTAAAGTGCTGCCAGTTGAAATCAGAACGCGGCAGCGATGGCGAAGGCGATGGCGACCAGAACGACAACTTAAGGCGCCACATTTTCTGCTCATAAAAATGCGGTACGCGTTTGTCACGCTGCTATTCGCTTTTTCACGTTCCAACGTAATAATTTGCTTTATCTTCTTCTCCTTCCCTGTCTTTCCTGCCGTCTCAGTTCACGCTGAGAAAACTTACGAGACAAGAAAAATCGTTTGTTGTTGTTGTTGTTTTTCTGCTTTTGCTTTCGCTTTCGCTTTTGGTTTGCTTTTGTGACGCTTCCAGCGGTTTTTAGTGGTTGTAGGCCTAAGTGCTTCTAATTTATGAAACTGTAATTAAGCATGTGACGTGGTCAGGGCAAACAATAACAACAACAACGACAATGGCAGCTTAAAGCCGACAAAAGGATGAATGAAACAAATGAAACTATCAACGAAAGAAGAAAATAAAAAAAAAGACGAAAAACTTGCGGAAACTGTCGGACAAGCAAAAAAAGAGGACATGTTCGAACTTTTCTTTTAAGCGTCGAGTAACCGAGTAACCGGGTTTCAAATATTATTTGTGAAATTTAAAATACTTAAAATTGGAATACTTGCATTTTTTAAGATCATTCAAATATAATAAAATATATTTAAGTATTTGGTATCTAAAGGAAAAGCATTGAAAAAAAAAATAGCTTAAATTTGTCAGTCGGAAGTCCACTCCTGGATGTCAGAGAATGTCTACGCAAAAACATTCGGTGCCTAAAATTACAATTCTTTCAGAGAGGTGGGATGCTCTTAAATCATTAATAAACTTCTTACTTAAACCAAAGTTGGTCTGGAAATATTTTAAACCCTTTAATACCCTAGCAGCCTAGCACCGAGCTTTGTTACTCTAATGTTAGTACCGGGACGTTGGGCATAAATACATAAATACAATGAAATTTCAAAAAAAATGGCCAGCACTCATTTCATAGATCCAGAATCCATCTGTGAGGTAAACAATAGCTTCAGTTATTTACTGATGTAATTTGAACGGATACGCTATACTGATGAGCCCACAATGGCATGCAAAACTCGAGAAGATTCATTGACCCTGAGCATATAAAGGTAGATGCTATCTGCTGAACTATTAACAAGACACTGTAAACTCAATTCCCACCTGAAGAAGGTGGAATTCCACAGAAAACAGAAATTCACTTGCCTATCTAGGTCGAGGAATCCTAGTTGCAAATAACCTTGTTAAAACTAAGACCACCACTAAAGATCTTTCAGATCGCGGTGCTCTTAAAGAAAGTTTAATAATAATAATAATAATAAAATATACGAAAGCATTTCTTCCACTTTTCTATTTCAAAACCGATTACTTTAGTTACTTGCTCATTATATTGATTCATATACCGAATGTTCAGTTAAAATCTTTTATATTGAATATGTTTTAGAGAGTACAATTTTATTTAGAAAATTTACAAACGTAAAGTCAATTAACACTAGATGAAAAGTAACAAGTAACAACAAGTATAAAAACGTAAAGTGCTTCGTCTTACTATAACATCCCCACTAGACTAAGCACCTTTTAAATTAATTAAATTACAGCATTGAATATGCTTATGCAGTGCCAATCCCTTTGTGAAAATATCGGCGGCCATATCATCAGTGCTGAGGTACTTGATTTGAAGTTTCTTGTCGTTTACTAAATCTCGAACAAAGTGATGTCTAATGTCGATATGTTTTGAACGACCATGGTACATACTGTTCTGCGACAAATTGATTGCACTTTTGTTGTCGCAATGGATGATAAGCTCATATGCAGGAAACTTTAACAGCTCATGAAATAAGGACTTTAACCATAAAGCTTCTTGCGATGTTGATGCTAGTGCCATGTATTCTGCTTCGGTAGTTGACAGTGCAACTGTTGGCTGTTGTTTGGAATTCCACGATATACATCCACCCTGATATTTAAAGACATATCCTGTGATAGATTTTCGCTCGTCTATATCACTAGCCCAGTCTGCGTCAGAGAAACCTTCCAGTTTTCCATTGTCGTCACGCGTAAACTCAAGCTTTGAATTAACAGAACCCTTCATATACCGTAGAACACGTTTAACGGCCGTCCAATGTGGTTTTCCAGGATTGTTGTTGAACCTGGATAACATCCCTACTGCAAAACTTAAGTCTGGACGACTCACCTGAGCTGCGTACATGATGCTGTCGATTGCCTCTTGATATGGTACTGCGCTCATATCTTCATCTTTCGAAAGCTCCTTCGACAATTTTTGATTTATATCGATAGGAGTCGAAGTTGGATTGCAGTCTTCCATGTTAAATCGAGCAAGTACATCTCGTATGTAGCGCTCTTGGTCGATCCAAAGTTTGCCGTTCCTTCTATCGCGGGTAATTCGCATGCCAAGAATAAAACTAGCCTCTCCAAGGTCCTTCATTTTAAAATTTAACCGCAACTGTTCCTTAATTTTTTCTTTGTATACAGAATTTTTCGTGAATATTAGTATGTCATCAACATAAATCGCGACGTATGTCATTTCATCTGCCGTTGTATTGTAATAGATGCACGGCTCAGTTTTTGATTGACGTAAACCAATTTTCTTCAGCGTCTTATCCAACTTTAGATTCCAGACTCGACTTGCCTGTTTAAGTCCATAAAGCGATTTCTTTAGCTTGCAAACCTTGTCCTTCTCGGCTGCAAATCCTTCTGGATATTTCATATAAATTTCTTCATCAAGCTCGCCATTGAGGAATGCTGTTACGACGTCCATCTGGTCTATATCCAGATCAAATCGCACGGCTATGCTCAATAGTAAGCGAATTGAAGCATAACGCACGACCGGCGAAAACGTCTCTGTATAGTCGATTCCGTACCTTTGCGAGTATCCTTTTACGACTAATCGTGCCTTGTGTCGTTCCACGTTACCTTTAGCATCACGCTTAGTCTTAAACGTCCACTTGCATTCGATAGCCTTCTTGCCTTTTGGCAAATTCACCAACTCCCAGGTTTCATTTTCAATTAATGAATTGAATTCATCTGTCATTGCTGCTTTCCATTTAGCAGCATTTGAGCTTTCCATCGCCTGTTTGACAGTAGATGGGTCATCTGTTTGTGTTGCAGCATACGACACATATCCATCTCGCACGACTTGCTTTCTCTCCCGTGTCGATCTTCGTAGAGGAGGTATTGTCGGTTCTTCTATTGGATATGCGATTCCTTCATTCGACGTAACGATTACATCATCGTCTCCGGAGAAAAAATCTTCTTCACAGTCATCCAATATTTCTTCGTGCAGCTCTGGTGTAGGTTCTTATCGAGCACTGTCGAACACTTCCCCCACTGAATCGCATATTGGGACAGTGGGATAGGAGTGATTAAAATCGTCAGCTATTTCGTTAAAAAACTGCTTCTCAAAAAACACAGCATCGCGGCTCAGGACTACATCCATTTTTTGAGGATCATAGAACCGATAGGACCGCGGATGTGCAGTGTATCCAACGAAGATCACCTCTTTCCCCTTAGCGTCGAATTTCTTGCGTTTTTCTTTCGGAACATGAATGACAGCTTGACACCCAAAAACTTTTAGGTGCTTCAAGTTTGGTTTCTGTCCTGACCACGCTTCCTCTGGCGTGATATCTTCTGGAAGACCTTTGCATGGCGTCCGATTGACCAGATAAGCAGCAGTATTTACTGCCTCAGCCCACAATCGCTTCTCTAGACTGGCGTCGATCAACAAACATCGCGCTTTTTCAATTAGCGTCCGATTCATCCGTTCAGACATGCCATTTTGTTCTGGTGTGTATGGTACTGTGGTTTGATGTTGAATGCCTGAATCGCAGCAAATCTTCTTCATCTTAGCGTTACAGTACTCTGTGCCATTGTCGCTCCTTAGCGCCTTACTGCATTTTCCAGTTTGATTTTCTACAAAACGTTTAAACTCGAGGAAATTTTCAGCGACTTCATCTTTACTTTTAAGAAAATAGCAAAATACTTTCCTGGTAAAGTCGTCCAAAAACAGCAACATGTAACGCGAACCTCTGCAGGATTTCTGCTCCATAGGCCCGCATAAATCCGAATGAATCAACTCCAGGATTTCAGTCGCTCTTCGTCCAGATTCGTTAAAAGGAAGACGTGTTATTTTGGCTTTAACACACGTTACGCACTTGTCTTTTTCTTCGCTGCAGTTGATTCCAGTTACCGCGCCTTGTACCATCTTCTTGAATACATCGTTGCTCACATGACCAACTCGCTTGTGCCACAAAGTAGAGCTTTCCTTCTTCTGATGACTCAACCAAGCTGCATTTCTTTCCACCAAATTTAGGCGAAACATGTCGTTGATGCGTTGACCAGTAGCGATGACTTCACCTTTAACATTTGTGACTTTGCAACCATCTCTGTTGAAGCAAACTTTGTGTCCGTATGTGACCATTTGCGACACCGACAACAGATTTGTGCATAGATCCGGCACATGAAGAACGTCACGAAGTACGACATCGCACGTCGCATTCTTACCGGTAACCGCCGTCATCTTGATTGGTCCAGCACCTTCTACGCCCATGACTGATTTGTTGGCAACCAAAACTTCAGCTTCTTTCGGCTTTATCCCAGCTCCAAACATATTCACGTCAGAGCACATATGCGCCGAAGCACCAGAGTCGAAGTACCATTCGGTTTTCTTTATTGCTTGTGCCGAAAAACCACCAAACAAACTTGTATCTTTCTTTTTCTTTGAGTCTTCGAACCTTCTCGAGGGACAGTTAGCAGCATAATGCCCAAAACCTTGGCAATTGTAGCACTTGGGACCTTTCTTTACCTTGTTGTCCTTCAAGGATTTGCCTTGTGCGAACGTCTTGTGTCCAGAAAACGCGGCTTGACCAGTGGCACCATCCTGCACGTCTTGTAGGAGCTTCATTTTAATGGCATCACCAGTAATCTGGACTCCAGAACTCTGTATACCCATGATCATTGGTTTATAGACGTCCGGTAATCCAGCCAGCATCATTGATCCAGTCCACTCTTCGTCTACGTTGAGTCCGACGCCACGAAGCTTGTGCGCGTTGTTAGCGACTTCGTTCACATAATCGTTGACGCTCGCGAAATCAGAAAGCTTCGTCGAACAAAACTTCTGGATTAGACCGACTCTTCTTACCAATCCAGAGTCCTCAAAAATTCTGCTAAGCGTTTCCCAGATATCCTTTGCCGTTACACAGTCTCTAATGTGTGAATAGTTCGATTTTTCTACCATCAGGATTAGCTCAGAACGCGCATCGATGAGCTTGTCCGCATTCGTCTCTGTTCCGAGCACCGCTTTCCACAATTTCCTCATTTGGAAATACGCCTCAACTGCGAATTTCCAGTCTTCGAAATTTTCACTGCCACGCAGCTTCTCGATGTGGTGTGCTTGCGGAGTAGACATACTTTTTATTTTTTAATTTTGTGACGAGGGTACCATAACCTTTTATATTGAATATGTTTTAGAGAGTACAATTTTATTTAGAAAATTTACAAACGTAAAGTCAATTAACACTAGATGAAAAGTAACAAGTAACAACAAGTATAAAAACGTAAAGTGCTTCGTCTTACTATAACAAAATCGAATAATTGTAAACGCTAAGAACGACGGACATTCGGACATAATCGAATACGAAATGCCGCTTGGGAGCAATGTACGAAGGCAGGCGGCGACAGCGAGGCACATACAAACGCACGCACACACATACATCCATACATAGACGAGTACAAAGAGCAAATGTCAGTTACTGCCAAAAGGATAGTAACCGGACAGTAGTGCTTTGTGAGTGAGTTAAGCGATTATGACAATGAGCAAAATCCTTTTGTGTACTTCGCCTATTCATACATACATAGATACATGTGTCTGTGTGTTAGTGTGCGTATTATTAAGGATATCAAGGATATTCGCTGAGGCAGTAATTTTCAGTTTGCTTTTCTATAAATGTTGATTTTTTTTTTACTGTATGGATTTTCTTTTTTTGTTTTGTAGTTGTTCTTTTTGCGTTTGCTTTATGTACTTTTGACATTGTATAATAATAAAAACTAAAATGCGAACCTTCCGGGTTGGGGGAGGGGCAGTTGTGGGCAATATTTTTGTTGCCTTCGATTTGCTTGCTGCTGCCGCTGTTGTCAGTGTCGTTGGTGTTGGCATTTTATTACCTTGAACCTTAAGCCTTGAGCCTGTGGCAAGGGTGTCCCGCCTTCTTTGCCGCAGCTGCTGCTGCTGCTTTGGTTGAATGTGACTTTGACAGTGAACGAACGAACAAACCAACGAACGAACGAATAAACGGACGATCGAACGTGTTTAATGCTTTTGTTTTATATTTCTAACGTTATTTTCAGCTGTAAAATTGACATTTTCTGAACATGATGTTTATGGCCATCATTAGTGTGTGTGTGTATGTGTGTATTTGTGTGTATGTGTGACGACTGCTAATTGAAATTAATTGTTACTAATGCGACATGTTCGAGCAATTATGTTTTGTTTGCCAAATTAGTTTCGTAAATGGTTTAATAACGTTTGAGAATATTTTTGGATAGTATCTTAGCTCACTTGTTTAATTAATTTATCTATTTGAAAGTGTTTAATGAAACTTTCAAATATTCTTTCCATGATACTTCATTAAATCAGTTGTCCGCTTTGAAATTAAAACCTATAAAAATGAACTTTTTCATAAACAATAAGACAAAAAACAACTTATCGAAACTGTCATCGACTTTTTTTCATTAAACTCTACACATTACTTTTGCCTCCGTCATAAATGGGTTATATTGGGATTAGGAATGCAACAACAACAAAATTACATCGATATTGCTAATATCAATACAGATATAAAAAAAAATTGATTGTTCGAATAAAAAATTATCGATATTAAAATATATACATATGTTTGGTTTTACTCATGCAAAAATAATATGAAATGACTTACTTAAATATATTTGTATATACATATTTCTTATATATATTTGAACCTTTCATATAAATTTGTAAATCAGCTTTCTTTCATGTCGCAATTTTTTTAATGCTCAAAGTAACCAGAAAATATGTTTTAAGAAAATTATATCAAGAAATTATTATAATTATCGATATTATTGTATAAAAGTCTATAGGAGCACCGAGACTTTAATATCTATATATGTATCACATTAAAAATATCGATAACGTTGTTATATCTGATCGTCTGACATCATTACAAACGATATGAAATAAATATATTCATCAAATTAGAGTGGTTTATGATATATCAAATGTTGTAAGTGTTGTAAGTGACTATATGTATATATTTTTCTTATAAAATTTTATTTGTAATAAGATTTTTTAACCTTTGAACCATTCTAACTTGATTGTGATATTTAACAATGTGGAGCATTTGTAAAAGTCGATAGGACCGACTTTAATTGTTAAATAGTTTTTTTTTTAAATTCTTACAATTCGATGTCTTGTGCATATCATGTGACAATTGAAGATTCGTTAAGGATTCGAAAAATGTATTCGGAAAATGCGATTTCACAATAAATTCGCCAATAAAAAGGAAATATTCACTTACTTGTAAAAGCGATTCTTTTACGATATTCGTATATACATACATAGCTAATGATATCGATGGCGAGAAGAAATTCACGCTCGTTAACGAATCGTTAATACATTTCATAAACGAATCACTGTCATGATAAATACATGAACCAAAAAGCAATTCTTTCTCATCTTTCTTTTGATTAGAAAATATATTTTTTATTTATAGAAAATGTAGAAGTACGATAGAATAAATATTTAAAATTGGTTCTCATATACATACATATGTAAATTGATCAAATATTTATCAAAACAAAACTTGAAAAATTAAAAACATGTACAAAAATTGTTTACTTATCCACTACTACATTCAAATTAGGGAAAAACATGTTTTTCATTTACCAAAAAATATAAAACTACATGAATTTGGAAAAAATCGCTCCTTCAAATATGCAAAATCCACACTAAAGCACGACCGTACACACACAAACACACACACACATGCGTTTACGCCCACAGACAGAGAAATTTTGCACGCATCATTGCCACAATTGTGCTAAAAAATTCAACTACAACAGCACAATTTGTACACTTACGCACACATTTACATACACCGATATATATACGCACACACAGACACACATGTGAAAACTACCAAACGGAAAACTTTTATTTCTGCAACAAAAGTTTCGGTCTTTCTGCTCGACTAAACTTTTGTTACGATATTTTGCAACAAATTTGCACGTTTGGCAAAATGCAAAAACTAAACAACAACAACAACAGCAAATAGAAACGTAAATAAATTCCCAAGCATTTTGTTTATTCACACCACACCACACACACACAGAACCCACCTACACACACTCACGAGTTATGGCCGCAAGCGCCTGAAACGCTGCAACAGAAAAGCGAAATAAAAGCGAGATTATTTTATTTCACCTTTTTTAAAAGCACTAACTCCTTCTTGAGTTGGCTCTTTAGGCGACAGCACACACACACACTCACACTAACACACACACACACACACTATACACACACAAATAAAGCACGCTTCGCGCATTTGCATAAAAATTGAGAAATTACAACAAATTTAGCCATAAGCGGAAATATAAATATACAATTCGTGTTTCTTGGCTGTGGTTGTGGCACACAAAATAATAAGAAAATAAACAACAACAACAATAAAAAGCGAAAAACAAATTGCAAACAAATTTTCGCTGGAAATTGTTTTCATTGATTGATTTTTATGCTTACATAAGTGTGAGTGTGAGTGCGTTTGTTCGCATGTTTGTGGTTGTTTGTAATGCGATTTGTCATACAAACGTATACACACGTACGTATTAACGCATTGCGTTGCTATCATTAACCCATTTTTACGCGGTTTAGACTAATCAAATAATTTCACAATTTGGCATTTTTTTATTTCTACAAAGAAAAATGAAAAGCGAAAAATTAAAAGAAGAACGGTATCAACTACAAAAACAAAGTCTTTTATCTGGGATTAGAAGTGAGATATATTAGTAATTTATTACAAATGTCAAAGATTAAAATCTTGGCTTGAACTACGTAAACCAAATATGTTTTTGCAATGTCTTATTACCCACCTGCAACGTTTTAAATGTTTGAGCTGGTGGCATGGTACGAGCACCACAAAACTTATCTTTATTTTTTAATTTTCGCGTCCTTGCCCTATTTTGAAAAAACTCGCATATGTTAATACATTACATGGCATTATAGGTCAAGAACACATTGCTAACCTAAGAGTTATGTCAATGTTAAATAACAACGATATCGGTAACGTTAATCAAAATATGTTAACGTTATTTACAACAAAATAAAATTGAATCAACTTAAATTCAGAGAAAAGTATTTTTTATATACAGATTAATGAAATTAAGCATTACTACTAACTGCCCAATTTGTTTTGAATTCTGATTCAATTATGTAAACTAATTTCAATATTGTTTAGAGGCTATGTTACCTAATAGGTTAAGTACACACATTTAAAGATACCCTGCAGGAAAACGCAATCTAGTTACAAAATGATCTAGTTCTGCCCTTAGTTTTATTCTACCGAAAAATGAACTAGTCGAAAGTATCATACTTCTTAAATTATTTAGTTAATAGTAATCCAAGAAAAAATGTAAGACTTAGTTGTAGATTTTTTTTTTTTTAAATGTTAATCAATGTGAAATGGAAATTAAAAAAAAAAAACATTTCTTGTTTTATTTGTCGTCCGTACTCCTTTAATTGTCAAATTTGTTCGTAAGCTCTGATGAATTAAAATGGATTTTTAAAAGATGAACTCATTTAAGTTTTTTATGTTTAAATTTGAGGATTTTGAAATGTTGGATGCAATAAGACATATATTAATAAAACTATTTAAATCATTCTGCAGTAGTTATTTTTTTAATGTACCAACCAGTTATTACATATGGCATAGTAACTAATTGTACCCTAACATTCCAGTTTGAATCTAGTGAAAATGTAATGCAGGGCGGGATAATCGACACCGCCGAAGACATCGCCATGTTAAATTAACCAGTCATTTCCACTGCCAAGAGAAAGAACGCGTACCAGTGGTAGTGCTAAAGTAACTAGTGATTTGTTAGTTTGAAACTAGTCTTTTTCCCTGCAGGGTATATACAAGTAAACAACGACGTGTGTATGTGTATACCTACACAAGCGCAAACACTTGATAAGTTAATTTAAAGTCTTTCTTTATTTTTCTTTTATTCTTTTTGCTTTCGCTTTCGTTTCACTGAAATTGAGTTTTAATTCGCTTCGTTGCTGTCAATACACTCAAATGCCGCAGTATTGGTTCGGCGTTAAATTGTTAAATTAAATATTTACTCTACACATTCGAAGGCGCATACACGCACTAAATGTGTCTACTTTGAACGTGTGTATATGTGTGAAATTGAATTTGTGAATGGAATTCCGTTTCGTGTTAATTTCTATTTTAAATTTTTCTTGTACTATTCGCTGTATAAAAATGTTTGTGTTTAAGTATTTAAGAACTTGGTATGGTGTAGGACGGGTACGTGTTATTTGTTGCTATTAATATTGTTAATATTTTAAAAAATTTCCTTATTTATATCGAAAACTTAAATTAGTGTTATTCAAAATGATTCTATTTGTTTTCAAGTCATATTAACAAACTTCTCATAAGAATGTGCCATTACCGAGCGTATGAGTAACATTAATTTCAGGAAAAAGGAAGCACTTTCAAAATGTTAATTTAATATTATTAAATATAATATTATATAAAAATATGAAATGAACTTTTTTAATTGGTTTATTAAATTTACATATGAAATGTTCATTAAAATCTTCTTCTTCTTTTTTTATTTCCATCCAATTCTCACCATGGCATCAAGTGATTTTATTCGTTAACGCCTCATACAATAACTCACAAAAAAAATAATATACATATATATATATATATATATAACAACAACAACAAAATAATTTGAACGAAATTTTAACAAATAAAAGCCACAATCCGGCAGCAATTACTCAAATTACCCAAGCGGCAATTGTGCTACAACAACACGCACAACCACCACTAACACAATATTACAGCAGCCACCTACACACACACACACACAAAACGTCAACGACAACAGCAACAACAACAACAAAAGCACTGAGAAACTCAGTTGGGTAATTACCATAAAAATCGGCCGTAATTGCAACGCTTGACACGGCGCGACTCCACTCGACTCGCCTCAAATCGCCTCGACACGACGCAAAAGCAAAAGCAAAAGCAACGTCCAATTGATGCAAATTATTGCCAGGTTTCGGTATAAATTTAACAAAATATTTTCAAATTCAATTAGTCTGGCAATTCGCTGTGTTCTTGAGCTATGAACATAAGCATGAACGCAGTTTTAATGCGCGACACCCTGTCGTTAGTGTTGGCGTTAATTGCTGCATGTCAGGGTTGCCAAATGCATTGATTTGAATTATGTTTGAAAATTCGAAATCAATTCGCTAATCAAATTAAAATTTTAGCTGCTCGTTAGGCAATAAATTTTAATAAACTCATCAAATATTCTCATTCATTTGGCAAAGTTGACAATTTGTATTTACCGTAATCTAGTCGAAGTTCACAAAATTCTAAACAGTTTTTGGAGAATCACAAATTTTTAGCAACCAAATTTTCTGTTTTTTTGTTCACTGGACTTCGTCTGAATTCAAGTTAGTCGTTCTATTGGAAGAAGCAATAAATAGGAACTATTTTATGAACTTATGTTTTCTAGAATTGATTTAAAATTATCAGGTGGGAAATTAATAACGCTCATACGTATTGGAAAACTATCAAAAACAGATAACTAACTCTATAAGATGTAAAATGAGAAATTAAGATGAATCTTGTCTAAAGCTTGACACTTAAAAGAAGAGCAATTTCCAAATAAGCATAAGTCAAAAAGCAATAAATTAAAAATTAATCTATAACATCTCAATGACTTACAAGGAAATAGGAAAAATTGTATGCTACAGTTGGAATGTACTCAACGTCAAGAAAGGCGAAAATTCTGAAAATTAATTTAATCGGCTTAACAACTTAAACTAACTAAAACGTTTGCAAGTTAACAAATTTATCGAAAAGTAAAAATAAACAGTTTTATAATTTTTATTTTTATTAACAACTTTTTTATAATGTGTGGTATGCGGTTACTCGAGGTCGATTAACTGGTATATCAGGAAAAAATTAATAAAACCTAATTCAATGAATCTAGACTAAACTACTTTGGGTTAAGCTACTATCCATCTTTGAAGGACATTTCTATTCAAAAGGCAGCTAACTTGCTCAAACTCGCTAAACAGTTTATCAATCAATAAAAGCTTTTGAACTTTGAACACCTTTGAATACCTCTATACAATCTTGGTCACACTAAGGACCACTAAAGGTCTATGTGTGATCTCTCTTTTTTTTATAAGATCAGCCAACGTAACCTAACCTAATTCAAAATAAATAAAAAAACACGAACCAATAAGGAAAATTTATTATTGATCTAATGTCATAATATTGAAAGTGTCGGAAGAGGGACCGAAGTTTTATTACATAAATCTAAATAGATTTAACTAACTTACAAGTTGATTGAACGATTTCTTGATTTAATAATTCATTTTTGAATCATTCATAGATTAACTGATTGATCTACTCAATGCTTTATTCATTGATTTATTTGATAACCCATTGATTAATTGATTGATTTCTTGATTTAATAATTCATTTTTTGAATCATTCATAGATTAACTGTTTGATCTACTCTATGCTTTATTAATTGATTCATTTGATAACCTATTGAAAGATTATTTAATTGATTGATTTACTTATTTATCAATTTATTGATTGATTCATTTCATAACCTGTTAGTTGATTATTTAATTAATTGATTTTTTGATCGATTTATTAATTTAATTCCCTATTGATTGTTATATTTATCACTTGGTTGATTGATTGATTGATTGATTGATTGATTGATTGATTGATTGGTTGATTTATTTATTAATTAATTAACTAAGATAAAACAAATAACCGTTGTATAAATAAATGTATTTCTTTATTGGTCTTTTTATTGGTTTATATACTAACTGGTAGATTAATTGACTACTATTATGTCAAATACAAAATGCATTTTGGATCATAATGCACTTTTCTGCAACTCAACCATATGTGGCATGCAACAAAAGGACGAACAAAGAAGTTTCGTGTATTTTTTTATAAACTTTTTTGCTCTTTTCAATATTTTTATTTATAAATTATTCAGAGTCTTAAGTGCGTTTTCAAATATTCCCACGAGCATAAACACATACATCATAATACACTTACACACACTCAGACACATGAAAAAATAAAACACAAACACATACGTACGTACGTACGTACGTATCGACTAAATCGCACACGTCCAAAAGCGTTTAATTTTCCTGGTAAATTCGAGTGAAAATTTTTTGTTTTCTCATTCGCGCTAGAGGGAAAGTAAGAAAGAAAGAGATTGAAGCGATTGAAGAGGGCAAACTTGGCGCACTCGAAAATGATTAAATTTGACATCTGACATTCGTTGCAACAGCTGAAGTGCGCCGCTGTTCTAAACGTTACATTAACTGTACGTTTGGTGTGAGTTGGTGGTGTGCGTTTGTTGGCAAATTTGTATGTGCAGCTATTTGTGTTTGAATGTGTGTGTGTGTGTGTGCTGAATACACTCACACCTCCACGTGTCAATAATTAATTCATAATTTTTGATGATTTTTGACTTTTTGTTGTGTTGCGTTGCGTTGCGATTTATGAAATGGTTCGTTGCGTTTGAGACTCAGTTCAAGGTTTCCCTATGAGAAGCTCATTTCATTAAGGCTAACTTTTTTATTTTCGCCTACTTTTGTTTTGTTTTATTTGGAGCATTTGCAATAACAACTTATGCCGCCAAAACGCTAATATCATTATACAACAAAAGCAACAACAACATCTTAAGCAAAAAAAAAAAAAAAAAAAAAAAAGTTGCGCTGAATTCCCTTCGCTCATCATCAGCACGGAGAAAGGTTAAAGGTTAAAAACAATAAAATACTTTTGGCATATTTTGGCATTTATTGGCAGCGCGAAATTTCATTTTCAATTTCATTTGACAGTCGCCGCCAAAAAAAGTAAAAAAAAATAATATTAAAGAAAAACTGAAACGAAACGAAACGAAAAGAACGAAATATGAATTTTTATTGCCATGTGTGTGTGTCGGTGAGTGCCTTTAAGTGTATGAGACTTTGACTTTTTTTTTTCTTTTTCTTCTTTATTTGTATTTATATGTATGTATGTGAGTGTGTGTGTGTTTATATATTCGAAGTCTCACTGTACACACAACCATATGTGCTTGTGTCGTTGGCATGTCTCTCTGCTCGGCTGTGTTTCTGTATTTCTTTTGTGGTTGATATTGAAAAGTCATCTTCCCAACAAAAAACAACAAAAAAAGAAACACATGAAATAAAATAATAACAAAAATAAAAAAAATGCCAGAATACTTTCTAACCAAAAACAGAAAACACGAAAAAAAGATGCAATTCAACAGCAAAAATCACTCGGAAAAAAATATAATCATCGATCATTTGTGCACAATATGGCGTCCTAAACACACACAGACTTCACCACACACACACACACAAACACATACTTTTGTATGTGAACGAACGCCTAAAATTAATATTTATCAGAGTCCCTGTGACAATAGCTGAGCGTCTGCCCATCTGTCAAAAGCGTGTCTGACATTGTTTTCGACTTTACGCTTAAATTACTCCAAAGACCTGCCGTCACTCCGCTGCAAAGCGAGACAGTTGCAGTTTCACGCCTCTATCGGAGATTAACCAACTAATCCAAAAAGTATTAATTTATTTTTTGGCACGATATCTTGCGTACCATCAGAGGCATTGTCTTTAAACTTTGTACAACATTTTCTGTTATGCTTGAAAACAACTGATTTGTTTATATGTATGTCGAAATAAATGGTTTTATTTAAAATTTTAATTGCCCTTAAAGCACACGAATCGATCCAAAACAATTGTCGACAACTTCACCAATAATGGGAGTGGTTGGATCAATTTAACGCCTACGAATATTCAATAGTTTAAGAATTTGCTGAGCTACATACGAAACATATATAGGTATGCACCGGGAAAAATAATAAGCTATACAAATTCTGTCACGTCCACTAATTACGCCTACAATTTGTGAAATTTTGTAACTGAGTATGTATGATCACTATCGATAATTTCAATAAAAATGGGCGTGGTTTAAAACCCGACATCAGGGAGTACCGAGAAGCTCCGCTAACTTAATGTCTTATACATATTTGTATTCAAAACAAAACCCGGATAACGCCGGGTAGTATAAGCTTGTATGATATATATAAGTAACTTTAAAACTTCTATTGCACATATAAGAAATATAAAAATTATATATTAAAAAATATTATTAATTTAATGAATAAAAGTTCATCGCACTAATGAAACGTTAAATGCATTCAATGTCGAAGTATCTCACAAATAATATCTGCAAGCGTTTAATGTGGAGTCATTTCAAATCTTATAAGCAAAAAAAAAAGAAACGTTTAAAGGATTTCACCACAGCAATTTTAATTCGAAAATTGAGCAGCTTTCTCAATTTGAAGTCAGTTTAAATATTTGCGACGGCAGACTTTGTTTTGGCTTAGCATGGCTAAAGCAAACATTGACATCAGTGTTAATACGCCGCAAGGCATGGCTTACTGGGTGCCTGGCATGACCTGGCTCGGTTCACTTGCTTTTTCACTTGATTCTACTGTAACTGGTTACCCAAGGCAGTTGGTGTATGTGTACTAAATCGTATTTGTGTACTTTTGCGCCTTTTATGCGTAAAGTTGGTTCAAGCTGCTTTTGCCAAAATTTTCACCAAAATTACCTTGAAAATGGAGGAAGGAGAAAAACAAGCTTTTCACTTTGTTGTTTGTGCTGGAGTATATCTTTTTCGTAAATCATTTGGCAAAGTTTTAAAACGACTTTTGAATATTTTCGAAAAAAAAAACATTGAGAGATTAAAAACCTTCGTTTAATGCATGGTAAGAAATTTAAGGTGAGGAAAGTATAAAAATCTCTCTCTCCACCTCCACCTCGATATTGTTTCTCTATTTGAAAATTAGATTTTTGTGTAGTTGCCAAGGTTATTAAGTAAATTATTAAGTAAATTAAAACTACAATGTAGTTGTTTTTCAATAATAACTATGAAGAAAATTATCTTCGGCTAGGCCGAATCTCAAATATCCTCCGCCACTTCAGTGACAACAAAAAATTGTCTCCTTCTTGTTGGTTAGTAGTTTTGTGTTCCTTCCAAAGTGTTTAATACCGAAATTAAACTGGTTATTTACACTGTAACTATGTTCAAAAAATGTTTGTATGGGAGGTAGACGTGGTTCTTGTTTGATCACGCCCATTTTTTGTTAGCAGTTTTTTTTTTACTACTAATGTGTTAAATATTGAATTTGAACTGAATATCTGCACTGGAACTGTTTTGTCTTGCCCATCTTAGAACTCAGTCGCCGCTCGAAGAATATGAGTTTAAATTTTAGCTTGATAGCTATTAAACTTACGGCCGTAATCGCTGGTACAGACAGACGAACGGACAGACAGAATCCGACATTTATCATTTATATATACACTTCGTCATATATATCACGCAACTTTCTGGGCGTTGCAAATGGAAAAACAAACCCAATATAGGGTATAAAAATAAAAATTCAAAATGAGGCAGAAATCGAGGTGAGTTCACTCAATTTGCGTTCTCATTCCTACTGTCGTAACCTTATTATTCAACCCTGGTTTAATGGTGTTTTGAATTGATTTTCGAATTTTTTAGAAATTATAGATTTTATTTTGTAGTTTGGAAAATTGGAAAGTTAACATATACATATATGTATATGCCTTTTCATATATGTGAATATTTAATTTCCACACTAAATCACTTCCTGCTTGCTAATATTTTGTAAAAGTGCCATTAAAAATTTTATATAATATTTTATTGAAATAAAACTCAAAAATCGTCAACCTACCTTTTCTTTTGTAACACACAAAAAAAAAACTACAAAATGCTTTCACTGTAATTTGACTTACCGAAAGACTTACCGCAGAAAAAATACCAACATGAATTTATGACAATAAATAACTTGGCAGCAAATTTGATTAAACTTGGCAAACCGCAAAAAAGGTAACAAATGCATAAAAAATTCGAACGAAAAAATCATACAATAAATTTACATGGAATATAAAATAAATTTATATAAAAATTTTTATTTGTATTAACCCGAAATACTCGCAATGTGAAACCCACTTTACTATATAAGACGAAGTATAAAAAAAACCGAAGCTTAAATGTAACTCAGAATACTTGCGGCTGACAACCGAAAAGGTTAAATTTACCGCCAGCTAAGCCGCCATTATGGCCAGCCATTTTTAACAACAATTTCCTCTCACCCCGAATCGGGCTAAATTCAGCACACATAAATTTCACAGCTGCAAAATGCTAAACTGGAAAACGATTTTCGGCATTTTCACTTACCGAAATAATAAAAAAAAAACCTGAGAAAATCCAAAACACGGGCAATCCATTTCGTTGGCGCAGGATACCAAACACACATAAATAAAAGTGGCGGCAGCGTTTAATCAGTGCGAGTATGGCGCGCTCGCACACAAACACAGAAACGTTTTAATGTGTCTGTGTTGATGTCGGTGTCTGCGTCGGTTCGTTGTCGGTGTGTGTGTGTGTGTGTAGTGTTCGATATTGATGTGGCCACTTGCAGTTTCGCACTTTCGGCGTGTGCGTTCGTTGGGCGCCCAAAAGCACACTTCAACTTTTATGATTTATGCCGCAAATTAAGTGGCAAATCAATGCGAATTATTGTTGCATACTTTTCGGGCTCTGTACCTCAATTCTACTTCGACTGCTTGTTCATTCGCTTTTTCTGTTAATACTCATTGCTGGCATTGCGGAGCATGTGTTCGTTTCGTTTTTCGCATATCCGTCGAAAGCATCTTCAACTCGTTGGTATTAATGCTTTAAATTAAGCTCAATCTCACCTGCGCGCACAAACACATGCACGACGCACAGACCGAAAGCACTGCCGCCTATCCGCCGGCGTATACGTGCGTAAGTGCGTGCGTGCGTTCGTTCGTTCGTTCGCGTGCGTGTAGTTGTGCGTATAAACGAGTATGTGAGTACGTGTGTTCGTGTGGAATAAATGATGCCATTTGCGTGTGTTTTATCTGAATACGTGCTTTTAACGCACTTTGCTTAGTTATTTTCACTTTCCTCTTTTTTTTTGCATTTTCGTATATTCTCTCTTAAGCTTAATTTTATCTTTATTTTTATGCGCCATAATTTCTTTGGATTTGTACAGTTTTTTAACATTCATTTGATACTTCATTTGGTATCTTTTTATAAATGTCTTTTTGTTCTTGTTGTTATTTTTTAGTCGTTTTTTTGTTGTTGTTTATTTTGGCTTAAATATGTGCTAATATTACAGAGTGTGATAAAAACCTGAGAGTGGACTCTTAGAGAGTGCAGCAGGAAATAAAAACTTAGGAGTCAACTGAACAAAGTGAATGTTTTATTAGGAATAATAATTTATGTGAAAATTATTGACAATGTAAATTTCAGAGAATTATTGCAAACTAATATAATTATGTAACAAGTAGAAAAGTGCAAAGTACAAAGTTTGACTGATATTTATTTAACACCCTTCCTCAAACTTAAAGTACTCCTGCTGTAGTTCTAAATACTTCTAATTTTGATGCGGCCAGTGGTTTGGTTAGCATATCCGCCAACATTTCTTCGCTTGGACAGTATATGCAATTGATGTGTTTTTGATCTACGTGTTCCTTGACGAAGTGGATTCTTGTGTCAATATGTTTGGTTCTGCTGCTGAGCTTTTGCTCCTTAATCAATCGCAGACAGCTCTGGTTATCTTCCAGCACGACTGTAGGATTAGATTGGTTATAATGCATGTCGCTTAGTAATTGACGAATCCAAATAGCCTCTTTGCAAGCTTCAGACAATGCGATAAATTCAGCTTCAGTGGATGATAATGAAACGCATGACTGTTTCTTGCAAGCCCAACTGATAGTACCACCGTTTATCTGAAATATATAACCTGAATTAGATTTACGGTCTAGTCTGTCTTCTGCCCAGTTTGCGTCTGCATAACCCGTAAGAGTATATTTTGTCGCCTTGTTTTTACTTAACCGTAAATAGAAATGAGCAGTGCCTTTCAAATACTTTAGAACCCGTTTTAGTTCCAACCAATCAGTGCGATTTGGGCAGCTGACCTTTCTTGCCAAAATTGAAACGCTTGCGGAAATATCAGGTCTTGAATTTACGCTTATATAAAGAAGTGATCCAATCAGACGCTGATATTCAGTGTTATTTAAAAGATTTTCTGATTCCGATTTTCCATAATTCGGATCAAGTGGATATTTAGAGCACTTAGAATTTTCTAAACCAAATTCTTTTACCAATTTTTCTATATAGTGTTTTTGCCGAATGTTGAAATTTGATTGAGCATCTTTAAAAATCTCCATACCCAAGTATTGATTGATACTTCCAAGATTGTTTATGTCAAATTTGTTTTTAAGTAATTTTTCAACTTCCATAATTTTTGAATTTTGCGTGCTGGCTACCAAAATATCATCAACGTATATTAAAACATATATTAACCCTTCCTCGATGGTGTATTTTGTGTATAAACATGGATCTGCTGTGCTTTGAATGAAACCTCCACCAATCAAAACTTTGTGTAAGGCTTTATTCCATACATTAGCAGCTTGCTTTAAACCATACAAACTTTTTCGAAGCTTGCAGACTAATGTGGAATCCCCTTCCTCAAAACCTGAGGGCTGTTTCATAAAAATAATTTCCTCCAAATCACCATTCAAAAATGCAGATTTTACGTCCATGTGTACAACCGTCATATTTTTCACACCTGCGATCGAAAGTAGCAAGCGTAGCGTGGTTTGTCGGACAACTGGTGCAAAAACTTCGTCATAATCATACCCGTATTTTTGACTAAAACCACGAGCTACTAAACGCGCTTTAAAACGTTTAACCTTGCCAGAAACATCGCGCTTGACTTTGTAAGTCCATTTGCAACTGACAATATTTATGCCTTTTGGTGCTACGACTAAATCCCACGTATTATTCTCTTTAAGAGCTGCGATTTCTTCTTTCATCGCATTTATCCACTCCAGAGAGTGTTCGGATTTAATCGCTTCATTATACGTCTTTGGTTCTTCAAAAGATAAATTAAGTGTGGTTTTATAACCCAATCTATCAGGTGCAATACCTTTCGTGCTTCTTTCAGACCTACGAACTGTTCTTTGTTCATCTGTGACAGGAATTTTTATTTCATCAGTCGAATCTGAGTCATCAAGATCTATCTCATCAGTTAAGCTACGAAATGATGTATCTTCTTCAGACAAAATTTCTTGAGCTGGTTCGATTTCAATTTCATTTTCCTCTAAATGGTCATCTGCACGAACTTTGCGAGTTATAGAATCTACCAAAACTTCCGAATCGTTTACAATTTCTGTTTCAATGTCCTTAACATTTGAGTAATTTTCATTTAAAAACTTGACATCTCTACTTATTGTTATTTTCTTTGTTTTAACATTAACCAAACGGTACCCTTTTGAGTTCTCATCATAGCCCACGAATGTCAGAACTTCAGCTTTCGCGTCGAGTTTTCGGCGCCGCTCTTTTGGAATTAGAGCATATGCCAGCGAACCAAATACGCGAAAATGACTTATATCAGGCTTTTTAGACTCCCATAGCTCATATGGAGTTGATGGTATAGAACTTGAGACTAGTCGATTTTGCAAATAATTTGCAGTCATTAACGCCTCTCCCCAAAAATCGTTAGGCATTTTGGCTTCAGCTAACAAACAGCGAGTCATTTCGACTAAATACCTATTCTTCCTCTCCGCTACTCCGTTTTGCTGCGGAGAATAGGGTACGGTGAATTGATGCTGAATACCTCTACTTTCAAGGTAGTGTCTAACATTTTGTGACGTGTATTCTCCCCCGTTGTCGGATCGTATAATGGTGGGATATTTATTGAACTTATTCTTTACTAGCTCTAAGAAATTTTTTAATTTTTCAAACACCTCGCCTTTATTATGAAGAAGATAAACTACTGTATAGCGACTAAAATCATCTATTAAGGTTAAAAAATAGCGTTTTTTACCAGGTGTTATTGTCTGCATTGGACCGCAGACGTCCGTATGAACAAGATCCATTACTTTTTCTGATTTTGTGTGAGATTTCTTGAATGGAACTCTTGTCATTTTACATTGTGTGCATACTTCGCAATTCTTACGAATATTACAATCAGAAATGTGAAAATCACTTACAGTTTTTCCAGTTTGCATTGCCTTCACAGCCTCAATATCACGATGACCAAACAATTTGTGCCAGTAGTGTATGCAATTCTCCAACTTACAAACCATCACCTTTTGATCCGAGTCCTGTTGCAGCCGAAACAAACCGTTGAAAACATTGCCGACGCCAATCTCCTTTCCACTCTGTGTTTGAATGCTGCACATTGACTCTTTGAACACAACACTGAATCCCTTCTTGATAATCTGGTTAACCGATAGCAGATTTCCATGGAATGACGGAATAAATAAAACGTCCTTTATGTCGACATCACTTCTCTGTCCCATGGTGTTGAAAAGTGTAATGCGACATACTCCTTTGCCTCTAGAAACCACCTGCTCTCCATTCGCCACAGTAACTTTTTCGCGTACAGATGCATCTAATGTGACAAAATCTGACTTACGAGTACTGATGTGGCATGTTGCACCAGAATCGATGACCCAAATGCTTCTGTCGTTCGCCATTGAAAAACAGTAGTGTCCGTTAAACTTCTCACTAGAAATCTCCACGCGGCGAGCTTGATTATTGTTGTTCTGTGACCTCTTTAGCTTCCAGCAATCTTTCTTGATGTGCCCTTTAGCCTTACAGAAATGACACCTTTTGCTACCGTTACGCTCGTCCTCGCGATTTGCGGACTTCAATGCTGAATTTGATGATGCTGCATACCCCGACTGCCGTTGGTGTTCTTCAATTAAACTGATTTCAACAACTTTTAGCGTCAATTCCTCCAGTTTTCGCGCTTCCAATGCAGTGACAAGAGTATCAAAAGAAGGCGGAAGACTGCTCAGCAACATAGCGACTAACCATCGCTCAGAAAACTGCTCACCCAGCGCTTCCAACTTTTCAAATAACAGCTTCATCTCCATGATATGTTCAGAAATGCAACCATCCGTCAAAAATTTCATGCTACATATCCTTCGCATGATCCGAACGCTACTGCCAAGCGTGTCCTTTTCGTGATGACTGCGCAGAATTTCCCAGGCTTCACGCGCCGATCCCGACTTCTTAATAAGCAAAAGTTGGCTATCCTCCACCGATAATCCAATAATAACGGTAGCCTCACCATCAAGCTTTATCCAAGAAGCGTCCGGCTGCGCAGGTTTCGGATCAGCAACGCATTTCCAAGCTCCTTCCTTTTTCAGTATGAGCTCCAGCTTATACTTCCATAAGTGGTAATTTTCAGAGTTAAGTTTGCTGAACGAAGATTTAAGAAACTCCATGTTGAGGGCCCATAACCTCTTAGAGAGTGCAGCAGGAAATAAAAACTTAGGAGTCAACTGAACAAAGTGAATGTTTTATTAGGAATAATAATTTATGTGAAAATTATTGACAATGTAAATTTCAGAGAATTATTGCAAACTAATATAATTATGTAACAAGTAGAAAAGTGCAAAGTACAAAGTTTGACTGATATTTATTTAACATGGACTTCAACATAAAAGTCTTAAGTATCAATGTAGTAGACAATGTGCAACTTAAATTTAAAAAAAAATCGGTTTTCCTTTACAAAACGTTAAATAATTTAGTTAAATATAATTAATCTGTATTTCAAATTTATTAATAAATTAAATAATAAATTGTATATAGTTTAAAACAATCTTCGTTTTCTTTAAAATTATATTTATTTCCTAACAAGCTCAAACGACAACTTAAAACGATCCCAGTTTCTTGACAATGCCTCGTATGGAAAACTTATAAAAATTTTCTCGTAGAAAATATTTCTATTTTCATATTCTGCGCATTCAGTAGCTAAACTATGCACTAAAAATGTTGAAGAGACATTTAAGCTTAATTTCCAGCTCTAGATTTAAACCGGCACAATCCATAAATTTCACCTAAAAATGTTTCCCTTAAAATCTTCATTAAAGATGACCTCCGCTCGAGTGGCAGTTAAAGTATATCATGTATAAGTAAACATATATGTATATGCAACGGTATATAACTAATGGAGTTTAAATATAGTTTTAAGAATTTTATTGTTTGCCAACATTTATTAACATTTTCAAACTTAAAACGAAAGTAATAATTACTAAATACACATTAACTACAATAATTAACATTATCTGGAATGGTGGTTGCCTCTACATAAACCAGCCAAAATAAGTAAAGTTTGTTTAACAAATATCGATTTCATCACACCCTGTATTGTATAGTTTAAAGAAGTACTTAACAAAGAATTCGCATAGATAAAGGTTATATTTATAACAACAATAATAATCATCATAACAATGAAATAATATAGTAAAATAGCTCCTCCTCTCAACAACTACAAAGCGAGTATCGTATGAATAGAATATCACATGCAAATTTTTTTTACATTATTTTTACATATATATATATATATTTTTCTTTACATATTTTTTTTGATATTTTTTTGATGCCATTTGAAGCTTTTGTGCAACATGTTCTAGTATAAAAGTTATTTAGAGTAATTACAGAAAACGGAAACAACGAAAGCAGTCAATATTGTTGTTGTTATTGTTATTGTTGCTGTTGTTGTTGTGGGTGACTTTGGGTGGCTTAACCTCAACCTTGCGCATGCCGCTTCAATCGCACATTTGCGTGCGTTTGCCCAGGCGCGGCTTAAACGGCACCGATTTCTTAATCACGCGCGACACAAATTGCCTCGGCACGCTAATACTGCCGCCGCCGACACCGCTGGCGCCGCCGCCGCCGCCGAAGCTGCTGCCGACAGAGTCCTCGCTGCCATCGATGCCGTTGCTTGTGGCAGCGTCCAGCAGCTGAAAGTCAATGCTGCGGCCAAGGCGTGGCGTGCGCACGCGAGTTATAGGCTCCATGCTTTGCACTTTGAAATAGAGAAGCGTAACAAAAAATAAATAACAACAATAAATATCAACACCCCAGAAATAGAAAATAGAATGAAATCAACACATACAACTTAATTTTCATTTTTCATCAGGGCCGTCAGATATATTTTTGCTTATAAGGGCAACAACAAAAGTCAGCGCACAACTTTTTTTTTTTGAGTTAAAATTTTCGACTAAATTTTTATAAATTAAGAGCTTCATTTAATAAACTCGTTCAAGGACTTAATATTGTTGTATTATCTTGAATATTTGTTGCTTTTTTGTTTGGCGCCATATGCGTGACCTTTTCCCACCCCCTGCATTCCTTACCATCACTTGTCACTCACCCCTCTTGATATGCTGCAGTAGCAGAAAATAGGTAAGCGGTGTCAAATTCTCCAAGTCGTATTCCTGCGGTTGCGGTGCGACTGGCGCCACATTGTTATCCTCCAGATCCTCGATAATGTCATTCAAATCCCGGTATTCGCCGCCGCTACCATATTCGCGCTGAGATCGCTTTCGTCGCGCTTCGTCCTTTATTGCGTGTGCGAATTGTTGTTGCTGTTGTTCTTTTTGGCCAAGCGCTGTGTTTGGCTCGGAGCTGATGCGATTTGGTAAATCCATCTTTTTCGCCGTCTAAGCACGCAGTGTTTTGTGGTGTTACGCGTTAGGAGAGCAGAAGAGAACAAACATGAGAGTGTGTAGAACAAAATACAAATACAATTAGGGGAAGGGGAAGGGGAAGGGGTCGTTCGTAGCATATAAAGGACTTCTCACGCGTTTCAACACTCTGTCTGGGGACCGAATAGCAATGATGGCTTTTCCAATTTAACAGTTACAAAAAAAAAACTACTTAGTAAATTAATAAATTTGAGTGACTAGTTGCATTAGTGTAAATAAAAACATGAACAATTTTGGCTTGGAAAACAAGTCTAAACTGAACAAGGCAACAAAAAAATATTTTTTTAAATTCTTAAAATAAAATTTTGTATTATATTTTAATTTTCATTGTATATTTAATAATGTAAATGTAAATTTAACATGATTTAGTGTTAATTTAACATGTTTTGTAATGTTAACTTCATTAATTTAACACAACAATTTTTTGAAGCAAGTATCAGTTTAATATGATACTGTGTTAAATTAACACTTATGAATGTTAAACGTAAGATTTTACTGATACCAATACGACACGAAGTGTTAAATTAACATTGGCTCCTATTGATCTAACATTTTCTATTGGTAAATATTGACAGAATGTAAAAAAAAAATGTTATCTGACAACTGACTAAAATAAGTAAAGGACATTTAAAATGCATTTTAACGTACTCAGTACTGTCGCAAAATATTAATACGAAAAACTGTTAATTTTACATGATATTTATTCACTGTGAAGGCTTAATTTTTCTCCTCTTTTTTTCTTTCCTTTCGTTGATTTTGTTTTTGTGAAGATTTGCGCTGGTTTACAACTTTCGACACGTGTTAAGTTATTGATTCACATTGCGTGTGTATAAGCAATTGTTTGGGTATGTGTATGAAAATGCGCCTATGTGTTTGTGTGTGTGTGTGTGTGTGTGTGTGTGTGTGTGTGTGTGTGTGTGTGTGTGTGTGTGTGTGTGTGTGTGTGTGTGTGTGTGTGTGTGTGTGTGTGTGTGTGCGTGTTGGTTTATTTCGAAGAAGTATATTAAAAATGAACTGGGAGTTGCGATTGCCAGCCAAAAATCAATTTAGGTCTCGATTCTTTGGAACGGAGGCAACCAAGAGAAGCACAAGAATAAAATAATAAAAGAATATAAGAAAAGAAAGACGCAAATCGAACCGAGTTATTGAAATTTGTGCTGTGGAGTTTTCGTTTAACTTCTAACGGATTTATTGCCAAACTATTGCCGCTTAACAATGCTGGCTCGCATGTTGGCAAACGAAGGCTGCCTTCCATTGGGATTTCGTGAAGTCGAATCACTTAAATAAATGAACAAACGTTGCGACGTTCGAATTCAATTAGAAAGTGGCGTATGCGGAATTTCTTAAGTTTCCTACATGACGTAAATCAAATGTCGAATTGATTGAAAACAAGTTAGAAAATTGTTGAGGACTATGCTGAAGCTGAATAACCTTTTAAGCTTAAGTTTTTGAAAATGTCTTATGATGAATCAACTTGAACAGAATTTGCATAATATCTGAAAAGTTCACTTGTACATTTTCATTTTCTTTTTCTAATATCGAAATTTATGTTATAAAATCTATTTTCACTTGAATAAGTTGTTTGCATAACAGCAAAAAACAAAATGTCCTTTTAACTATTTAAGACTACCGAAATATTTCACTGTTATTTTAAACTTTCAATATAAAAGATTTTGAACTTTGTTCCGGGAAACTCAAATTAAATTTTCTCGATTACAACTGATTTTCCAATGAATTTCAAATTAAAAAAAATCTCCAGCAGTGCATTAAAATCCCCAAATAATGGCATATGGAAAACTGCAAAACAATTTTCAAAAAGCTCACGAATTGAGCATGAAAAGCTGTGGAAAAACCACAAACCAAATTAATTGAACCGGTCAAACGTAACGTAACTCATGCCCACCCGAATTGCAATACAAGTAAAAGTTACATACGCATTCATATATATGTAGTATGTGCATTTGTACATACACACAGGCACATGTTGAAAAGTTTGAATTGCCATAAAACGCAGCATTGAACGAGCAACTGCTGCTGAACAAAAGTTGGTGAAAATTACGAGAACAATAGTAGCGGTTAGTGGAAAAGTAGTTCAACACAAACACACACACACACTCACACACAATTTACAAATATTTTTAAGTACAATTTAAAATTTTCGGTCCTTTTTTTTTTGCAAAGTGAACAAAAATTTTTTTTTGTCTCAAATAAAATGCGGAAAATTGTGTTCAATATGAATTTGTGACTGGCTCAAATGAAATTGTACTTTTGGCAAGTAAAAATATTACTCAAATAATTAAAAACTTGTTTAAAATACTTAAAAATTTATAAATTTATGCAAATAAAACTTGTATTATATAAGAATTTTAATTTATTTATTGTCAATTGAATATTAAAAATCCAATCCAAAATAGTCCGGAATAATTTGTGTAATGCTTTTATATTTCTACTGCTCATTTAGTTCATTAACCAAACATTACAGTACGGCTATATTAAGGGTATTCCTTTAAAAGCGAATTGCCTCAAAAACCTCGAAAACTCGAAAGTTTTCGAAACTGAAAAATAACTGTTAAAAATGGCATGCAACATAGTTTTCGAGTGCCTCGAATATCTTTCGATTAGTCACGAAAACAGGCTCGATAAGTTTCTCGTGTATTTCAATGTTGCCTGTGTGTAGAAAAAAACTACTAAAGCCATAAAACCATAAAAAAATTCAAAGTAAATTTTGAACTACTTAAAATTTACTCATAAACAACAAAAGTTGGTTTATAATAAATATTTCACAGCCTTTATACTTTCTTAAATCGAAACAAAGTGCAGGCAATACTATTTAGAAAATGTCAATAGGCAGCACTGTCTTAAAAATTACATCAAGCAACACTAATTTAAAATAACTGACACAACTGTTAAATTGTTGAATTTCACAATAGTTTTTGAGGTCGCAAAAAAGTGCATTCTCAAAAAGAAGCTCGAAACTTTTCAAGCATATCGAGTTTGCCAGTTTTTGCTTTTAAAGGAATACCCTTATTGAACAAGTATATGAGCAAAATAAACGATAAACGAATGTACTTAAAATGACAGTTGAATTTTCACGAAAATCAGGAGTGAGAAGGAAAATATTGTCTAAAATTAGTTTATTATAAACATTTTATAATATTTTACTGATGATCTCGACAAGTTAGTTGGCAACCCAAAGTTAAATTTTTTTTTATAATTTTTAATTTTAAAGCACAATGTAACATAACAACCAAAATGCTCAACTTTTACTTTTTCTTACGCTCCTTAAATATTCAAATTTTCAGATTTTAATGCGTTGCAAATCTATACGCCGAGAAAATGAAACTTTTCAAAGTTGTTGTTTCGAGCATGAACGCTTATTTATGCCGCTTAGTGCCGAGATGCAAAAATGCAGTTGGGCATGGTGCTTAGCAATATAAAACTATATTCCATTGTAGTTTGCATTTTCGACGCACTTCGTTGTTCTGCAACAACCTGTAAAACTTCAAATGAAACTAATTGCAATAAGTTTAGCAACGAACTTAAACAATTCGAATTTTTAAAGTTTTCTTGCTTTTTAAACAACAAATTTGCAAAGGTCATTTAAAAATAAATGTTATTTTTGTTGTTCTGATTTAATGTGGTATGCCACTTTTTAACATTGTATTTGTTAGATTGTAGATGTGACTTTCATAGTTTAGACTATCCTTCATTCATACTTGCATGTGGTCAAACGATTCTATCGAATAATTTTCCAAATACATATTCATACCTTTTCAATATTTTGCTAATAATAACATTTGTAATGTTAAAAGCAGTATAAGGTTCAAACACACACCTTCATATTATTTATATTATTTTTGTATACATTACTTTGTAATCACTAGAATGAGAATTTCAATGCAAATATAATTTTTTACTGGGCATATCAAAAGTTATCTTGACGAACCGTGAACTTTCGTTTAAAATGGCATTCAATCGTCAATGCATATTTTTGCATATTTCCAATGAATGCATGTTTCTTGCAAATTTTAGAAACATTTTTATTTACACTGTTTACATAAATTTAGATCTAAATTTCCTGTTTTTTCTGGGCATATTAAAAATGAAATGTTTACGTTATCATAACCTATCCTAAACTTTGATTAAAATGACATTCAATCGTATATGCATATTTTCCAATAAATGCATATTTTTTCGAATTTTCCTTTAAATGCATGTTTTTGCATATTTTTAAAAAACTGTGCATATTTTTGCATATTTTACCATAAATGCATGAAATTTCTTATATTTGATACATTTTCATTTACACTATTTAATTTGTATTAGTTTAGATAACTCAAAAAATGCATTTAATGCATTAATATTTTTATTGCGAAACTTTTTGGCGAAAAGCACAACTTTAACTTAATGCCAAATATGAACTTCTTTGAATCTAATTTAAATTTTCAATAGATTTCGAGCGATTATTGGCATTGACCAATAATGGATTTTTTTATATATTAAAAAAAATGTATCTTAAATGCATATTTTTAGATGCTTACAATGCATATTGTAAAGTTTTAGTGGATTTTTTTTTGGGATTTCAATTTCACTCCCTAATAATCATAAAGTAAATATTGATTTAAAATTTCGGTCAACATCTTCAATACAAATTTTCTTTAACCTTTTATAAACAAAATTGTTTAGAAATCGAAAATTGTAATAATAATAAAAAAATATTTGAGTTTGACTAACCTGATGTGACTCCGCTCTGATGGCTATGGAGCTGCAGAGCACATAGCAGGAAAGTGCGACTAGCAAAAAAGTCAGACAACTGAAACGACACATGCTCTTGCTGATGCTGATGCTGCGGCTACTGCTTGAAGAACTCCTTTGTTTCGGTTTATAACTTCTTTTTCCACAAAATGCAAATTGAGCTGGACACGAAGCGAAATCAGAGACACTGGACAGCGACACTTGTGGATAACGCGCTACGCACAACTGATGCCGCCAGCGTGTTGAAATGGAATTTTTATAGGCGGCGATGTTTGGTGTTCGACTCAAATTGTCTCGCGGCGGACAAGGTTGGCCGGCGTACGGACGTGAGGCAATCGCTCCATCCAAGTGACAATATGACTAAGTGACGACATAAGTGAATGACTGACAGAACGTGATTTGTTATATTGTTGCGTTGCTAATTTGCGCAATGATAACAACAGTAGCACAAGCAGCAGCAGCAGCAGCAACAATAAAAAGTCCACAAGATAAATGTCAACTTGTCCGTTTTCGGTCCAGTGTTAAGCGCCGCAGGATATTTTCTCGTTGGCGCTGTGTGATTGGACTTTGGCCTCCTGCTGAGGTGTGTTTCGGCGCAGTAAGCGCCTTTATCCTTTCAGAGATTCGTTTATGCAAAGTACATACCGTAGACCAGCTGAAGAAAGGACGTCGCAAGAATTTCGGTCAAGGGGAAATCATATTTAATAAATAATAAATTGTTGATTTGAGTTTTGTTTGCTAACTGAAATTTTATTTGAAGGACTAAAAAATAAAATAAATAAAATTAGAAGAAAAATAAGAAGAAGTAAAATATCTAAAAATAGTTCTTCCTTAATCTGAAAGCAAAGTCCGCTGCCGGTCATATTATTTTTGGATACTACGCTTGTGTGCTCCAATATCAATTCGTTGGCTGCCAGTGGAATACGTAGCTGGAGGCATTTTGGTTCGTTCGTTCGTTGGTTCGATTCCAGCGAATCAATCAATCAATCAATGAGTCAATCTTGTTTAAAGCCGGATGTTATGCGATTTATTATTCATACGACATGACTACGCGTGTATATATATATATGTGTGTATGCGTATATATGTGTATTAGTGAGCTGGTTTACTTTCTCATGTGTGTGTCTGTGTGTGTGTGTGGTTGTGTTAATCCTAATGTCTAACACTCTCGTTTTAAGCTGAAAATGATGTTGCCTCCGTCCGTCCGTCCGTTCGTCCTCGCTGAACATTTTTGTTTAAATTAGCCTCAATTTGCCAGACGCCTTCAACCAACACCAACGCGCAGCACAGCACAGCTCAACACTTTTGACCCATTGTCGCCGCGCTCATTTTCCTTTATCTGTATGAGTCCGTACATGTTCGGATGTGTGTGTGTGTGTGTGCGTTTTTGCGCATTTGTCTGTGTCAACACTATTTTAAATGAAATTTAAATTTTTTTTATAGAAATTGTCAGATCAATTGGACAAGTGTGCGTGCGCCACCCACTCACAGTGTCGCAATTTTATTGCCAGTATTTTATAACCAATAAAATAAATAAATACTTATTTTTCATATTATGGCCCATAATTTCTAGGAACTAAGTGAATATAAATATAAAACAAGTTTTACGATATTGACATTGTTTTTGTATTAAATTCGCAGAATCCATTTTATAAGTTCATCAAGAGAAAAAAACCATTTGAATTAAATATGAAATAAATTGATCACTTGTGGGCTAAATCGAAGCAATTAAAATACATCGACACTCACTTTCAATATGCGAGAATGTTTGAAAAAAAAAAATAGTTTAAATGCTTCTAGGAAACAATCTAAAGGAACAATTTATTTTTAATCATTTGTTAATTTTAATTTCTAATAAACTTTCAGTCAACACTCTCGTATGCTTCAATTACTTTTGACTGTACTACCAAATAAGGGGTGTGCCCAATTGACCTCCGACCTCCACATAACGATATCTAAAGTTATGTCAATTAACGGTATATTGTATATATAAACAGGTCATTAAACGATTTTGATTTAAGTAGTTATAATTTGAATTTGAAAACTGTAGTTTTCACAAAAACATTTATATCTTCTAAACTAACAACGATATTTAAAAAAAGAGTTATCACGATAGGAAGTTATTACCAATATTTTTAAATGACACCTAAACTTCGAAAAGCAGAATTAAACTATTCCAAATAGAAACATTTCAAAAAAGAATTTTTGAACTTTGAAAATGTAATTCACGTTCTTAATTTTGTCATCGTTAATTGGGTTGACCTTAGGTACCGTTATATGGGGGTTAGAGGTCAATTGGCTACGCCCACTATGCGAAAGTATCTTCTTACTTTGACCTGAAATGTATTTTTAAAAGGTTAAAATATATAAGACATAAATTTATGTTTTTGTTTTTACTTATACATAAGTAATTAACCTATATACGAGTATATGGTACTTCTGATTGTCTGTATTTTGAGAAACAATAACTCTGTCAGTTACTTTACAACAAAAATATTCGCGATTTAATTTCGATTTCTGGAAAGTGATTATATTAATAAATTCAGTTAACGCTTTCAAAAAATCCGTTTGATTGCACAAGGACATCGGCACACAAAGTTAAAAGGGTTCTGGTTCTCATTTCTTATGTATTAAAAAAAGAAAGAAGAAGATTTTAAATACTACTACTAAAAATAAATTAATTATATCACAACATAAAGCAGTGATATGATATTCCTTTCACAAACAACAAATCAAGCCAATAATACTTATACATGTGATCCTTTGATATCCTCATAGAAAGTAAATCTAACTATTGACCAAAAGTACAACAATATTTTATATACTGATTTATCTTAACATAAATTTAATTTTAAAAATATTTGATTTCATATAAAAATCAACTTTTATATTTAAAAAAGCCATCACCAATCAAGTTAGCAAAAAAAAGAAACAGTTCTGTAAGTAAGAAAGCTGCTTTTTATGCTCTCTCACAAAAAACTTTCAACTTTCTTCGTTTTCACTTTAAAGCTCGTACAAATCAAGCAGTCCTTCCGTCCGTCCTGTCAGTCAATTCAGTTTAAGTACACTTTCTCGATACTTTCAACGATTCCACACATGCTCGTAAACCCTTTTGCTCCACAGTGCATTGCGAACATTTCAAATCGCTTTCAAATCCTTTTGGGTCACTCTTCGCACACACATCAGCACATTATTACCAGCAACAACAAGAACAGCGCTAACGACAGCGACAACAACAAAAACAACAAACACAACAACATATCGAACTCAATTCAAGCAGCAGCTTCGACACCAATTCAGACCAGTTACTTTGCCCTAGCTGAGATGACTTTGTATTTGCACAAGGATGGAGAAAGGCTGCACAAAGGGCGGGGGGGTGGGGGATGGACAGTGCGGTGCTATGTGGTGTGGTGTGGTGTGGTGCGTCGTAGTTTGGTCGTTGGCAAATCTCACACAATCAGCAATTTTCAATTTGCAATTATTTTCACATCAAAATGGGGCACACTGGTCACCAAACACACACACAACCACACACAACCACAAGCACATGCGCACACAAATTCACACATAAACACACATGTAATGCGACTTGCATCCTTTCGATAATATTATGATGACACACACGCGCACACACTCAAACATAAAATATGTGACATTTACTCTTGGCCTAAGTGCGCAATTGCGTACGTGTTTGTGCATAATTTTGCGAACGTAAAGTCATATTGACACGCCACCACTAAAATAGTCGACTATATCTAATACTTCATCGGCAGACACCAACACCAACACACACACACACACACACATCTACCATTTTAAAGCGTTTTTTGCTCATTTTACAAATAAGCATTTTCTATCTAAACTATTGGCATACTCCGGCCTTATCCTCTATCATGATTTTCTCCTCTTTTTTCCATTCTTTCTTTTTTTATTAAAGTTATTACCATACCTTGGCGTTATATTTTATGATATACTTACGTGGCCATTCCGAATATTCTTATGTTAAAAAGTGTTTAAATTTATTTGAAAAAATTTACTTATATAGTAAATTGAAAATGAAAAGGTGTGGTTGAAAATTTATCAAAATTCGGGAGTATATATATATAATATATTGAATTAAAATCTTCAATTCTTACATATAATATCATTCGGTCCCAAGAGTTATTCAACTTGTATATAAGTAACTAATCGCAACATTTGCATATTTTACTATAGACCAATAAAAAAGTTAAGCTAAGAGTATAAGCCAAGAGGCCAATTAACTTTTATTTTTCAATATTTTCACATAAGTAACGAATAATATATTTAGTATGAGTACATTATGTATACATATAGCCTATTCATGTTTTACATACACTTCATTTATTTATATCAATAATAAATTTTTTAAATATTTGCAAAGATGTTGAATGGCTGTTCTGTAGTTTTCTGCTCAATACTCGAACTACATTCAACTGCATATTTACTGCCTTTCCTTTCCTGCCCCAATATCGGCTGTTTGTTGTTGTACGAGTAACAAGCCTTTTGTTTGTTTAGTCCTACTCAGCAAGCGCTTAAAATTTAATGCCGCTCCCGGGTCCTTTTTTTTTTGCATTTGATTTCTTCGAGTGGCGCCCCTTAAATATTTTTTATTTACTTTTGATTTTCGATCCGATCCAAGGACCTTCTCTTTTGCTTTCCTCTGCCACATACTCTACTTACACTACTTATGTTACACTTTGTATGGCTGTTGTTGTTGTTTTTGTTGTTGTTTGCACTTTAATCCGACGCTGCGTGTTTATTTGCCGAAGCAGTTAGTTAGACTTTCGTTAGATTGTAAGCGTATTTACAATTTACAATTAACATTTAAATCTGCTTATTACGCGTAATCAGTGATAAATAATTGCATTATAATTTAAAATGGTTATGAAATGCCTTCGGGTAACGCGAGTAACGCGCAATGGAGAGGAAAAGTGAAGGCTAGCAGGAGAAGATATTGACAAACAAATGCCAAAAGGCACAAAGGGCACTTTATCGGAGCACCATGGTTTCAAAGGCGCTTTCGGTTTCACACAATCGGAAAAAATGACATTTATTGATTTATGGGAAATATTTGCATTATAAAGTTAAACATTTTTAAGATTTGTTTATAACTTTAACATGAAGCCAGTATATTTCGATTTATTTAGATATAATATATTATTTCAAATAGTGATAGTTTCAGATAAGAGAAATGAGTTTACAATAGAAGTGAATCAAATTTGTCCATTGTTAATATGCAAAATTTTACAAAAAACTTAACTATGCTTAGTAATAAGTTATACAACAAATGGAAATACCACAATATTAACAAACTATTAAATATTCAGAAAACCTAAAAAATAAAAGATAATCGTACTAAGAATTCCCAGTTTTCCTTCAAAAAATTCCCCTTTAAATGACTTCTAAAGATTCTAGGTATAAAATCAGTTGAGAAATGTCCTTCGAATTACCAATGAAAGATATATCGATTGTAAATTTAAAGCTCCTTAAGTCTGACGAAATATGACAC
Organism: Suillia variegata; assembly: GCA_949127995.1. Taxonomy (NCBI): domain Eukaryota; kingdom Metazoa; phylum Arthropoda; class Insecta; order Diptera; family Heleomyzidae; genus Suillia; species Suillia variegata. Next base: position 37,333,524 of record OX421843.1, on the reverse strand, counting down.
TGCAAAGTAATACAAAAAATTGTTGTAAAACTCTCGGATAACTTAAGTCTACGAAGTCTTTTGTAATAAGAGGAGAAGAGAAGAGAACAATAAAAATTCGAGTTATAAGTTGGCAGAAAATAAATTGTAGTTTTAGTTGAGAGAGAGAGAGTGAGACAGCCGACAAATTGTATCTTCCCTAATTATTCTCTTGGTTTATCATAAATATATTTTTGTTAAAATTGTGTATTTTTATTTTATTATTTATTTGAAAAAACATATCTTAACCAATGTGCAATTGATTCGAACGGTGAGTGGAATATGGGGCTGGTGCTTTAATTGTGTTAGCAGTGAGTGGCATTTTAAGAGGCCAGCCGGCGGTTTGCTTTTGCGTATCCTCGGCGTTCATTTGTTGTTTTATTTTTTATTTTTTTCATTTACTGTCGCTATTTTTAGTAGCCCTACTTCCATACACACAGCCACAACACAACACAATGAAGACGTGTAGGCGGAAGTGCTAATATTTCTAAAGCGGATGTTAATGCCTTTTTACGCGGGCACTTGCTCAATTGAGTGCTTTCTTTTATGAAAAGGTGTTTATTTTTTTTTATTTCATTTTTATTTACCTAATCAAAGGAAATACAAATTGAATTTTAAGTGCGTAATTTTACAATAAGCATACAAAAAAAGAAACGTTCTCTTGTTGCGTTGAAATTTGCACAAAAAAAAGTGAAATTCCTCACAATATGAGAGGGAAAAGTTTGCGCTTTTGGAAAGTGATAAATACTCGTACGCACACACATACACACACACACAAAATCAAATTGCACTAAAAGTGCGCTCTATCACTCTTCAAATTCAAGGATCAATTTGATTGATATTGACAAATACTCTTGTTATTCCGCATAATCCTTGCATTAAAAAAAATTAGCTTCCCTGGTATTCTCGGTTGCTCCCTCGCGTTGATTTTCCGCTGGCGGCACTTTGCTCTGTGCTCCGTGCTCTGCTGTACTGCTCGGCGCTTGGCTGAGCTGTGCTGTCATATACTCGTACCATTGCTTTCGCACAATTGCAAACACGCTGAAGGGCAGCAAATATTCCTTTTTCATTTCATGGTTTTTCTTTCTTCTTTTTTTTTTTTTTTGCGCTTTGGCTTTTTGGCGAGAATTTATGAATCTATCAAGGACGCGTATGTCATTTATAACCCACAGCAATGCCAGTTCCAGCACAGTATTTATAATCTACGCAAAGCTGCTGACTCTGTGGCAACTACTCGCACTCGTCGGCGATAGAATATGGCAAAGCCATCGTAGAGTACTTACGCAGCACAAAGGAATTGTGTAAATTCAACTGGAACCATATTTCATATACACAGTCAATGCAAAAACATTTTCATTGACTTTTTTCGATGTCGTAATGAATGGCTTCATTCACATTTGAAACTCAAGTTGTTTTACGTTTTTAAGTGGAAATTTACAGATTTAATTTGAAAGTATTCTTTGAATGCCACAAATGCAATTAGAAAACAAAAAATGTTTCTTATTCGTAGCTGGAATTTACAAAAGCAAAACACTTCAAATCTATAATCGCAATTGTACACAAAATACGAATGAACTTCTACACTTGTAAATTCATTTCACTAATACGTTCCATACATTTTACTAATGATTCGGGTGGGTATCCCATAATCTTTTGTCAAATATTATCCTAATTTCGCTACAACAAATTTGATTGCGAGCGTGAACTGGTCTTCCAGTCACCGTGGCCAAAGTAGACGTTATTATGACAAAGCCAAAATTTACAAAAACTTTCAAAGTTCATTTGAAATTCATTTATGATTCAGAGAAAAATTTCTCATTTAGGAAATTTGTCCGATTATCTTATGGATTAACCTAGTAAAAATCAGTGTACCGAAAATTGTTACTAATTGCACCATTACATGTGTGTGTGAGTGTGTGTTATGTCGCACGTTGTAAAAGTTTAATAATTTTTTTTATGATATTTTCTAAAACTTGTGAAATATTTTTTTCCGAGTGTATACACTCAATCATAAATACAATTTTTTGGGGGAGCATTTAATTAGCCATAAAACATTCACACAAGCATGCATACATACATACGTACATATTGAACACTCATTACAAACACATTGAAAGCTCAAAACTCTTAATCAAAGATTTGAGAGGACGCGCAGCGGCGTCGATTGCGTATTTGCAAATTGCGAAATTTAATTTAATTAGCTCGTTAAATTCTCAAACAAACAAAAAAAAACGAAACAAAAACAAAAACAAAAACAACAAAAAAACACAGCATCGAAGCAAATAAAAATTATTTAATTAAAATTGTTTTTGGTTTTATTTCCGTTATAGATTCCTTTGAATTTAATTAAAAAAGAGCACGCTTCAGATTTAAGCGCGACGGAAGGAAGGAAAGAAATAAGAAAAGAAACCGGATATTGGAAAAGAAAGGAGGAGAGAAAAAAAAAAGTTATTCGACTTGAAGCGGCAAGCAGGAGTACGAAACGGCGCAACAACTCATATCCTTGGCATCCTTTTTATCGCGTCGCGCGACGACAATATGAAAACGCTGACGCCAAAAGCAAAGGCGACGCAACCCTGGGCGTCAACACGGACGACACGCTTTGCTGCTTCTTGTTTGCATGGGAAATTCCAATTATTTCTGCTGTTGCTTTAAATTTTCTGGAAGTCGAAATCGTGCGCGGCGCCGCTTTGGTGAAAAGTGACGAAGATGTAAAAATGCTGGTGGCACCTTCGTCTGCATGTCAAACTCCATCGAACATACAGGAACAACAAGAAAAACCAACAACAAAATCTGCTGATGCAGAAGATACTACCAAAGAAACAACAACCAAAATAATAACACCAGCAGCAGCAGCAGCAGTAACAACAACAACACCACCAACAACAACAATAATACCAGCAGTAAACTCAATTTTAAGCAGAAATTTTAAAAGCACATACCCATACAGGAGACTCCTAGCAACGTCTCCAGCACGTCGTTGCTGCCATTTTTCCACATCCTTGACTGGCAGCGTATGACAACGACGCGATGTCGTCGCTGCTGGACAATATCGTCGATACATCGTCTGTTGCACTCGACGCTTTCGCTGCCGTTGCCGTTGCCGATGTCACTGCCACAGGTGCTGCGGGAGGCGCTACGTCGCTCTCAGCGCACCAGCAGAATTTTACCGCAGGAGCTGCTGCAGCAGCAGCAGCGTCAGTCGCTTCCTCTTCCCTAGCAACGCCGGTTTTCAATTTGACATCTTCCGCTTCCGTTGCAGCAATTACAACGGCAACAACAAGTGCACTCGTTAATGCAACATCAACAGCGGCGACAACGACGACGACGACAACATTACGAGCAACAACAATAACAGCATTAAAATCAGCAACATCAACAACAACAGCTGTACTGACTCCCCTAGCAATCGCCCTTAACGACACACTGGCAACAACAATTGGCAACAGCAGCAGCAGCAGCAGTAGCAACGGTAGCAGCAGCACCATCACAAATAACAGCTGCTGGAATTCAACATTCGCGGCGACCTCCTTAAATGGCAGCGGCGCGGCCACCCTTGACTGCGGCGGCGCCATCCTTGATAAAAATTGGGTGGACTATTCGCTTGTCACACTGAAGGGTTTCATATTCACGTCGATTATTTTGGCGGCAGTGCTCGGCAATGCTTTGGTCATAATTTCAGTGCAGCGTAATCGCAAATTGCGGTAAGTACCCGGTAGTAGCGAATAATTTTCGGTTACTTTCGTGATATTTTGTGAAAGTTGAATTGCGTGTGAAATTGTTTTTTTTTGTAAAGTTGAATTCCCTGGGAGATATTATAAAAAAAAGTGGCGGGACAAACAAATTGACTTAACTGTTTCCTTTTAAAGGGCCTGAATTACTGATATTTAATAACTGGGAGTAAAAATGTTTTTATATACCTCATAACACATAACAAGTAAAATTGTTAAACAAATTTCAATCACAGAAGGAAATATTTTGTTAAAACTTAATCAATGCAAATAAATGTTTAGTCAATAGAATTAAAGCCTTATTATCAAAACGAAACGAAACGAAACGTTTCACTTGAACTCATTCACTTGCGTTTTAAATTGCTATCAAAAGCTTTTGCGTTTTCTTTGCGTTGCGTATTTTTTCTACTCACGTTTGTACGTTGCCCATAGATATTTCTCACAAAAGCTTTTTAGTTTTCTAAAGAAAACAACAAAAAATTATGCGTTTTTAAATGGTAACATTTTCGTTTTAGAATTTTGTTTCAAAATATTATAATTATTTTGAAGTTAACAAAATGTTTTTAAACGCGGGTTTTCAGCGATTGAGTGAAAAGTAAGAAGATGAAAACCGAATGCAGATAAATTTGAGGAGAAGAACACTTAGCGAAAGCGGGAATATTTTCACAATACCTGATCACGAGTAAATTTGTTTCTATATGCTTCCGATTGTTCACTATACAATTGAAGGTGATGAATATAATTGTATGCCAATTAAATTGGGTTTATTTGGGAAAATATTAATGTATCGCTTCCTACCGTTGCCTAAGTATTTTCCGAATGAATAAAAATGTATTAAAAACCATTCTCGATGACATTGCACCTGAAACGAAAGCAAAAATTTTCGTTCTGCATAATACCGTATTTAGAACAAAAAAGCTTTTTCCTCTCTCACAAATTCATTTAAGAGGTGTTCCGTTTGTTTTCGTTTTATCATAATAGCAATTTTAGTTTCACTCGCGTTTCAAACGAAACGCAGGAAAACGAAAGGTTCATAATAAGGCTGTTAATGTTTAGTTCAAACTCGACCCACAACCATTTTAATTAATACAAAAAATAACGCTTATTGCTTGAAAGTCAAGAGTCTTTTCGAAGCTTTAAAGCAACGACACAACTCACCAAAGAATTTTTAATATGAATTTTTTTCAATTGATAAATTAATCAACACAATTAAAAATAAATTTTGTATAAAACATCTCTTAAAACTAAAATTTTTTCAACGTAAACTTTAATTGAATTAATAAAAACTATTGTTTTAAATTTTTAGTTTTCTTGTTAAATATTTGTTTCGAATAATTAAAAGCTTTGCTAAATCAACAAACAGTCTCGCAATTACTACAAAACTTGCAACTAAAAAAAAACTGCTTTTTTCCGTGAAGTTTCGTGCTATTCCACGAACCGAAACCGTTTCGTAAAGTTTTCTGGCAGCACCAGAGCGTGCGACGCACACGTATCCTTCATTTCGCTGTAAGTAACCTTCCACTTCATCATTTTGCTTACGACCTCATTAACTTGTAATTTAAACAAATGCAACAACGAGCAAGCAGCGTCGATAAAGGAACGACGAAAGCCAAGCAAAGCAGGCCAGTGTAATTTAAATATGTTTGTGTCTGTGTACGTGTGTACTGTACATTGTAAATAAATATATTTATGTACGTGTATACTATTGTATATATGTGCTTCCTTCGTACAATCGATGTATGAGTCGAGAAACCGTCTATTGAAATAAATTCATCATAGGAGATCGGCGGCGAAAACGTATTTACAACAACAACAACAAAACAGTTCGTGCTATTTTTCTTTGGCTGCTACGTGTCGTCCCTCTTTTAATGTTTCCTTCCTGAGTGCTTCAGACCAATCCTCTGGCTCGGTGGTTCGCAGTTTTGCGCGCTGGTACGCCGCTCCGCCACTCTGCCGGCGAACGCATAATTTGTGCTGTCAGTGTGTCGATGCTGACAGGTAACGGTATTATAGCCAATCCGGAAATTATATCATATTTCTCTGTAGTGAGTTTCCGTTTAAGCGCAAACAAAGCAGAAAATTTAATTTCTCGGAAAATGCTGCAATTTCGAAGAGCTTTTCTCTTCTTCTTTTCTTTTTCTTTTTTTTTCTTTTTGACGTTTTTTTTTTTGCCGTCATCCATACCTGCTTACTTACTGTGAATTTTAATGGAATTTATGATGACCCTGTGGCGTTGACTTTGAGGTGTTTCGACAGTAATCGCCCGTGCTCGTTTCTCAATTTATACAATTAGGTGCGCCGCTCTGGTTAAGCGTAACTTTATCTAAAGTTAAACTTTTTACTTAGACGAGTATGAGTAGCTTTCGCTCTAAAAACGATAAATCCACAAAAAATAACATATTTTTTATTATATATATATATGTCAACTGACAAAAATTAATTGAACGAGGAGTCGTCAACGAGCAACGAACGTGAGCAGACGTGTGCTTGCGTAGCAGCAAAGTTAAGGAGCGACTCCACGAAATATTTCAGAATAAATGTAGAAACGAATTAATAAACAGTTTAATAAAATTTAACTCGGTTTATATTTCTTGACAATTCAGAAGTGAGATGCGAAAATAAGAAACGAAAAGAAAAATATCTTTAACGAGTCAAACGGCTGTAAAGGAAAATTCAGCAAATACGACAGAAAGTTTTTTTTTAACGAAGTCAACGACTGCATAGCTTAAAACGTAAAATATAAGCGACGAAGCAGTGGACTAAAAAAAAAAAAAAAAAAAAATTTTAACGAGTAAAACGAAAACGAAAAAGGGAAAAAACTCGACAAGCCGAGGAAAGATAAAGGAAAAAAACGCATGCGCAGAAGAAAGGGAAAAAACTCGACAAGCCGAGGAAAGAAAAAGTAAAAAAACGCATGCGCAGAAAAAGGGGAAATTTCAAAAACTTAACGAAAGCAAGAAAAAAAGAAAAAAAGCTTATTGCGCAGTAGGAAAAGATGCTGGTAAAATTGTGTTCGCTGAAAGTTCCAGAACTGAATAAAATTTTGCGAAATAAAAATTTGCCGACAAGTGGCAATAAGAATCATAAAATATTATTATTAATGAGCGAATTGGGAACAGACGAGGTGGACATCAACAAAATTCCGGCAGACGACATGGCTGTGGCGAATAATGAGCCGTGGCAGGCTCAGATGAACGAATTACGGAATTTAATTGGCGATTTAGCACGTACAGTGGGTGCGCTGCAGGTTAATGGTGGTGAAGGATTGAGGGCCACAAACGGAGTTGCAGCGGATATGCAACTTAACGGTGGTGAACCATTAAGAGCCACAAACGGAATTGCAGCCAGCCCAACGTCATCATTACAACAGCGTACATTTAACGTTCAAGATGTTGTAGGGATTCTTCCAGAATTTGATCCGCTGAAAAAAAGCATGACGTCATCGCAGTTTATTCAACGAGTAGAATATTTGCAACGGGCGTATGCATGGGGCGAGGATTTGTTGCTGTTTGCAATTCAGCATAAATTAAAAGGCATTGCAAAGGAATGGCTTGACGTTCAGCCGGTTTATCAGTCATGGAACGAATTTGTACGTATGTTTTTAGCAGATTTTCCAAGTTCATTAAATCTTGCCGATATTCACAGGGAATTAATGCGGCGTAAGCGTAAACTGACAGAGACGTTTGTGGAGTATTACTACGCTATATTAACCTTGGGGCGCAGGGGAGCGCTAGACGACGCTTCAATTATTTCATACGTAATTAATGGAATAAACGAGGCAAATATAGCACGGACTCTGCTAGCTTTAAATTTAAAAACCTGCAACGATCTTTTGAGCTCATTGCATAATTTATCAACTACAGTAGAGGTACACCGAGATGTCAGATTAGTACCAAATACTGCAACAGAAGTTCAAGGTGAAGCAGCACGAGGTGGAAGTGAGCGCCGTGGGCCTAAATGTTTTAATTGTAATGAGATCGGCCATAGTGCAGCTAAATGTCCCCGACCTCAACGACGATCAAAATGTACCAAATGTGGTAAAGTGGGCCATGACGTTAAGGATTGCAGAGTTGCACCTAAAGTGGCGGTGTCAGCAATCACGAATGACGTTAACAATTGTGTGCCACCCGTAATGAAAGAGATAAGCATCAATAAATGTAAACACCAGGCATTTGTTGATACCGGTAGCGATAATTCGTTGATTCGTGAGTCAGCCATAGCAACGCAGACCAGCCGCAAGGCGTCATACAAACGATTAAAAGGTTTTGGCGGGTCTGTGGTCGAATCAAATGAGGTTATCGAAGTCGAAATGGAAATGGATGATCAGCAAATTGAGGCAATTTTAAATATAGTGCCTGATAAAACTCTGCCGTATGATGTGCTGTTGGGCAGGGATGTATTATGCCGTGAAAATCAACGTGTGGTCATCGATAAAGGCGAATTGCAGTTACATGCGAAGACAAATCAGGAACTAAACGTCAATGGAAAATTAAGTGCAGATCAGCACGCAGAGGTTGTAGCATTGACTGAACGATACCAAGATTGTTTTGCAGAAAACATAGAAAATTTGGGAAGGTGCAACACGACATCAATGACTATTGAGGTGACAACGAATCAGCCAATCATCGGTAAACGATACCAAGTACCGTTCGCACATCGCCAAGCGCTTTCGTCCATAACGAACAATTTATTGCAGCACGAAATAATACGGCCGAGCACATCGCCGCACGCTGCATCGGTTGTATTAGTCAATAAAAACAACGGAGAGAAACGCATGTGCGTAGATTACAGGTCGCTCAACGCCGTGACGGTTAAAAAAACATTTTCCTATGCCGATAGTGGAAGAGCAGCTGGCTCAACTATCGGGCGCCAAATTCTTCACAACGTTGGATATGACTTCAGGATACTACCAGATTCCGCTCGAAGAAGACCATAAAAAGTACACTGCATTTTTGACGCACGACGGTTTGTTTGAACATAATGTTATGCCATTTGGGCTGGTAAATGCACCAATGGTTTTTCAAGAGATGATTACCAATGTAATAAGAGAGCTGCCAGATCGTAATCGGATTATAAGCTATGTTGATGAAGTTATAATCAGCACCGAATCGGTTGATGACGGGTTACGAATTTTAACACAATTTTTGGAAGCAGTACGTGCCGCTGGCTTAACTTTACGACCATCGAAATGCGTTTTCCTGGCCGACACTGTTAATTTCTTGGGACATGTTGTCAGTAGCCAAGGTATTTGTCCAGGCAATGAGAAAACCAAATGTATTGAAGATTTTCCGAAGCCGATAAGTGTGACCGAGGTTCGTCAATTTTTAGGCGTCACAGGTTTTTTTAGAAAATTTGTCGAAGGGTACAGTCGAATAGCAGCGCCATTGACAAAACTCTTGAAGAAAGAAGCAGTCTTCGAATGGAGTGTGGAACAGCAGGACGCTTTTCAGCAGTTGAAAACGGCTATAACGACGCGACCAATATTAGTTTTATTTGATTCGCACAAATCACACGAGGTGCACACGGATGCCAGTGCTATCGGACTAGCAGGAGTCCTTCTACAAGAAGAAGAGCAGGGTCTGATGCCAGCATTTTATTTTAGTCGCATGTGTAGCGAAGCAGAACGGAAATATGCAAGCCACGAGCTAGAGGTGCTAGCGATTGTCGAAACGTTGGAACGTTTTAGAGTATATCTTCTGGGCTCACGTTTCCGGGTTATCACCGACTGCAATGCCATAGCAACGATGAGAGCTACATCGACGTTGCCGCCGAGAGTATCTCGATGGTGGCTCAAGCTGCAAGAGTTCGATTTTGAGTGTGTACATCGTTCAGGACTAAAAATGTCTCATGTAGATGGTATGAGCCGAATTCCAACGTTACCACCTAACGAAATGACAAGCGTTGCAGACAAAGTCCTTAAGATATGTGAAGATGATACAGAGGATTGGATTTTCTCTATGCAATTACAAGATAAAAAGTTAACTCAAATCGCAAATGTTTTAAAGGGAGAATCTACTGAAAACGAAAAACAAATAAAACACGACTACGTAATCGAAAAGGGAAGGTTATACCGCAAAATCAAAGGACGAAACAAATTAGTAATTCCTCACGCTATTAGATGGCGCATCACCAGATCATGCCATGACGACGCTGGACATTATGGTGTAGAAAAGACAATTGACAAAATTGAACGCGAGTTTTGGTTTCCACGAATAAGACGCTACGTCAAGTCGTATATTGAAGCTTGCCCAGAGTGTTGTCTTAACAAGGTAAAAGGAGGAAGAGTAGAGAGTCAGATGCACCTGATGGAAACAGTGCCTATTCCATTCAGGCGAATACATATGGATCATCTTGGACCTTTCCCGAAAAGTAAGAAAAGTTGTCAACACATTGTAGTGTTGGTATGTGCATTTAGCAAATACACTATTTTGAAAGCGGTGCGGAATACAAAAACGGGTCCAGTTATCGCTATTCTTCATGAAGTCATGTCTGTGTTTGGTCAACCAGTACGCATTACAACGGATAGAGGAACTGCTTTTACTTCCAAGGAGTTTGAAACGTTCATTCAGAAATATGGTATCCAGCATGTCAAAACAGCTGTGCGCACGCCACGCGCAAACGGCCAGGCTGAACGCATCAACAAAACGGTTGTAAATATGCTGAAGTGTACGACCCGCAACAACAAGGAATGGGACGTTGAATTGCCGCGAATACAATGGAATATAAATTCACAACGAAATGCTTCAACGAAATTTACTCCAAACGAACTTGTATTTAACTTTAATCCAAGAGATGTTAGCGAAAATCGAATAATTCAAGCTTTGCACGATGACGATCAAATAATCGGAAAAGAAGTAAACGACGAACGAAATATGCAGGCCGCAGAAAATATTGCCGCAGAACGTCGTAAATGGAAGAGACGCTACGATGCCAAACATCAGCAACCACGTAATTATGTGGAAGGAGACCTCGTAGTAATTGATTTTGTATCAACGGCCACAGGAGAGTCGCATAAACTCGATCCAGCCTACAAAGGACCCTATGTCATCGTTAAGGTTTTGGACTACGATCGTTATGTGGTGGAAGATCTACCAGATGCCCCACGTACACAACGTCGATATACAAACGTGTTGTCAACTGACCATTTGAAGCCATGGTGTAGTCTTGGTCCAGACATTGATTTCAATAGCGACGAATCATCCTCTGAGGATGAAATGTCAGGAGAGGCCGAGCTGTCAACTGACAAAAATTAATTGAACGAGGAGTCGTCAACGAGCAACGAACGTGAGCAGACGTGTGCTTGCGTAGCAGCAAAGTTAAGGAGCGACTCCACGAAATATTTCAGAATAAATGTAGAAACGAATTAATAAACAGTTTAATAAAATTTAACTCGGTTTATATTTCTTGACATATATATATACATTTGAAAATAACTTCAAACTTAGTTTTATTGTTGCTTTTAAGAAAATGAAATATTTAACCTGAGGAAAGAAATACGAGAATATCTTTCTTAAGAAGCTCACGAAATGAGAACAAGATTTGTATATATGTTGTATATGACGTTGTTTAATAAAACGTTTATATTTATATATATATATCGGTCTTTGATATTAAAACAAATTTCTGAGATATTGAACATAGTATGGCTTCATATTAAGGACCTGACCAACTAAAGGATTCTTGCCAATGTATAATTTTTACATATTCCAATGGAATCGAAATTTTTCCGATTTAAAAACTTATAATAAAGATTTTTAGATTTCCGAATATGGGATCAGGTGGAGACTATACTTAACTTAATTTAAACATAAACAAACAATTTTATATAAAATTGAATTTATTGGGTTTTGATTAAAAACTCCCGACATATAAGTATTCCTTTTAAACTATCTATCTCGATATTGTTTGAACATTTCTATTTTATATAACAACTTCAAGAGTCAATTATTAAATATCATATTTTCTTCTTTTTTTTTGTTTGTATTTGTTAACTTGCAGCGTTATAACGAATTATTTTGTTGTGTCGCTGGCCATGGCGGACATGCTCGTTGCACTTTGTGCGATGACATTTAATGCGTCCGTGGAGTTGTCAGGCAAGTGGATGTTCGGACCGTTCATGTGTAATGTTTACAATAGTCTCGATGTATACTTTTCAACGGCAAGCATATTGCATCTATGCTGTATATCAGTGGATAGGTAAGTTAAACAACAACAACAACAACCACAAAAAAAGAAAATCTATTTTCCATTGTTTATTATTCGTGACAGCTGCATCGCATCGAGTGCAATTTTTTACAAAACTGAATTGGACATTTTGCCAATGTTTAGTATTATTGATCTGTTCCATACTCGTTTATGGATTATCAACCAGGTTAAGCCTTGATTCCAGCAAATTTGTATTTGAATAGTTTTTTTTTTTTTTCATTTTTTTGATATATGCCTCACATATTAATATACATTTTTTAATATTAAACAAAGTTGAGTAAATATTCTAACAAGTTTAATTTCAACCACTTTTAGCTGTCGAAAAAAAGTTGATGGTTTACAGCGAGCGTATTTCGGCTATTTATTAAAGCTTTTGTTTATAAACGAAATCACGCAAACATTAATTATGCCAACATTTTGTCTGTTAACATAGAATAGAAATGGAAGAGGAACAGCTAAACTAATTGTGGGCGTTTTGAATTACTCGCTTTTTGCACAAGCGTCCGACACGCATAAAACTTAAAATAATGTGGCAAATGAAATGATTAATGTTTCCCCAATGCCAACGTCCGTCCGTCCGACCGTCGGTCCGTCACAAAAACCAACAAAGCTTGTTAATTGTGTGGTTCCGTTGTTGGCAAAAGGTAACGCCAACCCATCGCAGAGCATTTTCGACATCGACCACACCACGCCACGCCACGCCATGCGCCGCCATTGTATTTTTAATTAGTTTCCATATTATTCCAGCTGATGCCGCTCGACACAAACTAAAAACTGTTTTGTTTATTTATAATGCAACCCATCCTTATGCTCGATTTGCGTTTGTATTTAATAGATACTATGCCATCGTTCGCCCGCTGGAATATCCACTCAATATGACACACAAAACGGTGTGTTTTATGCTGGCCAATGTTTGGATTCTGCCGGCGCTCATATCGTTTACACCGATTTTCCTTGGCTGGTATACAACGGCTGAGCACCTACAACAGGTTTCGCTGCATCCCGACGAGTGTTACTTTGTCGTGAATAAGGCGTATGCGTTAATCTCGAGTTCGGTTAGTTTCTGGATACCGGGCATTGTGATGTTGATTATGTACTGGCGTATCTTTAAGTAAGTCTAATTCAGTTGTGATGGAACAATTAACTTTGACAATTAAATATTTAAACTATAGCAAGTCCAAAAACAAGTTAACAAATGAAAAAAGGTCTTTTGAACTAACACTTCGATCACTTGGTTGTTTTAATTACAGAGAGGCGGTACGTCAGCGCAAGGCCTTGAGCCGCACCAGTTCGAATATTCTATTGAATAGCGTTCACATGGGTCACACCCAACATTCGACAAATCTGAATTATTTACATCCCAGTGACTGTGATTTAAATATGACGTTAACGAGAGAAGAGACTCACAGTGCTATCAGCAATTTAGAGGTTCGTTTCGAAAAGTTAATTCAAGTTTAATTTTAAATATAATCAAGTTAATTAGTCTGCTAGACCCGCGAAACTTAAATTTGGTCACACCTTATTTTTCTCAATTATTATTATAATATTAAAATACAGGACATCCTTCCCCAAACCGATGACGATGACAAGGACGAGTGCGATGAACTACGCGTTCCGTCACCGCCACCTCGGCGACTGAGTCGCAGTAGTATCGATTTGCGCGATCTCGAACAGGAGCGCTACGAAAAGGTAACTCACACCGATAGTGCACCGTCTATGATTGCGCTGCACTATGCAACGCAACAACAATTGCAGCCGGGACAGGAACAGCTCGCTTTTAATCCACAAATTTGGACGGACGCACTGAACGATTTGCAACAACCATTTCCATCTAGGCCAATAAATTCATCTTCATCACACAGTAACTCGAATAATAATTCCCCAACGGCACATAGCAAGCAGCGCCATAAAAACAGTTGCAATCAGCTGAAAGGTTGTGAAGCGGAACAATATCAAATACTCGGCGTCAACAGTGATGATAGCGAAACCAATGACTACTATGACAGTATCGCCAACATGAAGATCAAACAGCAGCAACAACAAGCGCCCATGACGTTCCTGCCCATAACCGAAGACAACAAGGAGCTGAAGCGTCTAATCGAGGATAATTATCTTTACTTTAAGAAACAAACTGGCGCAGTCATAGAGAGTTCCAGTGAAGCAGCACAACGTGGTGGCAAGTTTCCGGCTCTCAGTGAGACGGACTTCATTCGTATGAAGAATGGTGAAAATCGAAATCGGAACGCTGAGGGCGGTAAAAAGTCATTTGCGCTCAGCGATTCGGAATTTTTAAAAACAATCAGCGAATCCAAGTCGTCGAAGAAAAAGCACCTAGAGTCACTGAAAGAAGGCACGACAGCAACCGTAGCCAAAGAGGAAAAAGAGAAGGGTTTCAATTTCATGTCGCTGCTGGCAAAGACAAAACGCTCTAGCACCGAATGTTTCTCCATTGAAAAGAAACGCCATCAAGCCAACTCGGAGGAGATACGCAGTAGTCGAACGCAGCTTTTTCGACGTTCGCGCAATCGCAAGCTATCGCACAGCTACAACGGTGCAATTGGCAATCGCGATCGAAAGGCTGAGATCCGTGCCCAAAGACAGTACAGCGATACTAGTCCGGATGAAAGTTTTATTTATATGCCCCGGTTGCCGAGTGAGGGACAAGATACAACAGTACCCGATATACTTTTAGACATCAATGTACCCGACTTCAAAGAAGAGTTAAACGATACTAACCCGGCAATCGACGAAGCGCTAACGCAGCCAAAACGAAAAACTGGCTCAATTCAACTCATCGACTTAGATGCAAATAATTTACAAAAAATCAATCCAACTGATGACTTTTCACTACTAGTCTCCGATGTTTCGATTGAGTCACCGCTTGTACCAGCCACACCACCGCCATCACTCTCACCTTCCTCGATAGTCGATCAAACAGTTCACGAACAACAGCAACGCGCAATAGAGCTGACGGAGAAGAGTAACGTGCTGATCACCTCCAGCACTGATTTGGTTGAATTATTCCGTTCGTTGAGTTTTCCCATAACCGAACCAACCGTTGCCGCTCCAGAGTCACCTCGTCGCAAAGTCGACCCAAACGAATCGATAGTTCAGTCGTCAGCATCACAACAGCATATCAAGCAACGTTTCAGCACACTCAGCGATCAAGTTCTGGTCACCAGGAATAGCGCTAACTTTCTCATGTCCCCACCAGCCACGCCGAACTTCAATTCGACACAAAATCTACCCACTTCAAAGCACTCCTCCTACCCAGACTCTCGCTCCAATGCCAATGCCATCAATGTTTACTTTCTCTCACCACCACCCACGGCAACGACACAATTTCCCTCCTCCTCGCCAACGATGAGCAATCAATTCGTCAGCGACACCTCAACCGTTTCGCTGGATGTCCTCACATCGCTTCCCATTCCACAACATCAACAGCCGCAATCACAGCAGGCACTGACCGTGCATACTTATGCTCCGAACGTGCTGAACATGTCACCGAAACCGGAGATCATTCTCGATTCGACACTGTCGCCGACGTCAATGCACAGCAGTGGTTCTATGGCAGGAGAGGAAAAAGACTTAACATTGCCCTTGTTCAAGCGTCAGGACAGCGAAACAGAAAACACACTGAACGCGACTAACCCATCGACTGGTGGTGGACGTAACCGCAACAATTTGCTGACTGGCTACGAGGGCATACAGACTGTGCGCAAGCGTCAGGCATCGGTCGTGACATACGATGTGAACGTCATTAATTTCTCTCAGGACAATAGCGACAGTCGCAGCTATATACCGATGGGACGTGTATCGACCAGTTCGGCAAGTAAGTACACGCCAATCCATTATAGCTGCTATTTCCATGATTGTACTCGTATTAGTGTAATTCTATTTCCGATATTGACACGTGCTCAAATACAAACGCAACACCTATAGTAAGACGCTCATTGACATGTATTGGCCAGATAATTGAGTTTAGACATGTTGTGTGGCAAAGAAAGGGCATTTCATTTGTGATCGTTGTTCGTTTTATAGATACATTTTTTTGTTTTATTATTTTGGGTATATGTCATATTTTGTATTGTTGGTATTTGTGACGCTATAAATGTGGATAAATGGATACCATGACACCTGCTGAAACCAATATCCGAAAAATGGCTGCTTTGATGGAGGTGTTGAAGAATATGTTGAAGATCTCAAAGATCATTTTGTTGTGCGTATTTTATTTGACAGATGTGTTATACAAAACTGCAAAATGTGGCTTGTTTAAAAAAAAAAACGTTTTTTAAAAATCTAAAATTATATATGAGACATGGATAATCGGCTTTAAGAGTATGTTATTCAATCTTACGAGTAATTAAGTTCCATTCACATACCTTCAAATATTGTATATCTCTTGTTTGTGACTAAAACGATATATCTCAAAATATTCCATTACTCGGAAAATGTATTTTCCAATTTATACCTTCATAGGTTAATCCAAGGCTAATATTTCAAACTCAAATATGACACATTTTTAGATATGTCGTTTCGGTTGTAAACGAGCGATGTGTATTGAAATTGAAAAAGAAAAACATGAATTAATCTGTTATACTTTCGATGTCATCCAGGAGAGGTCACACTTAATTGAAAGAAAACAGCTGTGACTCCATTTTTATTTATCATCCGAATTCATCAAATCAAGTTGTGGGTCTTACTCGCATTTGCATGAGTCGCATGCGCGGTACTCGTTATAAATTTTAATTCCTTCTAAACATGTTTTATACTAGGACTCTTCTTTAAATCTATCTTTTGAAATGTCCATCCATCTACCCAAGTACTACTACCACTACATAACTTATGTAAATAATAATTTTTCAAAATCGCCCTATTTTCTCTGTTGTAACGCAACCTCAAACAACCACCACCAAACAACTCCAACTGTTTCCACCAACCAACCAACCAATCAACCATCAAACCAACCAATCAACCAACCAACCGACTCCAACTATCGCGACCAGATCCTGAATTCTCTGCAAATAAACAGACGTCTCTGAAAAGACGCGGCGGCATCTGCATCTTTGTCGATGAAGAAGAGGCCGACATGATTGAGCAAAAGACTGGCGACCACCACGCCAAAAATATCACTTTCGCAAATACATCGATTAGGTACGGCGGCGGCAGTAGCGGCGGCGGCAAATTGCCAGCCACCAAATGTCACATGTGCGGCTCGGATTTGCAATCAATTAGTTCGCAACAATTCGAAAGAGATGCGAAGAAACGCAATAGTGAAAATGCTAGAAAACGCAAGCCCCGCTTCTGGCACAAAAGTCGTTGGCATCACAAGCACCGGAAACAACGCCTAACCGGATGTCAGTGTGGCGCTACCGGTGAGTCTCTGCAACGTGCTTACACCTTCACTAAATAAAACTTGAATGAAGTAAAAAAAAAATTAAACAAAAATATTTAAATAAAAAATAAATATACATATATATAAAATATTTATATGCAAGCGAAACCAATCATTCTGTCGTAGTTGGGTACTCGTACTGAACTGCATTTCCAGAACGTAGTCAAAGTAGAACTTCTTCTGATGTCTACTAGTGACACTACAAATCCTACCGAAACAACTACTACTAATAATTTTGTTTGAACCAATTTTGCTGAATGTTTGCATTATCGTCATTTTGATTTTATTTACTCTATTTACTCGCTGTATATAACTCTCTTTCTCTCTGTTTTCGTATCTATGTGTGTGTGTGTATATGTTTTATAAGATTATACTTGTACAAACGTGTTCAACTGCTACTTAATGTTGTCTGTCGATTTGTAATCACCCAAAAACATATCCAACAACTTTTGTTGTTCATATCTTCTATGCTGCATTTCACTCTTCACTTGATTATGACAAATTTCGCATGGAATGACAAATTTGTTCTCTAAACATTTTTATTTTTTTAACCTTTACTGCTTAAATGTAAGAAACAATTTCTTAATTCAGGCAATACAAAAAAAAATGCCAATGACTGCTTTTGATTTTAATGAATTTAGTATTTATATACAGTGGTGGCTGGATATAGTGAACAGCCAAATATTTACATGAAGTACTCTAAATATTGAACAATCGAAATGCTTTTCAAAATTTGTTTCACTTTTTGAAGGTTAGTGAATAAAATTTTGAGGGCAACTTCAAGCAGAACGCAAGAACAACAAATGTCCACCTTGAAAGAGTGAACAATCCGGATATAGTGAACAGTCCTTGCAATAGTTAGTTTCCTTTTTCCAGCCACGACTGTATAGTAAAAAGGTTAGCATGATCGTAATCCGATAGGAAAAGAGGTGCGCTAGTAATCTAGTTTGGAAACCTTTTAAAAATCGCACGTGATAGTTTTCTTCTCTCTTCTCAAAAAACCAAAAAAGTTCATAAAAATCAAAAATGTGAAAACTAAAGTTATAAAAAAATCAGTTCTAAGC
Organism: Suillia variegata; assembly: GCA_949127995.1. Classification (NCBI taxonomy): domain Eukaryota; kingdom Metazoa; phylum Arthropoda; class Insecta; order Diptera; family Heleomyzidae; genus Suillia; species Suillia variegata. The sequence goes on along the minus strand of OX421843.1, from coordinate 37,315,111 downwards.
TTGTCAGCAACTTTTTCTACCTTATAAAAATAAATATAACTCTTTTAAATGCTCCACTTGCAACAACAAAAAATTGTCGTGCCTATATTAATTATCAGTGCTGGAGCTTGTGACCCAAACCGTATGCCAAAAATCAAGGGCAGTCATTATTATTGATGGATTTCTGTATCATCTGCTTATAGACGCTTTTATTTCGCACTTTCCTCTACTGCTTATTTGCTTGTTAATATTCACGATAAATAAACATTTTTAAAGTATGGTATAAGCCTCAAGGCCGTTCGTTTATTAACTCTTTGTGGTTTTAATTAAGTTTGTTTAAAATTATATGCATTATAATATATGGTAGGTAGGCTTCCTTTAATTGACGTAATCTACACTAAAAGGTACGTACAGTAATGACAGGATTAAAATTGCCAATGATTGTGGGTGCTTTTAAATCCTGTTTGAGTTCATCGATGATTTGAAGTGTTAAATTCGTTTGAACAAAATGAAAGCAAATAAATTAATTTATATGTATTATTAATAAAAAAAAACCAATTAATGCATTTTTTATCGAAAGCCAACATAATTTATTCCTTTGTTTAAATTTTAATTAAGCGGGTAGAGCACACAAACGACACAAGAGAAAATTTCAACCGGAGATTACTTTAACTACATTTCAATTCATTTTCAAAGCAAATCTAAATCCTTTGTAGACCATGTAATCAATAGACAAAAGTGAATCAAATGTCTTTCAAACAAGTTTGCAAAAGCAATTAAGCCATGAAAATAAGGAATTCTCATTAAATATTCCGTCAAATTGAAAGATAGATTCCATGAATGAAAATACACTTACACCCAAACAAATATTAAATGCTCTCCAAAAAAGGACTTAAACGATTTCTGAAATAAAAAGACTTGTTCGCGATAATTTAACCGTTTACTCATTTGACACGTATACGTATGTAAGTTTTTGATAAATACACACATACATACAATATATTTCCAGCAACCGTTTCAACCATATTGGAAAAACAACTAGTTTTTAAAGTAGTCTATTTTGAACCACAACTGGTTGAAATTCTTTCTATGGAGCGAAGTCACATATTTTACCTTATGATGTCCGCTTATCAAGTCTTCATTCTCTGTATATATTTTTAAATTCTTTAAATTGAAGTTTATTTTGGCAATAAAGAGGCGTGGCAGGTATGGCTGTATACATATATATATATATATATATATATATATATATATATATATATATATATATATATATATATATATATATATATATATATATATATATATATATATGTATACAGCCATACCTGCCACGCCTCTTTATTGCCAAAATAAACTATATATATATATGTAAATAACTAGCGTCAAAGACTGAGTTGATTACAGCCGTAGTTTAAGAGATATATAGGTGAAATTTTGGCATGTGAGATTCTATTCTCCAAGCAGAGGTTAAGTGGTAAGGTGGGACAGATCGGGCCAAAACTACTCCCCCTCACATACAAAAAAAAATAGATAACCAATTTAAATTTAGTACGTAAAATTTTTGTAGTAACATGAGACTACTTTCAGAAAATGGGATCGGGATCGGACCAAAACTAATCCCAACCAGTTCAATATTTATCACTTTAGTAGTAAAACATTAACAACAAATATGAGTGATCGGATGAGAAAAACGCCCAGTTATAATATATATCATATCAGAGCTTCGCATAGCCGAAATTTCTGTCATTCGTTTTTAGATTAGTTATAAAATAATAATAGAAAAACTTTATTTTCTACAAAGTATATTTTGCCAAGAGTGTAGCCAACCTTTTCCTCTAAGAGAAACCGAACTGGTGGACATAATGTGAATCGAATATTTATATTTATTCGATGTGGTTTACGGAAAAGTTCCTTGGAATTAAAGAAGAAATGAAAATTTGTTCTACGATCTTTTTAACTAACTGATAATTAACTACATTTTAAATTGGTTAAAATTTTATGCAGATTATGGTAATTGACCGTCGTAGAGAAAAACATGCTTACAATTGAAAGTACTTACGCAACTAATTGATTTTAACCAGTTGAGAAATTTCCGACAAGACTCTTCTATACAGTCAGAAGAAGCTGAGTGTGGGTGTTGACTGAAATGAAGATTCACAAAAGATTGCGCCATTTCGAGGTATTGCAAAAGTGTTAGTTACAACAATTTTTTACGGTAGGTAAATCGCTCAATTCGAAAGTGAAGATTTGCATAATTCGGAAGAATAAATCGTTCGTGCATTCGTTTGAATTACACAAGAATAACAATTTTCCAGCGCAAAATCGCGAGTTATTATGGAATTTAATTTATGGTTTACATATGTACTACATTGTATATGTTTATTGTTTTTGTATGTCATTCATTCATTCAAATTCGCTTTAACGATTGGCTAAATAAATACAACAAAAAACAAAAGCTTCTTAACATATTGCGAGGAAATATGTTAGTATACAAACGTTCTGCGAAATAACGCATTCTCACTGTTCTGTCATGAAACCAAATCCCCCCCAACAAGCATTTCTATGATACGTACACCTTTTTGTCCCTTGAACTTTCCAAAAGTTAGGCCACACGCATTTCCTAAATGTCTTATTAATTAATTTGTGTTTTCGCTTTTCATTTTGTCTATTTTCATTCGAATTTTTTTTGGTTTGGTTTTTGTTTTTCTTTTTCTTGGTAAAATAGCAATTAAATTGTCATTTTAATGAATGCCCTTTTCCAATTAGTTATGCTTCCTTCAGTATAATCCAGCTAAAGCCGCCCCACTGTGTATACCTGCATTCGATGAAAACTATCGACTAGCTTACCTGATTAAATATTCGCCACTTGCTTTAAATTTTTTAGGCGGCTCCGTGCGTCCTACAAAAGGTTGGAAAGCCGAACATAAAGCTGCCAGAACGTTAGGTATTATCATGGGCGTGTTTTTGCTCTGTTGGCTGCCATTTTTTCTATGGTAAGTAGTGGCGTCCGCGACAAACATTGGACCGATTTGAATACGAAATTCATATAAATTCGAAATACTTACAAAAAAAATGTTATATATTAAAATATTATTTATTCTATTGTATATACATAAACGTTTATTTGTATTGTTATATGCAGGTACGTTATAACCTCACTATGCGGCGCGGCATGTCCCTGTCCCGATATTGTTGTTGTGATACTCTTTTGGATCGGCTACTTCAATTCAACGCTGAATCCGCTGATTTATGCATATTTCAATCGTGATTTTCGAGAGGCGTTTCGCAATACCTTGGAGTGCATTCTGCCGTGCATGGAAAAGCGGAATCCCTACAATGCGTACTACGTGTAGCAATTGCATTAGGGAGGCAACCAACCATCAGCAACAACAACAAACAACAACAACAACAACAAAAATAGTAGGCGCAGCTTAATTAAAACTACTTTTTGTTCGATATTCGATGTGATAAGCTGCATACAAGAATAATTGATTATAATTTCAATATTATTCATACAAGCATAGGAAGCTTTTGTGTTGTAAATTTAAGCTTACATTAAGTGAGAAAAAAAAAGTATGTAACTGTTATTAAACTTAAACAAAGCAATTGAAAATCAAGTATTTTTCATTTTTCATTTTACATTTAATCTGTGTACCTTTGTTATTTGCAACTTTTTATTATATACTTTTATATGCCACAACAAAAAAAAGATGCAATTTAATGTAGAATAGAGTTTTGTGAAACATTTTATACGCGTTTATAAATAAAATGTCGGTGAGTATTGTATTAAATTAATAGCAATATAAATTAGTGTCAAGAATCGGTGTGACAAGCACACAGGGTGTTCCATGTAACTTTTCGTTAACGAGCAATATTCGGAGTATACGTATTCAAATAGGGAGATTTTATTCGATTTATTTTCGATTTGTCGATGCGTTTAAGAGGTTTTAGGCTATTAAGTGAGGACATAAATACTCGTATGTGTTAAACTATTAGATTAAGATAGTAACTATGAATTTTTACATTGACTTGAACTTTTCTACTTCATGAAATTGTATCTCCATGTTAAAAGTCAGAATGGAACAAACTTCGAAGTAAAGTAAACTTGAAACAAGTACTTTTGTATTGTTTAAGCATATTTTCCTATTCGTTGTTTGTTATAGTTGACCGACTTTAGCTATGGATCAGTGAAACTCAAGCGAAGTTTTAATTTTGAAATTAATAAAAACTAGTTTTTAAATTCTTTATGGACGTGAAAATTTCAATAATTTTTTAAAGGAACTATCCGTAAGACTAAGATAAAGTTCCAACTTAATCGTTATCCAAATGAGAGCAGTCGCGGTATTTTTCAAAACCTTAAGTTGTAATGAAGGCTTGAACTCAATTTAAAAAGAAGTGCATCCACCCTCATTCAAACATAACCTAAAAAATTTGTTTTTTACATAGAAAACAATTTTCAACGAATTTGTCGAAAGTATTGAATACAACAATTGTATACAAAGTGGCATGCAAATACCAACATGTCGTATTTATTTATAGAAAATAACAACAATAATAACAACAAACACAACAACAACAAAATGTATCTGTAAAATTTGTGTTGAACTAACATTTTGGTATTACGTTATTTGCATTAATAATAAATGTTACTAACGTTAGTAGTTATAGGCTTAAAGCAAGTAAATACAAAACAAACAACAACAACAACAACAAAAAAGGCCATAAATCCAATGCAAACTATAAATGTAAACTAAATAATTGTAAGTAAGTATGTATGTATGTAGTAAAAGCAAAAACAGAATTTCACTAAATGTTCTATCAACATAATAGCTACATACATAATACATAATATAGTACATAATATATATGTAAGTAATAAGTGTTTATAATTAAAAATGAAATTGAAATGGATCATCAACATTAAATGTGGTATTGTGCAAATGTAATTAGTTAACGAGAGTAAACATTAAAAAAAATAATAATAATTAATAAAGTAAACAATTGCATGAAATAAAAACATGTCTATAGGTATGTACGTAATTTTATGCAGAATGACAATCCTCGATAGACAAACAAACAAACAAACAAACAAAAAGAAAAATCACATATAAAAAGGTTGGGGAAAAAAGTTTAGGCTTACATTTTGTTTTTGTTTTCCTAGCATAGTTTTGAGTTGTTGCTTTTTTATAAACAAACGAAAAAAAAAAGAACAGACTAACAATTGTAGTTAATTAAGTGTTGTTTGTTGTTTTGTGTTGTTTTTGTTTTTTAGTATTTGTATTCATATGTTTTGTGATATTTACTTCTACATTAAAATTTATAAAATTTTAACTAATTTTAGCCATTTAATTTGTTACTGACGAAAACTGTTTTATAATGAAAATCAACAACTCACTTTAGTTTAAATGAAATGAAAATGAAAAATAAAAATAAAAAGCGACTTAAACCAAATGCCACCCGAATTGTTCTTCATTAGCTGTGCCAATGCAAATTGCACTCAGTGTATTTGTCCTTGCAGTTTTAAAATAAACATTCGTTACACAACGTTCCGACAACATTGATACAGTTTCCCTAAGATCCTTTAACTAAGCGTAGCTTGCAAAATCGAAGTCAACTTCGATTATAGGCCGATCCATTCAAGATTAATAAGTTTTAAACAAATTTGGCACGACGTATGAGACCATCGCTGGACGCAATATAAACCGAATTGTTGGCGCCGCAACATATCGCATTGACAACGCATCCGACATCGACCTCGCCCAACGGCAGCGGTGTCACTTGATCGAGGGCCGTCCAACCCTTAACTTTGTTGTCATAGCCGCCAGAGTATAAGTACTGCTCATTGCCACAAATGCCATTCACAATCATTTCGTGACAGTCCTATTGTTGGGAAGACATATTTAAAAATCAAACTTGTCCATTAAGCGTGAAGTCAGACAATGCGAGTTTTAAAGCATACACAGTATAAGTAAAGGCTTTACTTACCGGAAGTTTCCAGACGCTCGCAAAATGCATTCTTGGCAAATTCTTGACCATCACAAGACCCTTGCCCGTCCGATCTGCACAAGCTAAATATGTATGCGTACCGTCGACAAGGGGGCCCAGCAGTGTTAGCGGTGATTTGCCGGGAAAAACGGCTCGGTTGCTGTACTTGCCCGATTTGCCCGAAACAACCTGCGATATTACCACATCCAAATCGCGTACGGTGTATATGAGATTATGTTCTGCCGCCAGAGATTTCACCTCTTCGACCAAGTTGAACTTGAAGAGCATTTTATCGTTAATCCAATTTGTGACAACGCCCTTTTCATCGCCCGTAAACATTATATCGCCATCACAATACATGGCTTGAATCGCGTCGTCGCAGCGGAACAGCTCCTGAACGGTGTAATTATTATTTGTGTCGGTCGTGGTAAATTTAACGCATCCATCACAGCTGCTCGAGTACAGCTTGCCACTGCTATTTATCGCCATGGCATAAATAAAGACTCCGTGCGCATCAAGCGTAAAAATCAGATTTAGATCATTATCCCAAACCTATAAAAGCGAATTGATGGACAAGCAAAATTGTCAGCTTTTTTTTAACATAGCAAATTTAGCATAAATAAAAATCTAATAAACAAAAAAGATACGAAAATGTTGTTAGTATGTAAGTAAATGTCTGGGAATGAAGAACAAGATTATTTATTGCTCTCTGAATCGTATAACAAAACAAGTATTTAAACAGTAATTCATATCAGCGGAATTTCTTGGACAAACTAGCAAGTAACTAAAAATTTTTTGCATTTTTGTAATTTTAAAGTCTTACAAATTTGTATACACCGTTTTATATACCAACACATCAGGTTTCAGCATGGTATAATAAATTTCGGGTATGGAAAGTATAAAAAAGTCCCTCTCCACCTCGATGTTGTCTCTTTAAAAATCAAATTTTTGTATTGTTGCCATGGTTGCAAACAAATTATTAAGTAAATAAAAACAACAACGTAGTTTGTTGTTCAAAAAAAAAAAACTTCTAAATAAGGTAGAAATCGTGGTGAGTTCGCTCAATTTGGGTTTCATATCTATTTTCCTTAGCTGATTATTCAACTTTCCAAAAACCAAAAAACTATTCATTGCGCGAATAACTTAAATAAAGACTTTAAATGCTTTTTAACAATTTATGTTAATAACATTTAAAATACGAAAAGGGTTAAAGACTATGATTAAGATTTTAGTTAATTGTTTTTCATTAAAGTAAAAAAGTTTAAAACGTCTATAAATCAAACCTTTTGCAAGGTTTCAAAAAATATCACTTACATATAAATGACGCGATAATATTACAATATTAAAATTTTTATGCAAAATATTAAATTTTCATATGCGAAAATTTATAAAAAAGCTATTATTAAGTTATTATTAATAAAACATTAAAGACAATTCGAAAACAGTTTTGAAAAATTTCACAAATTTGCCGACGATTATGTCCAAAGTTTCAACTAGACTTTGATAACAAATTTTTTTTAGTAATACAATAACAAACTATTGACAAGATTTTCATGAATACACTAACAAAGAATCATGCTGATTTCTGATACCAACTTTAATTTTACCATCAGCACCGCCCGAAAATACTCGATTATTGTAATAAGCCAGGCACATCGCATCGCCTTCGTGCGGCTCCGTAGACACTTTCTCAATTTTAGCCATTCTCACTTCAATTTCTTAAGCAATTTCAATACTTTTTTGAAACTATATCAAAGACTTTCCGTAAAAGCATTTAGCTTGGAGAATTGTTTAGTTTTTAAAATGATTTCAATATTTTTTGTTTAATTTTCAAAGAGCAGCAAAAGAGAAACACTCAAAAACGTTTTGGGATCTTTCTTACGTCGCGGAATACTAAAATAGCAAAAATATTTATAAATATATACACACATATATCGCACATTTGTTGTGATTTGAACATACCCTATGAAAAATAATTGCAAACTTTTATGTTTCAACAAAATACCGAAATTGAAAAAAATATACATATATTTGTTTTTTTTTACAAATACAAATTTTTAGTAACCATTTTATTTTGTTTATTTTTACAACAAAAATTGTTGCAAAGTGTTATTGTTTATTTATTAATTACATTTTGAATTGTTGTTGCAAATTGTTGTGCAACACGTGAATATAACTGTGTTGAATAAAAATATTACAACAAACACATGGAAACCATGGTTGAATAATATGGTTAGGAAAGTAAAAATGAGAATGCAAATTAAGCGAACTCACCTCGATTTTTTTGTTGTTTTTAGACAACAAAAAACGTTATTGTTTAAATTTATTAAATAATTTTGTAGCAAAAAATTGATTTTCAAAGAGAAAAACAATATCGAGGTGGAGAGGGACATTTTTCTACTTTCTTCACCTTATATTTATTACACCATTATGACAACTAAAATATTACCATGTTGAAATCTAATTCAGTTCTCGAATGGTGAATTTAAAATCCAACAACAACAATACCTTGTGTTTGTTATTAGAAATGCGATGATGCTCTCTGAAAATAGCAAAATTGCCATTTTGCGCATTGTGACTGTCAGGGTTCGGACCATAGCATTCCGATGGCGTAATGAATGATGAACAAAATCGTAGTAAATCTTAAATTACCGTAGTATAAAAGTGCAATAGTGTTTTAGAACTGAATAAATATTTTGGACAAAATTGACAACATATTTTTTTTCCGTCTACTTTTTACTTTTTTCCCAATAAAATAACGCATAGCATCAACAAATAAAGAAACTAATGTATATTATTTAAGAACTTAAATCGTAGTAGATTTCAGTTAAAGCGGAGTGGCGGAGCAGATTTTAAAATTTTTCGAAAAGCATAGCAAATAAACTCCGATCGGAGCAAAGGTCCGAACACTGGTGACTGTATTCTGTGAGATCTGTTTTTTTTAATAAGAAAAAGTGGCGTGTAATAGAGAAATAAAATCATAAGAACAGCTGTTGTATAGAACTTGTGAACAGAAAGATTTTTGGAAAGATTTGGAATAAGCGAAGAAAGGAGAAGTAAACAATACTAAAGCAATTTCCAGGAATTGCAGGGTAACTCAAAATTATAGTTAATTTAAGATGATAAACCTAAACAAAATGTATTCGAATGTAAATTTAATTACCACCAATGTAGCGTTGACTTTTACATTTGTAAAATAACGCAAATAGTTTTATGTTACAACTTCTTTTAGTTAAGTGAAACTAGAAGAGAAAAGTTTCATACAATGTTTAAATATAATAAGTAGAAAATACACAACTATTAATATCAAATCCTACAGTCTTCGGAACAATACGATTATTTCTATACAAATTCAGTATAATTGTTCTCTTCCAGTTTCGCTAGTGCAACTGAATGAGTTATGTTGTGTAATGTTAACCCACCTAAAATTTTGTTTTTGTATCACCTTCCAAATTCTGTTAGTTGCGCCCGTGGTGCTTCCTCTTCCTAGCTTTTTCGCTATTCCAATAATAGTTGGCAACACTGAGATACTGACTTTTATTTTATAATTTTTCATTTTTGCAATATCTACTTAAATAAAATGCATTCCGCGCAAAATAACAAATTAAAATCTACCCCAGTCGAAAAGCACGCGACGCAGTGAAAAACGTAACAAATAAGAATAATATAACTCGCAAAAAATAAGGGCGGAGTACAAAAACAACAAAGTGAATGGTCCGATGTCCGTCGTCGCAGTGAATCAAAACTTTGAAAAAGTGCACAATTGATTGAATAAGACTCGGAGCAGAGGGAGACATTCCACAAGGCCAGAGGCATGGTAGAGGCCGAGTATAAAATCCAGTCGTATTATGTGATCCTGATGACCTTGAATGTGACGCTGTCACTGATCGTAATGTTGGCGGCTTGTGTCTGCTGCAGGAAAAAGGTGCAAAAGTAAGTGAAAGAAATTTCGATGTTTCTATGCACCACTCAGTGGAGCATATTATGTGTGGGTAAACGTTTGTAACAGAAATACTTAAGATAGATAGAAACAAATACTTATATATATATAGACTTGATTCGGATCAAGAACTGGGTAAATCTGTCTACATCTTCTGTGCCTGTCCCCATCATTTCTTTATAACACGCTCTTTATTAAAAAAAAACAATATATATTGAGAACCATTTAGGATATTGTTATTTTGTACAGTTTATGCTTGAGACCAAATGATAAAATTTGAAAACGTTTGGGTTGAATTATTACGGTTCATACTTATTAATTTTTTAAATAAACTGCTAATAACTTAAAATGGTGTTTCAATTATTCAAACATTCGATTCGAATAATGTGGTACATTTAAAAGAATATGTAAGACCGACTTTAATTTCTGATTGTTGTTGTTGCTGACGCTAGTACTGGGGGAAAGTAGTCTGTCTGTCTGCTGCAGCTTGAGTCGTCTACGTGGATGCAAACTACAGCAAACAAACAAACAAACAAAAAAGCGCCTCAAATGAATGAACGTTCCCTTTTATTTTTATATGCTTGCCCAACGGACAGACACGACAGAGTCTTTCTAAGACGGCATTTATGCTCATGGAAGACTAACTATTTGGGAATGAATCGCAAATGCATCATTTGAAAGAGTAATATAAGATTTTAGTTCAATAGTCATCTAGAAGATGAAAGAAAGGAAGAGTAGTGTAACCATCGCACACGTCAAATCTTCCAATGCTGGCTGGGTCGGTTCTGCTTCGTTGCCGCTTGAAATGTGTGGCAAGCTACACTGAATTTCCAATTAAAATGCAAATTGCTGCAATTTAGTTTTGTATATGTGTGTGTGTGTGTTTGTACAGGGTGTCTGTTGAAAGTAAATTTGTTTAATTAATTAAGGTATTCACAAATTTATTACCAAGCTAATTTACAAAAATATAATTTTTATTTGAAATTTTTGAAGTCACGTAAACTTTGTATACTTTAATTTTGTATTTGTATTTAATATATGTATATTAAACAATCTTTATATCGTATAAACAGAAATGAGCTGCTCGGCCTTGAAGGTATGGTCAAGCTAAAAAATCCAGATGAATTAATAATCATCACGACAGTGGGCAACAGCGAGTCGCAGGCAGACCTTAACCTGTCAACGATTTCCAACGCCGATTCGGAGAAAAGGTTGCACCGATTTAAACTGTTTGTAAATAATGTGTGTATATTAAAAAGAAAACTTTCAAATCTTTAGAGCCAGCACAGCAGCGCATCGCAGCTTGCCCGACATACCCGTTGCCGAAGCGAATGGCGACAATGGTTCCGAGCTTTACGAAACGGTGGCCGACAAGCGTTTAATGGACGCTCAAACTAATGAAAACAAAAGCCGTAAGTGTTGTTGAAATTCAAGTACTTGATTTTTTCTAATTTCTTGTTGGTATTCTTTAGCGATACCCAGTCTTAAGAAGCAAACCAGTGTGTCACAGCACAGTTCAATTAGTCAGGCGGATGATGTTAGTTCACCCTATTCGAGAGTGAAAAATTCACCTCATGACTATGCAAAGGTATGTATAGTCCAATTTTGTTTTTGAATGTTACAACAAATTGTCTAATTAAATTTTAATTCATCAGGTTCGCTCCACTGAGCATCCGTATGCACAGCTTAATGCTCCATCTACTTCCGCCACTACTGCTGGAGTGCAGAGCAGCAGTCAAATAACGCTCAACAATGATTCCATAAATCGAAATTCTCATCACAGTAGCTCTTCACAAAATATCAATGAATCCGTCGAATCGCAGGCAGAAATTCCAGCCGCCTCTGCCATTGCTGGCATGATTTCGGCTAGTCAGGATTTGCCCTACATGACCCCGCCGATCGCAAATCAACATTTTAGCGGTGACTCGCAGGATTCGTCAAGTAAATAAAAACATAAAATTTATTATATTTATTTAAATGAATTTCTTATTAAAATGCACTGCCTTTATACTAGAAGGTTACACCAGCATAAGCGTTCGCGAACCACTAGCTAACATATTGGCACAACAGCCACCAAAACACGTGCAGCGTAATCCGCCGATGTCGACGCGTGAAGTTAATGATTCACACTATGCCACCGTTTCAGATGATTCGGGTAAGTTTAGATCCATCATAATTGGTCGTGTAATTTAAATACATTTCGAGTAAATAGTGTTAATTAAATATATAATCTTCATTTAAATATTAACAAATTCCGCAATATAATTTAATTTTTATATACTATATAGTTTTCAAAATTTGTAATTCCTTTCAGATGAAACCTACGCCGCCATCGAAGACCCAAATGGACGCAATAATCCAAGCACTGTAGCTGATATTTACACTAGCGGTTCGGAGACCTATGCACAAATACAGCCGATGCAATCGATGAATTCCATTGTAGTCTCTGTAGAAATTAATAACACCAGTGCTTCCAGTTTGACACCATCGTCGTCCTCAGTAGCGGGTGCATCAGTTTCCGCTAATCACTCACAAACACACTTGGAGCACAGTGGAAATACTAACCACAACACTTTTAGCCACACCAGACCTACTATCTCCTCGTCCGCCTCCTCCACGGATCACGCCCATTCATCGCACGCGCATCAACAGCATTCGCACACACCCATACCGCCGCCCGTTGATAGTTTGCGCGCACAAATGCACTCGAGGCAAGCCTCGTCGTCGTCAAACAACAGCTCCTCGATGGGCAATTTGGGTTCACCGAAGCCGGAGAAACGCCAAGCGAATTCTCCGCTACCACCGACGCCCAAATCGACAACAACTTCCCAACACCAGTTGCATGCAACAAGCGGCGGTAGTAATTTAACATCGGGTCGTAATTCCGTGATTTCTGTGATTGAATGCGGTGGTGCATTGGATGCAATTGGTAACGGTGGCGCAGGAGGAGGAGCAACTGTAGCAGCTACAACCGGGCCTGAAGGTTCGCCACAAAAGAAATCTAAGAGTCTAAGCCCATCCAAAGATATCGAGGGAATGTACGCAAAGGTGGGCTGAACAGCTAAAAACTAAAATTTAAAATAGTGTAAATTTATCAAAACAATTAAATAATTAGTTTATATAAAGTTTGTAATTAATTGCTTCAATATCGAAGTTTTTTATGAAATATTTGCATTCGTAATTTCCAGATAAAAAGTACAAAATTCGTAAATTCTAATTTCTATTCCAGGTTATGAAAAAAAATAAATTCTCGCGAAACTCGCCCTCCTCTCAGAACAATTCGCCCATACTCGAGCGTAAGCACAACGACTACACCACCAACAGCGGTCTCGGTGTGAGTCCACTTGACTCAGCTGCGGCCGAATTAATGGAGGCACACAAAATTACTGTTTCTAGCGTCACTGGCGCAGACAAAAGTCGCACACGTAGCAATAGTTACAGTGCCAAGGATCATGGCTACGAGACAATACCCGCCGATTCCATGCGTAGTGGCGGTAGTGCCGCTGTGGGCATTGAAAACCGTAAATCTGATTGTTACGCCAACATTCTGCAAAAAGAACGCCAGCAAGATGGAGGTAAGAAATATGCTCTGCTATTTATTTAATCTTAATATGCCTTGCTACTGCTATTTTAAACTTTTCTGTATTCTCTTTCGGTGTATTTTAATTTATTTTCCTACCTCTTTCCCGTCTTTTTCTTCTACCTGCTGAATGAAATTAGTTTTACGCAAATGAGAAATTTCGTCGATTTTTTATTTAAATCAAAGAAAAGTTCGGCATTTTTTATTTGGAAGCAGCGGTTAGTATATCTAAAGGCTTTTTTTAATGCGTCGCAAAAACTGTTCTTTGTTGTTTGGATTTCTTGTAATATTTACTAACCATGTTTTTTTAATTTACTACATTAACGCGAAACTTTTTTCACGTTACAAAACACTTTGTTATATATTCATTCATACATATATACTTTTAAATTAACTTAATTTACATTGCAGTTAGTTTTAGTTGCATTTCATTCTTTCTCCCAACTTCATTTTCATTACATACAAATATCGGCTTTCGTGCTAAGCTGTATTAAATCTTATAAATTTTAATTTTAAATAGTTTTTTTTATTGCACATTTAATATACATTTTTTTCTTATATTCTCCATCCATACTAGAAAAATAGTCTTCTAATGAAAATATCGTTCAATTGATTTATTTATTTTAGTTTTTGTTGCAATCTTGTAAATTATTTGTTTTAAAATAATTTTTACCTTGGGTCAAAGTTGTTATATGATGGAATCTATATTACTGAAATTGTCATATTATTAGTGACGAATAAAGATTTGCCTTAATTCATCTTACTATCGCTTCATTTTAAAATCAAGTCACCATATTTATTGAATTAACTTGTTTGTACTTTTAACAGCAACTGATTTTTCAATCGCAACTATTGGATTTATTTAAAAAAAACTCAAAGTTTAATTATAATTTTTATAATCGAATTGTTTCAAATGCGAACTGAAACAAAATTTAGAAGAATAATTTAGTGTAAAATTCTAAAATGAAATCAACTTTTAACAGTGCCTCTCATCATTTTAGCTAACCTTCCAAATGCCAGCACCAAGCACACCGCCTACCACCCAACAAATGCGAAACCACCGAATGACTCAGAGCAGACAGCGCAGCAGCAACGCGTCTACCGCAGCGAAAAGCATTACGAAACTATAGCCGGACCAACTGCACCGGCCGTAAACAAAAGCAAAAAAGATAGCAACGACCCCGGCTATGAAACGCTCACACCGAAAAACCAACAGGAACAATCCGATCCAGACAATGACAACAAAAAATCATCCGAATATGATCCTAACTACGAACAGCTTAAAGGACACAAAGGCGGCAGCGGTCTGTCCGATGACGGCTACGCAAAAGTTCTCGATAAAAAACGCTCACTCACCATCAACGAAGAGGACGACGATGCTACCGACGGCTACAGCAAGGTAAGAGGCGAAGAAGAAGAAGAGGAGGACGGAGCCATTGGCGGCTACAGCACAATCGGCGCCTCATGCGGAACAACTGCCGCTACTAAAACTGATAAGAATCATAACTACGCTAGCATACTCGAGGCTAAAAGTGGCAATAAAATCGATAATGACGATGATGAGGATGCGACTGAACCCGATCATTATGCGCGTATTACAGAGGCACGTATACCTGGCGCCTTACAACCACCAGACTTGCTTCCTCTACCACCAAGCGCTGCGTCAACACCAGTAACGGCGACGAATGTGGAGGATGATATACCCACACCGCCTTCGTTGGCTCGGCTACCTGAACAGTTGCCGCCCATTACTTCACCCACGCCCTCAGTGAATTCGTCATCGATGCAGCTATTGCTAAACAGCAGCAACAACAACAATAGCTCGGTCGCCTCCTATTCGAATACGACAATGACCACGACGACTAGCAACAGCACAATGAGCTCGCGTCAGACACCCTCGTCCTTTTCCTCATCGCAATACGAATCGCTGACAGGCAGCGATACTGATCCAAATTATGAATCAGTTTGCTATTTGAGTACAAGTCGCGCCAGTGGCAGTAACAGCGGCGGCGGTAGCAGCGAGAATCCCTACGAGCGGTTACAAACCTCAAGCTCTGATACGCAGCTTAGTCCACTAACACCGGAGGAGGAACAAAGACGTAGTGGCGAGCAAATAATACCAACCATTGCAGCAGTAACAACAGCAAAGCCGTCGGCAAATGGTCTCAAACCGAATGTCGCGGTTGCTGAATTAAGTGGGGGCAATATTACGGAAGTTGTTGTCGATGATTATTTTCAAGTTTAAGCAGTTTTTGTTTTTATGTTTATGTTCACTTCAGTTTATAGGGATAAGGCTTGCTTAGCAATTTTTTCCCCAATTCGGCACATATCAGCGGAAGCGGAAACCTCATTTGGCTTTAAAAGCGAAAATGTTAATTTAAGCGGTAAGCGCATAAATAATAGAAACAGAGCTGTAGAAATTTTAATCTCAGATTGTGATTATAAATATTAAAACAAAATTATTGCTATACACTTTAGGTATAGATTTTATAATAAATATTATTACAAAGTTAGGAGATTAATTTATTAGATTACAATATATTTGAAACTATTGTAAATGGTAAAGAAAATATATATAAGCTATTTGATTTCTTAATATTGAGTGAGTACTTCTGTCGAAGAAATGGCCTAAGACTGTTGATAGTTTGGCACACTGCGTGCGATAACAACTTCAACTCGTGTCGCAACCGCACTCTTAAAGAATTGTTTTCATTTCTCTCTTTAAGATTTGAAAATCTTTCGACAGTTTATCTTTTGCCGTATTTTGGTTATGGAAACTAAAATTAAATAATTCCTTTTCAAATTTTATTTGTGATAAAGTTGGTGATAATTGAGCAATTAGAGAAGTGCGAGATAAATACAATGAGGTACAGTAACATAAAACATGTCTCAGCGTCTCTTTTTGAAATAGTCTCTTCTCTTAATAATATGCCATCTATCGTCTTTTGGTTGTGGATACTGAAATTAAATTAAACTCTTACTAATTCTATTTCTGTTGTAGTTGTGGAAGATTTGGTAATTAGAGAAGTGCGAAAAGAATAACACTAACATTACACATGTCTCAGCTTCTCTTCTCTAAAATGCCTCTTATCTCTATTATATGCCATTAATTCCACTTCAAACCTCTTTGCGCGCCCTTCTATCATTTGAATCCTGAGCAATAAATTGAAAGTTATACTCAAAGAACTTAACAGCTTGTTCGTCCTTTTTTTTGAAGTTTCTGGTTTCGGTTTTTGATTTAAATCATTATGTGATTAATTTTTTTATAGCTCTGTCCTAAAAATCTATAATAATATTTTTATATTGCATAACATTATCAATACAAAAATAAGCATTCAATTTGTATTCCAATTAAAATAAATTCAAATAAGTCTTATACTATGGAGGCGCACTTTTGATAACACAAACACATACACGACTACAAATGTACTGGTTCACTTTAGATTCTTATTTTTATTTGAGTGTAGTAGCCTATATTTATACTATATATACTAGCAACTAAGCACTAAACTAGGCCTAAACGAGTGTTGAGTACACAAAACTTTTTTTGTTTGATGTACAAAGTATTATATTGAAAATCATAAAAACAAAAAATATAAAGCAAACAATAACAAAAATCGAATCGAATCGAAACGTAACGTAACGTAATAATTCCAGTTCGACTTGCAAAGTTATTAAGCGCAACTATTCTATTAATAAGCGTATCGTATTTTACATATGAACAATAGGTATACCTATTTATGTATTTTGTTTAAGCAGTTGTAGTGAGCGCAATTATTGCAGCTACACGAAAATAAGGTCAAATTAGTTTCAAACTACAAATTTCGAAATGTTTTCCAATCGAAAATTTGTTAACCGAAACTGCATTAAATCAACTTTATTTTACGATTATTTTTTCTTTATGTTTTATGTAAGTTTTTTAAAGCGTTGTATGTCTATGAATATAAACTTTTGTTTCGATTTAAGTCGCTTTAATTTAAGTTTAGCATAAAAAATAAATAAATTATTTTAAAATTTAAATATAGTTGTTCTTTTTTAATGTAACAATTAAACACAGTTTTTTTTTTAATTTGGACTAAACATTTATTTTATATTTGACGTTTTTAACAAGAGTTTCGATTAAAAAGTAAATTACATACGTGCACATGGAATAAATGTCTATAAAGTATATGTAGGTATGTATATACGATTATATGCAAGTATTTATTTTTGTTTTATTTTTTCGCGCAAATACACCAAAAATGAGAAATCAACAGTGAGATTGCGAGAAAACGAGAAAAAACGAATGTCCTTGAGTGTCCGTTGTCTTCGTTGATTCAAAGAAAAATAAAATAAGGTTAACTAGTCTAATAGGCTAAGGGAAGGACCATGTCGTTTTAAGGTCGGAGCTTAGTATAACGCACTAAGCAAATGTACAGAATCGAGCAGAGTATGAGTTGCAGCATCCTGGACAAATATTCTAAAACTAAGCTATAGGTTAAGAACGAAAAAGAAATGCGCCCGATCAGCGCCGCAAAAACAATCGCCGCCTCCGCATTTCATTCGCTGTTATTGCCGCCACCACCGACGGCACCGTTGCCCTGTCCTTGTTCCTGCTGTTGTGGTTGTAACGGCGGCTGCTGTTGCTGGTTGTGCAGCTGATTAAGCAACGCCACATTGCTCGCTTTCATGCGTGCTACGGTGGCATTTGCCGCACCTCCGCCCACAACTGAAAGGCACGGCGACATACAAGGCGTTGAGCAGTGGCTATTGCTGATTTCACACTGGTCAAGTAGGCGGAGAAGCTCATTAGTGTCGGGTCCGCCTGAAGTTTTCTGCTGTTGCTGTTGCTGCAATTCACCTCCAGTCATTTTGAAAAATATCGCCAATGCCGCGGTAAGATCCCACATTTGAATGGTACCGTTACAGTGACCGGTCAGAATAAAACGAGATCCCATCCGCGATGACACCTCGCACTCGTGCACACAGAACGAAGTAATCGTCGAACTGTCCACCGATTTAATGACGCAAACACGATCTCCGTTCGATGCAACACGAACATAGAGCTGATCCGTTTCGGGTACAACTTTCTGCACGAATATCTGTTCGTCGTAGTCGCCGTATGGGCCGAAATCGTTACCGGCCGCATAACTGTAATGCGTATCGGTCGCTTCGAGCGACACTATTTTAAATGAAGCCTCCGGCGTTGAGCCGGGCTGCGTAGAGAGCATTCCTCGAAAGCGCGTTAAACCCCAAGTGCGAACGTGATGGTATTCGCTGCACACAGAGACCAAGTACTTCTCGGAGAGTGAAACCTAAAGAAGATAAAAATCGGAAAGTGAATATTTATACACAATAAACATAACATTTTATTATTCAATTCCAATCACTTTAGTAACAGGACTCTGATGCACGGTGAATGTTTCGAATAAGTGCGGCCCATGACCAGCTGTTTCCGGATGCTGTACTATTATTCGCACGGCGCCTGATTTTGTGCCATAAGCGATTTCAATCCAATTGCCGCTAATGCCTACATACAATTATTTTAAATATTTTCAATCTGTCAACAAATTTAAATTCGGTTTTACACACTTTTAGTTTTCGGAGTTAAATAAACCGAAATTGCAGTGATTGGATCCAAAGCGGGATCCTTGTATAGCTCAGTCACAAGCAAATCGTTGTCCTTCATGCGCAGCGGAAACTTTTGCATATCTGTATGAGATGCATAAATAAAACAATAAAAATAAATTTAAAAAAAAAAATATCTTTCAAAAGAAATTAAAATTTGAAAACTTTTTTTAACAAACCAATATAATAAATTGAACCATTGTTGCAGCCCAGCAACAAAAATGATCCTGCTGAGTCAAAAGATAAAACCGGCACAAGATCCTGTATTTGCCAGTGCTGCGTCATAGCATGCCAGACGCCAATCTTCCCCGATGATGACAGTGCCACCAGCTGACTCCCAATGAAAAATAAATATTCCACACGAACGTTCAGATTAAAAGTGCCAATGTCCGTTTTATTACCGCCCTCATGTATGCTCCACAAACGTATTTGGCTACCATAAGAAATAGCCACCATTTTGCTAGGAATGGGTTCTGCAGTTGAAAGGTTGACCTATTTTAAAATAAAGCAATTTATAATAAGTGGGTAACAAAAATATTAAATGATACCACAATCAAATTTAAAAGTAAGTATCTAAAATATATTTTTCAGGTGATGTTCCTTTAGCATAAAAATATCGATATGAAAAAGTTTTTATATGTAACAAGTAAGAAATTATAGTCGGTCATACCGACTATTACAAATGCACCACATTGTAAAATATCAGATTTAAAATAGGGTGGTTCACGATGATATTTGAAAAAAATAAAATAGTTATCTTGAACCACCCTAATTTTATATATGGACCACCCTAATCGTTTCCAAAATTTGTTCGTTATTCCCAAGGACAACAGAATTTTCTGTACAAAGTTTCAACCCATTATCTCATATGGTTCTCAAGATATCGTGTTAACAAGAAATCACTATTTTTTGCAAAAGTGGGCGTGGTTATGGACGGATTGGCTCCAAAATCTAATCATTTCTTCGAGGGCAACTAGTGTACAAAATTTCAGCTTAATATCTTTTACGGTTCTCCCGCTATCGTGTTAACAAGAAATGATGACAGACGGACGGACGGACGGACATCGCTAAATCGACTAAGTTTTTGATTCTGAGCAAGATATATATATATATATATATATATATATATATATATATATATATATATATATATATATATTGATCCAATGTTTGTAACGTAGAGAAATACTCAAAATAGATATATATTTTGAGTATTTCTCTACGTTACAAACATTGGATCAAAACCAATATACACCACTGAGTGGTGCATAATTACGAGTAGATCAATTTAAAAAAGCTCACCTTAGAATTAATGGCAATTCGCTCGATGGTTGCATCAATGTGCGGTGAAGTAAAGACCAACTGCCAGCCACTCGAATCCTTGACGCGATAACAGGTGACAAAATGGGCATATGCAACCGCAATCCAATTTTGATGCGCCTTAATGATTTGCACTCGGAGTGGATCGACCCAGTTTGAGCTAAGCGTGGGACTAAAAACTAAACCCACATCGTTACGAATAAACTTATTCAAATCCGCAGACGAATTACGCGAATGGCGCATAAAATCCAGAGATGCATTACGTGAGTGGCTCGGCGCCGCCGCTTGCCAAGCACGAGCATCCGGCGGAGCACCCGCAACACCGCTTCCACTGCTGCTGCTGCCAGTACCAATGCGTCCGCATCGCAAATCCCACGATGAATTGCGCGAATGCGATGATGAGTGGCGATTCGACACAACAACAGATGAAGTCTCTGGCACACGTACCATTGATCCGGGTCGTGCATTCGGTATGCCGCCAGAAGTCAGTCCAGTCGATGTCGAGGGAAGACAAGGATCCACTGGCGCATTGCCGCCATTGCTGCTACTGGAACTGCAGTTCGAGGATGCCGAAGAGGCAACGGCTGTGGCAGTAGTCGTTTTCCCACTTGCTGCTGACGCGAGCGACTCATTGGGCGGCATGTCGGGCGCCGGCAAAAAACCATAGAACAGCACATCGCCACAAGACGAATGATTAAGATCCTCGCACAATGCCAAACGCTTCACCAGCGGCGTTATACCATAATATTCAGATTCGTGACGCAAGGCACGTATCTCGCAGTTCTTGATGTCGATGTCCTTGGTGCGTAAATAGTTCAGAATGACGGAGAACAATGTAGGATCGCGATCGATGAAAATTGCGCCGCATTCGTCACGCAAACTGGAAATGCGCCCGCTTAGCAACGCCGTAAAGAAGGTGTCTGGTATCCACGTCAGCGTCTGACGTGATGTGGAGAAGCTACACAGGGTAGAAGTAACGAGAGTATTTAAAGATAAGGTAAACAAAGAAAATATTCAATATTATAATTAAATCAAAGGCTTTATCTCCTCCCAAACATCTGCACATTGCACTCATGGCCTTCTACTACCCCCACTCCGTGCACTTACCGCTGTCCACCTACATTCAGATTGACCAAGTCGCTGCCACTGCCGTGCGCGTAGTAGGACATCTTCCTGAGGCAGAAGAACTCGTCTCTTGCGTTTATTTTTATGTTTCCTTAGAATTTATGTCCCTGTTTACCAGCAAAACATTTCTTATTTGATTCTTTGAATTCTTTCAATATTTTGAATAGATTTTACTACGTTTCACATGAATATTTTTAGATTTATTTTTTTTATACTTTTCCAATTAAAAAATTTGCGTTTCTTGTTGACGTTGTTGTGTTTATTGTTGTTGGTGTGAAATATAGTATAAAAATTTGGAAACATTGAAAAAGCAAAGATTGTAGATAAAGTCGCAAAACTTTGGAGGAGTTTGGAAAGAGCTTTCAAAAGTATGTTCTCTGATGTTCAACAAACACCACAAAGTAAAATCTCTCCAATTCCCTCAACAACGTATTTTCGTTTCCTTCCGGTTCCATTATTAAAAATTATCTACGAATTTATATCTATTAGTTTGTGCCACAGAGTAAGCCTTGTGGCACCTATTCCGAAGTCAAATGTTTTTGATTTATGTTACGAATTTTATACACAGGTTTCCGATAGTCAAAAAAGTTGATATATTGATCATCCCTTGTAATATTAAAAAGAAGTTTTTTTAAATTAGATTAGTGAAATTTAATTTTTAAGCTTATATTACTCCTAAATATGTATTTGATTTTTTCTGACAACTTCACCAAAAGTGGACGTGGTGGGATCAATTTAATACCCACCACTGTGTCTAGGGAAAGTAATGCTCTATCATGATAAAAGTTTGTATGGAGGTGTGGTGACAATATACTTCCTTACAAAAAGTCGGCGTGGTTGAATTCATTTTAAACGTCCAACGCTGTAACTCAGATACGTAATGCTCTACGATCTTCTTACTCAATAGGGCACAACTTTAATTGGTTATATTGAAACACAATCGATCTTAAATAATTATAGTAATCTAGTTAGGGGTGTTCTTGATTTATAAATAAGGGTGGTTCAAGATTTAAAAATTTGTAATATAAATTTATTTAATAAAATATCATTTTCAAATATGTATAATAAAATGTTTTCAATCATGAACCATCTTAATTAATTGTGATATATTTAACAATGTGGTGCATTAGCAATAGTCGGTGGAACCGACTTTAATTTCTGACTTGTTTTAAATTAAATCGATTTTTAATAACAATTGATATTAAATTAAAAAATACTATTGAACCGCCCGAGAAAAATTAACATTTGAAATTTTTGTTTTGTTTTGTTTTGTTTTATTATTTATTTGTTTTCTTCATATAAGGTTTAGCATGTATGTATGTATGTATCTGTATGTATATTTAGTTAATTTTTAATAAATCCATTTTGAATTCTTATGCAATATTAATGCTTTTAATTTTATATATTTGAATGCAACGCCAAATGTTTATCAGTTTACACACACTAACATAAATGAGATTATTTTTGAATTGAGAATGCGGTTGGATTATATATTAAAAGATCAACAGCGTTGCGTCATTCTTATGCAATTACTGCGATTCCACCACTGCGCAGAGCAGAGCAGGAGTGCCGCGTTTTATTTCACAAAATTCGATTTACTGAGTGTAATACATTTAAATTGGTTTATAAGTCGTTTTATTTCTATTTTTTATACTTTTATATAAGCTTGTTTATATGTACGCATTACGTATGTAATATGCACAACACAACTACATACATTCGATCAATGCATTTTACCAATTTTATTGATTTCAAAACATTTAAATTGATTTGCTTTCGAAATAGTACACATTAAAATTGTTTCTTTTTTTTTAATTTTTTTGATTTTTTTTTGTTGCATTGAGATTATTAAAATTAGAAATTATGTATCGTATGTATGTCAATTATTATTTAGGTATGTGGCATGTTATCTGTAAACTTTACGGATTAAAATACTTTTGTCGCTTAATAAGTAGATTGGTAGGTATATGGAGAGCTTATTCTTGAAACTAAATCTAGAGAGACAAATACGAATTTTACCAGAAAAGTGATAGGTGTAAATAAAACTCAATCATACAAAAAAAAAATAAAACTATAAAATGCACAGACGTACTAGTTATTAAAACTTACAAATTACTCAACGTTAGACAAAACTAATAATTAAACTAAATTTAAATTATTTAAAGAATATATTTTTTGAAAGCATTTTTTTCTTTTACTTTTTTGTTTTGTATTGTAAAGACCAAGGTATACTTAATAAGGTAGGGCCATCTGATGATAAGCACACAGTTCTTTAGACGGTTTAGTATACCTTAGAATGAAAATAAGGTCAATAAACGTTGCTGTTTAAAATAATAAACACAATACTAACTAAACAAAAAGTATATATAAAATAGGCGCATTTAAGCAATTTCATCTTATTCTAAATGACACAATAGTTTTGCTACGTTTAAACGTAATGTAGTTATTTTTTAAAGCAGTTTTGTTTTTCGATTTTTTTTTATACATACATTGAAACATTTAAAGTTATTGCATTGCTGCTTTCAAATATTGCTGTTTTGTGTGTGTGTTTCTTAAATTTCTTTATTTGCAAATCACCAATTTCTCACATTTTTTTATATAAAGAAATATTTAAGATTTGAACGTGTTATTCAAAATGCCTGTATAAAATTTTGATTCATTGAATTTATGCATATGTATGTTTGGTTTTGGAGTGGTAATACTTAAAATTGCTTTCTTTTTCTTTTGTGTTGTTTGTTTTTAAATTACGCATAATGTTTATAACTTAACTACAGTAGATAACTAAAACTACAAGACTACGGCGAAATATTGAAGAGAGTTAAAGTGATTAGAGTAGGGTAGGAGGGTCTTAAGCAATTTCAGTTTTGAGTTGAATTTAAACGATCTCATGTTTGTTTTCTAATTAAATTGGTGCAAATGCTTGATTTATTTTATTTATTAACTTCTTTGTTGAAATTTACATATAAATACTTTCATTAAGATATTTCGTATAAGTAGATATTCACTGGGATTGACTTTAAGACGTCAAGTTATATAATGGTTTTTGAAACTACAAAAAAGTGATTCGTTGTGGGCGCATAATAAAATTATATTTAAAAAAAAACATTCAAATAAAACATATTTTAAAATAGTTGAAATGAAAATCTCAATTGCACAAATAAATCTTAAGATATATATATATATATATATAGTGTCGATATTTATATACATAGATAAAAGTAAAATTAAACATAATTGAAAAGTCAATTAGGTTATTAACAAAAAAAAATCTGTTTTATTGTAGTAAAGTCGTATTTTAACCTTACTTTATAAATTGTTTTAAACTATTTAACATACGACTCTCAAAACAATAGAAACAAAATTAGAAATGTCACAAACACTTTTTCAAATACAATAGTTGTAAGATAAAACACTCGAAAAAGGTGCTTTGCTCAATCCCCAAATATAAAACCAAGTTTAGTATTTTTAATTTTTGCAATCAATTATTTTGTTTCTTTAGGGATTCTTACTATATATTGCTTGAAAAACTGTAATATTAAGTGAAAAAACTGGCATTATTTTATTTGGTCATCCAATGAAGAGTTCAAGTAATTTAACCATAAGTTAATAAGTTGTAGAAATAATTTGTAAATACGATAGATGCTATAGAAAACGTGTTTGTTTTTTTTTATCATTTCTTATAGTGTTTTGTGTACGGTAATTAGTTATGTACCATACATTAAAATACGTTTTTAATTAGCAAGTAGCATTATACATGCACATGTATTTAACCATTATTAATGTTCTTATTTGAGTTGATGCGGTGCTGTGTTGGAACAGCATTTAAATAATTACTTAATTCACCATTAGTGTATGTGATTCCATCGGAGCTGCCGAATCATAAAGTGTGTCAGTGTCCTGTGTGGGTTCACCTTGCAATTGACACTGATTCGAAAGGGTGCCAGCACCGCAATCACAGAAAAATCTAAAATTAACAAACATTTTTAGTTTAACTATATATATTAACAAATATTTTGCCACTCACCGATCGTGTCGTATAAACTCTACATCGTGACCGGCATGGCAATTTTTAATACAATTTACGCAAATCGCATTACGATCTGTCGTATTACAAGTTTGGCAACGATAGAAATCATGCATCGGAAATGAAGTGTAACTGCTGATTTTGTAGAGACACTGTCCACCTGAGACTGCCTTCTCAACCTCATCTTCGTTGTTAAAGATATTGTTGCCGCGCGTAATCGGCTGAACACCGCTGGCCAAGCACAGACCTCCAAATTTATTCTTGAATATCTGATTATGTTCGAGCGTGGCAGTGGCATTGTTGGTGATTTCTACTCCGGCCGCTTGGCCATCGTAAATGCGATTGCGTCGCAAAATCGGATGCGATTGCGTTGAGATCAAAACACCGGCTTGCGTATTTCGAAAAATATCATTTTCCTCGAGAATGCCCTTGCCGCCGTTAAAAATGCAAATGCCGCCATCACGACCATCGTAAATTTTATTACGTTTCAGCGTGGGATTCGAATCGGTTTTGATCCAAACACCTGCCATGGCATTGTCGAAAATTTCGTTTTGTTCGAGCAGGCCAAGACCGCCGTTGTAGACGAGTACGCCGCCATTTTGGCCGCCCCAAATTTTGTTTCCGCGTATAACGGGATTACTGCCGGTCCGAATTTGCACACCCGAGTACAAATGATTAAAGATGTCGTTATCTTCAAGTTTACCGTGACCGTTGTCGTAAAAGTAAACCCCAACCTTTTTGTAAGTAAATTTAAAAAAGATTAATAATTCATTTAAAATAAATATAAATTATTTACAGTTTATTTTAGAAATTTAAAAAAGTAACCTGCTTTCCCGAATGTATGCGATTACGTCGTAGCACCGGTGTGCTGCCAGTTGTGATCCATACGCCCGCCAGCGTATTAGAATAAACTTCATTCTCTTCGATCAGCCCTTGGCCCTTCTCGTGCACATAGATGCCGCCATGCTGGCCGTGATGTATTTTATTGTGTCGCACTATCGGATCGCTGGTTGTGCGTATTTGTATACCGGCGAGTGCGTTACCGTAAATATTGTTGTGCTCGATAAGACCCCGTCCCTCGCCAAATATGTAAACACCACCCTGGTGCCCATTGTAGATTTCGTTTTTACGTATGGTGGGATTGCTGTTTGAAGTTATCCAAACTCCTGAGCAAAAGAGATGAAAACCAGCAATGTATCATTTATTGAAGTATTTAAAGCCAATTCAATTAAATTAAATAAAGTCTTAAGAGTTTTATTACGACATTATTTATACCTTTAATTGAATCGAAAAGTATAATTAATATAAAATAAAAAATACAAAGAAAAATAAACTAAATAATATAAATATACAAATAATTCGGTTGGAGAAGTAACCAAAATTTCATGATAGACCTCTATCGTCACTAAATAAATGACGATCTATAGACGATAGTGGAAGGCATACTAACTTAAATTTGACGATTAGAGTCGATCTTAAATTAATAATAATAATAATACAAAAACATTTGTTTTTTAATTACAGTTGCTCACAAAATTATCCGCAACAAGCTATTTGTAAGTTAAAAAAGTAATATTTACCTGCAAAATTATTTGAATGAATACGATTCTCAATAAACTGTCCAAGACCGTTCTCATGCACATAAATGCCGCCAGTTTGACCGTGATGAATTTCACACTTCACCACGGTAGGATTAGCGCCTGCCTTAACCTCGAAGCCCGCAATACGATTATTGTGTATGTCATTTTTCTCGAAATAGCCCTAAAGTTAATATACAAAAATAAAACAATTTCGGTTATATCAATAACATTAACAAAATTACAATGCATACCATGCCATTCTCGAATGTGAATATGCCCACGTCGCGTCCGTGGTGTATATGATTTTCGCGCATAATCGGTGAGGCGAAATTTTTTACCCAAATGCCAGCCAGAGCGTTACGGCTGATTTCGTTGTGCTCATAGGTGCCCTGTGCGTAGTCCGTTACGTATAGGCCGACATTCTCGCAGTCGCTAATGTCACAGTTTCGTATTACCGGATTGGCATTTACGCCGCCGACACAGACTGCTGCGCCCACCACTGACGTACTGCGTATGATGCAATTGTCGACGGTGGGCGAGCAATTCTCGCCTATATCAAGGCAGTAGTGTTTATGATGTGACACAGTCGAGGTGCCATCGGGTGAAAATTTCAACGTCAAATATCCGACATAGGCGTATTTGGCGCCCTCGACAAACATCACTGTGGATCCTGCCTCTCGCTCAAGTACCACCGCTTCGGCGACATTGCCGGGAGCGGCACCAATTAGCGTTACATCTGAATCAATGAAAAGATACTCGCCCTTGTAATGACCAGCATGCAGAAAAATCAATGGACCAGGGTGTTCGGTTGGCGGTACATTGTCTTCGTAAAGATTTCCTAGAGCATTGACACTGGCGCCACCCGCCGTCGGACCTGAAAGCCCAGCAGTGTGACCACCTCCTCCACCACCGCCAGCACCCGAGGCAGCTGCAGCAGCAGCACGCTCTTCTGGATAGTCAAGAGCCGCTTGAATAGTATTGAAGAAGATGATGCTGCGGCCAGGAAACTTTTTATCCTGAAAATATAGGTTTAATCAATTATTAAACTTACAATTTACCCTATTATTATTAATAAAGTACTAAGTTTTATCTTTCATTTGTTTAAATGTCTATTAATGCGCAAAATCTAAATTAGTAATAGCTTAAAATAAATCTCATTTAAATTTGTAGTTTTTTAATTTTCTCTAGTTAAAAAAAAATTTCTTGTCTATTTTTTTAGTCGTTTAAGCTTAATATTAATTGTTAAAAACTACAATTTTGTTGTTACCTGATAACCCGGGCGCACATGCACACCGCGGTACAACTGCCGGAAGCTCTCTTTCCACGGATTTGCGTATTCTGACTCTTCGGGCTTTTCGAAAACGAACTTGCAAAGATCGGGATTGAATAACGGTAAATCGTACTCAAACACAGATTGATACATCCGTTTCCACAGCTCTGTATCGTTGGCAATGGTGTTAAAACGCTTACAGACCAACGCCAGACGGCACAAATCGTGCTCCATTAAATACGAGAATATGGCTAGAAGCACTTCGTCTGGCATTTCGTACTGCAAATATTGAGCTGCTGTTGGACCTGCCTGCGCAACTCCAACGGGCAAAGCCGCACCACTATCCAAACTCTGCGCATATAAACGACGCGAACGTTTGCGTGCGGGCAGCATAAAATTGTTGTCTTCGATGGCAGCGGCGCCTCCGATTGGCAGAGCGCTGCAGTGTTGTTGCGGTATGGAGCTGTGAACGTTTGGCGGCGGTGCGAGTGGAGCACCTGTAGTAGGCGCGTTATTTACAGGAAAAGTGGCACAAGTTGATGGCGCATGAACAATGGCAGAACAGGAGGAAGAGGCGGCAGAATTACCACTAACAAGTGGCGGTGAACTGCATGCAGGAGAAGTTGCCGGAGAACTTGAGGTTGCCGTTGCAGAATTAGTATTGGATCTGTCTGCGGAAGAAGCAGCACCACTAACACTGTTCCCGGAAGTTGACGCGGCATTGGAGGACGAGGAGGAATTGGAACCGGAAGAGACACCGGGCACATTGCACCATTGTTCCGGACAGTTTGCAGGTATTTTGCGTCGCAAATCGTATGGAGACTGATGACAGCAGCCTGAAGCGGCTGCAGCTGATGTGGAAGGTGCGGTGGAATTGGCAAATAAGGAGCCGCAAACTGTTGTGGAAGTTATAATAAAAATTAATTGTATTAAAATAAGTTGATATTAAAATAAACTTACCACCGCTGGTATTATTTATATTAGCTGCGTTGTCAAGAGGATTATTGTTAATTGAGTTTGAAGTTCCTGTTAATAAAAACAAATTTTTAAAGCTTTCGTTTAATTATATTTTATTATACAATTACGACTAATACATTGCTGATAAGGGATTATCATAACGGTTAACGAATATGAAGTTTGTTATTTTAGTTTGAAACAAGTTTACTAGAAAATGTTGAGTACCCTATTGGAATTGGATAGAAAACTAGGACGACCAAAGCTACAATAATAATTTAAAAATTAAGTTCAAAACTTACCGGCAGAACAACCGGCGCTGTCATCTGTATCCATCAGATGTGCAGAGCTCATAAAACCGGAGAGAGAATTGTATGATGAGACGCCAGCAAGATTACCCGGATTTGAAGTGACCATCATAGTGTTATTGACAGTACCGCTGCCGAGACCACTGCAAGCTGCTGCCATCGACAATGTTGACATTGAGGAGGAGCCGTATGAACAGGAAGCACCAAGATCGCCTACGCTTACACCAATAATACCACCGCTGCCAGACAACTGTGAACATGAGGGTCCAGCTGCGTCAAACAAATCTGTGGCGCAAGCTGATGATGCGGCAACTGATGTGCTTGTAATGACAGCAGTCGACTGTGAAGAGGTGGTAGATGACGTTGAAGTAGAGGAAGATGACGACGCCGACGCTGAAGATGTAGTCGTTGTTGAGCTGTGTGGTGGTGGCGGTGTTGGTGGTGGTGGCATTACTGAAGATGAGGTGGAGTTTGATGGTGCGGCCAATGTTGAGGACGCAGCCGCTGATGAAGTAGATGCGACATTATTTTGTTGAAGTGTTGCATTTGAGCTTGAAGCCGCACCAGAAGCGGGCATATTCTGTAGCATGGGATCCATAATATTGCCTACAAAATGGTGGTATTAAAAAATATATTAATATATATTTTAAACATAGGTAAATAAAATGTGTGGAAAGAGGAAGGGAAAGAAAAATATGTACTAACCCGTTGGGCGATTGGGCAGAGCAATCCGATTGGCACCTTTTCGTCTGGAACGGCGCACATATGAGCGCGACGAGGTAAAGGAGGCGCTGGGCATGTTTTCCAAATTTTATTGAATAGATTTTATATTTTAAAAGGTACTTTTCTTTATTTCGAATGCAAATCGTATTTGTTTGCAATGGTTTCTTCACCTTTCCTTATATACTATTTTTCATATCTTTTTTTACAAAAAAATACAAACACAAACGGTAGTATGCAATTGGCCCTTCTTCTTCTTCACTTCTATGCTTCCTTTTTACTTTTTTTTCTACTGCTAAAGGGTTTCTGTACTGATGTCGCTTTCGTATCCATTACACTTACTCATCACACATTTTTTAAGTTATTTGCACAATTAGCCCTTATAAAAATTAATAATTCAACACTTATCCTTTTACAGTTATATTTTCTACAATACATATAAATCCAGGAACTTTATCGAACGCCATTTTCAATTTATCATCGTCGTTCGTCCGTCCGTAAATGTGCTGATGCTTTTGTATTTGGTCTGTTTGTTTGTCGCTGTTTCTACTCCTTCGTATGGTTCGTTTGTTTCTTTTGCTTGCATTCGCTTTTGTTTTCGTTTCTTTATTTACTCGGCATTGAACAAATCCCGTTTTCCTACGTGTGTTAAAATGGAACAACTAATTTGCGAGAAGTCTTTATTTTTATCTCTTTTGCACTCACTTCCTATACCGTTAACAAATTTTGTTGGTTTTTGTTCACGATTTCTTTACAAAAATTCTGCAGCTGAAAAATTTCTTTTGTATGCGAAGATTCTTAAATTGTATTTTGATCTGCTTATTCAGTTTTCTTGCACTTTAACTTATTTTCAACGAAATAAGCTTCCACTTAATTTTCGTTTTTGTTTTTATATCCAATATATGTTATATTCCAATTGAATAAATCTTGACTAAAATCAGAGGTCTTCTCCGTTTTTCTAAAAATTGCTGCTTAGTGTTGCCAAATCTAACAAAGAAATCGACTAAATCCAAAGTAATAAAACACTCGAAACAAGGCTGCCAGAAAAAATTATTTTTCCATTGAAATAGATGTTAGATTTCTTCATGAGTGTGATTACGAGATTTTAAAATTTTGAATATAATAAAGGTTTATTTTCAGAATCCTTTATATTTTAATGCATTAAGATTTTTTTGAATTAATATGCATTTTTTTGAGATTTCAAATTTTCATTAATTTTGTAAATGGTGAGAAGTTCATGAGATTTTTCCATATGTATGACATTTTGAAGTCATTCCATAAAATGAAAGAGAACAGTTTAATATTGTTGATCGAAATCTTTTTTATGTTTTGGTATGTAAATATATTTTAAATCAGAAAAACATTTGAAAAATACATAATCTTATTGTGATTGAGATATTGAACCCAATCTTTAATTTTAAATAGATCGTGTTCCCTGAAAAATTTTACAATTCTCTTTTTTTGAGGCTTGCAAAAAATACAATAGTTGGCAATATTTAAATTATTTGAATTGTAATTTAGTTTTTTGCGGGTTTTTTAATATCTTTCTTCAACTGAGATCGGAAATGTATTCCAATTTGGCTAATATTTATGCTACATTGCGGCGCAAGTACGGCGAGCAATTGATTGTAACTTACGCGGCACCCACTTCTTATCTTGCAAACATTATTGGGCCAGATGATTCAAAAGTTGTTTTCATTTACGCGGAAGATCGCAGCAAAGCTAGCGCAGGAGCTCTTCGTCGTATGTCACCATCCAAATTGAATATTAAAAAGAGTCCAGTAGCTCCAGGTGAAATGGATCTTGACTTAACCGGAAGCCCTTTAAAAGACGATTGTATTGTGGATGCAATTGCAGACATGTCAATTGATATTAAAGTGACCGCATTACATTCCTGGAGCCTAGACGAAGAGTGCCACAAAGGTATCAGTGTTGAAAAGGCGCGCGCTATCGTCAACTCGGAGGAGTTCCTTAAAAGCGGAACAGCACAGTTCGGTTCCATTTGGCTACTATGTTCAGGAGCCGATATGGAAAAGACCATGTTTCTTCAATACGAATTCAGCAGTGGTTATTTAAGTCGCGGTGTTGTCACTTTTTTGGGTGTCGTGCCCGTAATTTCTATAAATTCAGCCGCGCTGTTGCGATGCCACTTTACGCTGATTCGGCCGGGTAAGACGCGCTTGGATACAAACATTGAAAATACATACAACATCAAATCGAATGTTTCGGTACGTTGCTCTTGGTCGACAGCGGCACCAGTGCCATCCCTTATCGATTTGAGCTCATGTGACGTTGTCCTGTCGCAGACATTTTACCTTAGCGAATGTAGTCCACTGACGCAAGACTTTATGAATCAGTTGCGCATCTTATCGTACATTCGCGAAGATATACTTGCTTATAAGAAAGCTGAGGCGGCTGGTGATATGGTTAAAGAGACGGTCTACCGTTGTGGACGGTAAGTTGAGACTTTTCAAAAATAGGTTAAATTTATGTATTTAAAATATTTATTATTTAGAGTTTAGATTTTTGAACTTAAAAAAAAATGTATTATTAATTAAAATTTTGTAAATTGCTTGCGTGGGAAGATATTTACGTGCGATTACTTTATATTTGTAGGGGAATCGACATGGAGGATCTTCGCGAGAATGTTAATAAAGTGATGACCGAAATTTCAGGCTTTGCTGAAATTGATTCAGGCAGCGGGAACGAGAGTGGTGACATCGAAGCTGTCGTGCAACGCGCTAAAATTAGACGTTTAACCGATTTGACGGATAAACTCTGGGAGATTTTAAAATGTAAGGAGTGTGACTTTTTAATTAACGTTTAATATTCAATTTAATTTTAAGCATTATTTAAAGTAAAGTAAAAAGAGCCAAACATTTTTTTAATTTGGCTTTGTTAAAAAACTCATTTCAAGTTAATCAAAAATTTTTAATTGCATTTTACCGATTATTTATATATTTGCAGGTTGTTCCTCATACAAGGATCTTAAAGTGGCCTTTAATATTTTATTTCAATGTGCAGCACGCTGCAATGTATTGGTTGGTGGAATCGTAAAATTCCGAAATTAATTGCAATAATCATTAAAGCTATTTACAGAATACACCAACTAACAAAAATCGCTTGGCAGAAATCATAACAGAACTAGCAAATCGACGCCTTGCCATACCCTGTTTAACAGGATCTGAACCACTAGAACTGCTTCTAGAAATAGGTCTGGAAAAATTGTATAAAGATTATGAATTTATATTCACCGAAAGTCAAATTTGTACTGGGAACAATTTAAAAACTAAAAGGTATTCTTTACAAAAACTAATATAAAAGAATACTTCCAAAATTTAAGCATAAATATTTTTTATTACTAGAAGTTAGACATAACTTTAATTTGAAATAAATTTACAGCACTTCAGATGTCGATAAGGAAAATAAATCCATGCCAAATGTTCGCAAATCCCTGCGAAATGCCGTACTTCCCGAGAGCACATCGATGCGCAAAACACTTTTGCACAATAATATCAAAGGAGCAGCGAAGCGCCACCAAAATGACGAAATTATGGGTTTCAAGAATAGTAATTTCGATGAACGAGAGACTGCTCTGCAGTTGTCCAAATTGGTACAGCTTCATTGCACACTGGAACACATTTTATTAATACACATACATCTCAATCTTAGCAATGGTTTGTCAGAAATAATTTGCAATTTTAATCTTTCAAAAGCTGGAAAGTAAGTAGTAAAATTAAAACTTTTTGGTTGCAGTGTACGCCGATGTTTGCGATCAACTGTTGCAGAAACCGCTACGTCTGCTCGATGCCATCGATGCGTCGTTTGAAGACAAAATGGAAATATCGCTATCAGCGCACGTAGTCCGTGAACATTTAGAAGGGTATGATGCAGTCAATTAAAAAGTTCAATTATAATTTATTTAATAATTTTATTTTTATCAACTTTACAGCAAAGATCCACATTCGCGTCGCATCTCATTAAATTCGCAAAATAAATTTCGCCAAATTAAAACTGTATTTTATTACAGCATGGAGAATATTTGCCCACCAGGTGTATCAGAGTTCTTTCAAGCAGATGGTCAGTATCTAACTAAATTTTTCTTTTGCAAAATATTATCATTAATTAATTGTTTCGATCTTACAGATAAAGAAGTTGTCAAGGAGAATATTTACTATTGCTGGCTTTATCGTAAAATCAAAACTCTTAAATAGTTTTTATTCTACATTCAGAAGTTATGTTTTAAATGTAATTTATTTATTTTAAGTGTTGCTTAACCTTTAATTTTGAGCATTAACAGAAAAATCAATTTGTTTTTAACGCGTTTCGAAAGTCACTGAAATAATTGTCAAATCATCTTAGCGAATGCTTACAAGTTTAAGCCTGAACTAAGGTTTTTTTACTTTGTTGTTATTTGTATTGAAATTTAAGTGCTTGCGCAATTGGCAAAATGAAAATGAAACATTGTGTTGATACAACATACAAAATTTAAAAATACATTCGAAAGGTATTAAACTTTTTACTTTAACCAATTTTGAATATCTTATCATACTATTTTATGAAACAAAAAGTTATGAACCTAACATAAATTTCATAAAAAATTTTTATTTAAAAACTGTTTTATTTTTTGTAAGATAATTTTATTGGGCAATTATTTTTAAGTATTTAGAAGCATTCATTTTTCTACTAGCTTTAATATTAAATAAACTATATGTATATATATATATATGTAGTATTTAACATAACATTCAAATAAGATTCCAATCTGTTTTTTCGCATTTTTTGTTTTGACATTTAAATTCTAAACAAAAATGTCTCAGTTAGAACACTTCATCGAAAAACTTCCAGTTTAAAAGAGAACCACTGCTATGAATGAATAATACCATTTTCCAGCCTAGTACAAAATAAATAAAAATAAAGCTTAAAACAACTTGATAAACTTGGTGGAAACGATAGAAACTGTGCAAATTTAGAAATACAATAAATTTGCCTCGATATGGTCCAATCCAATTAGCGTGCATAGGTTAAGCTACCTTTGGTATATTTGCAGTCAACGATTGATTTTCAATTCTCAGACTAACGGTGGATGTGCAGCGGTTCGGACGTGTCACTTGGCCTAAAGCGGAAACAAAATCAAAATTAAAACAGTAGAGCAGTGTAAACTTTATTTGAAATTGTCCTGTTTTTGTGAATGTGTATGGCCACAGGATAACCGGATATCCGCTATTTCCTTCGTTTTGGAAGACCTATTCGGTTTAAATTCGGTTTAAAAAATAACGCACACGAATTTAACTAAATCAAAAAGGATAACAACATTGCCATTTTAAAGAATTTCAAATATTGCCAAAAGTTTAAATGCCAAATTAAAGTGTAAAATAATCCAATTCAAAATGGTGTGTATACTCGTAAACGAACCAGTTTTCATTTTAAATGGAAGTTTTAAAAAATTAAAATTTAAAATGTAGTTAAAAAAGTGGAACAAATTTTAAAATGTGCATAACTATGTTTATTTAAAAAAGGACTTTAAAGATATTTTTTAATCCTGTTTAAGCAAAATCCGATATGTATAAAAACCCATAATTTCCAGCCAGTCGAACTATCAATGTGCGAAAAGGATTTGAATGGAAATTTGATACGTTTAATTTCTACTCTTCGGTGTTTGCAAGTGAAACCTTACAAATTGCTTAACTGCATTGTGAATACCTTTCGTAGTTGCGATTTATTTGGCAACACAATTTTTTTTTTTACAATATTCTAACAAGGATATGTGACATCATAATCCAGGATACTATTATTTTCACAGAAATAATGGACTTCAATATTTCATTCAAATTTGGTCCACACAGTCTTCAGGGACTATGTATGGACAATAAAAAATTGGCACGCCCACTTATTACGACCACAATTTGTGAAATTTAGTTAAAATATTCAATTATTTCGCTAATATTTGAGTTTGTATGGTCACAGTCGACAACTTTATCAAAAATGGGCGTTTTTGGATCAATCGCCTATCGCCGCAGAAGAAGAGGACGAGAGTACACAGTTTATTCAAAACAAAATCGTGCAATTACTCATTAAAAAGGAGTTTGATTTTACAGAAAATTGTCCGTCAGTTATTAAAATTTGTTTTTCTGAAAAAAAAATTAAGATCTATAAATCTTAATCGAAAAGTATTGAAACAATTTGTCAGATCCTTTGCTTTTAGTTATATTACTACTTATTCAAGTCTAGTGTATCGTATTCTTTGAGAATTTTGCTTTCTCTTGCTCAGGGCTTGGAATTCTTTTTCAAATTCGGCTATGCCTTTCTGATAATTACGCTTACTATAATGATTTGGATGTCCTTGGCGAGAGCTTCGATATACAACCGTGAAATGGAGGAGATGCGTTATCCTCCCTGCACTTACAATGTTCTCTGTACATGCTCAAAATCATCGACAGATCTCGGTATTGTACATTGCAAAAATGTACCATTTCCAGCACTGCCAAAAATGGTTAACCAATCTAAGGTAACATAATAAAGTTTGTGGATTAATCCTTAACTGCATACTTGTATGTAAAGCCAAATGATTTAAAACTGTTTTGCATTCGTATAACGATAGGTTTTCATGCTGCACATGGAGAACACGGGATTAAGAGAGATTGAACCGTATTTCTTGCAATCGACAGGTAAAATTTCAACTTAAATCAGTAAGCGTTTTTGCAATATTGAATTAACGGTTTTTGTAGGCATGTACCGACTGAAAATTTCTGGCAATCATCTGACCGAAATACCTGATGATGCCTTCACTGGATTGGAACGTTCGCTTTGGGAATTGATATTACCACAAAATGATCTCGTCGAAATACCATCGAAATCGTTTCGTCACTTGCAGAAACTGCGTCACTTGGACTTGGGCTACAATCACATAACCCATATTCAACACGATTCATTTCGTGGTCTCGAGGACTCCCTGCAAACGCTGATCTTACGCGAAAACTGTGTTTCGATGTTGCAATCGCATAGTTTTTCGGGTCTGCTTATATTGGAGACGCTGGATTTGAGTGGCAACAATCTCTTCGAAATTGATCCTAATGTCTTTGTGGATGGTATGCCGCGACTGACGAAACTACTGCTGACGGACAATATACTTTCGGAGATACCGTACGATGCATTGGGTCCGCTAAAGAGTTTGCGCACCCTGGATATATCACACAATGTCATCTGGTCACTTAGTGGCAACGAGACGTATGACATTAAATCCACCACAAAGCTTAATTTGGACAATTTACACTTGGAGTATAATCATATTGAGATGTTGCCACCAAATTCATTTAAGAATTTCGACATAGTGAACAGGACCTTCTTCGACGGAAATCCCATACACACATTGCGGGTATGTTTTTTTTTACGTATTTAAATAATAATCTCCATTCGATAGACTCAAAGTACTAACTGCCATTGTTGAAAATAATAAAGGAAGACGCCTTTAAACCTGCTAAAATACGTGAAATCTATATGCGATACTGCGGCCTAACAAATATATCGCCTGTGGCTTTTGACAGTCTGGTAAATAGTCTACAAATACTCGATCTTTCAGGCAATAACTTGACGAAATTGCACCACAAATTGTTCAATAATTTCGATGTTTTAAGGTGAGTACTAAGCAAACAAACTGAGGTTAGTGCTTTAAAATACTTCCGGTTATTAAAAAGAATATTAATTAAAAAGAAAATAAAAAGGAACAAGAAAACCGTTCGCAAAAACAAACGTAAGCGTGAAAAATAGTGGCGCCGTTCCGATTTTGCTGCCGTTTTAATCCGATTGTCACAATATGCCCGTTTAAAGCGTATGTGCAAACAGTAAATATTTTGCACCCCCAAGAAACACTCATTGCTCAGAATCGCAAAATATTGCAAAATATGGCTTCCCTAAGTGGGGTAAGTGTGCGACCTTATTTGCGCGAGCTGCTTTTAAAGATATAAAACAAGAGAAACAATAAGGGAAGTTATTGACATGTAACCGTACTGTCGTCATTTGGCGTGATTACTTCTGCAGTTTTCAAATTTCTAATCTTACCAACTAAGCGCAGTCATTGATTTATACACTTTTTATTTCTTTGCGAAATGCATTTTCTGTTTTGAGCTTATTTTAAAGTGAGGTTCACATTTTATTTAGTTGGTAGTATACCCCAGCCAGCATGATTTAATGTTAATATTGCAGATATATTTCAAATGATAGAGAAACATTTAATTGTAATAATTTATTTAAATGTCAGTAAAATATTTCAATAGCATTTCAATG
Source organism: Suillia variegata (assembly GCA_949127995.1). Lineage (NCBI taxonomy): Eukaryota > Metazoa > Arthropoda > Insecta > Diptera > Heleomyzidae > Suillia > Suillia variegata. The sequence continues at coordinate 37,276,433 of OX421843.1, read as the reverse complement.
TTATATGTCATTCTTATGTATTATGCATAAATTAAGACGAAATTTTTTTTTAAAATATCTTTATTAACGATTTTATTATCCACTTGCCAGGGTGATAAGCATGCGCGACAACAAAATCAAAATAGAACAGCCGTTAGAGACCTTCAATGCAATGCAGTACACGCTTCTAAAACTGGATTTAAGCGGTGACCTTAACGATCCGACTAACTTACAAACATTACGCAAGTAAGTGCGACTTTTGCTTTTTCGTGCACAAAAAATGTTTTATATTTATTTGCAAAAAGTATGACCAGAATGAGGAATATGCGATCGTTGTCCATTTCGCGCATGGGCCCAACTTCGATAGGTCCCGATGATTTTAAGGATTTCGGCGTTGAACTGGAGGATCTACAAATAACACGCGCAACTCTTTCAAATGTTCAATCGCATGCGTTCAAGCATGTGCGTGGTCTGAAACGTTTGGATTTTAGTGAGAACGGCATTGGAACAATTGAGAACGATGCGTTCCATGAGGTATGTTAATGTGCTCTAAAATAATATTTAATTTGAGGTTTAAAAGGAAGACATACAAAAGTACTTGCACTGACTAATGATTGATATACATCGCAGTCAAAATGCATAAAGGCCCTAATCAACATTCTTCACAATACGTTTTTTTAAGTTTTTGGTATATTTAAAAACAAGTCACAAAAAATTTGATCCTCAAAGTAAAAAATTACGAATTTATTGATAATACAATATTTCTATTCTATTTCTTTTGATAAAATTTTATGTTTTTTGCTTCTCCCGTAAAAGTAAACAAATGTTGGTTAGGCTCTTTGTGCATTTTGAAAGCGATGTGTGCGTATTATATCTAATAAACGAAAAAACTTACCGTTTATTTTGGTGACTTCACAATTTGTTCTTTTTATTTCAATTTTTAGATCGGTCATTCTTTGATATCGTTGAAAATCTCGCATGGTTTCTCGGGGAACGCACTGCCTTCGGAGCCGATGAGACATTTGACTTCTCTGCAAGAATTAGACTTCAGCAACAACAAAATCACAACTATGAGCGACACCAGTTTTCATTTTCTGAAGAACTTGCGTCTCTTAGAACTGCACGACAATCGGATTGAACAAGTTATGAAGGGCACATTTCAGGTAGAAAACTGTAATATAATTAAAAGTCAATGTATGTGCAATTAACGTATTAACAACGTAGGGAGACATACACTCCAAATTAGAGGAAATCTCTTTCCGTTTCAATCACTTGACGCAAGTATCGCAGCACACTTTCTTTGATTTAGAGGTGAGCTTCATAAAATGGTAAATAAAACAAACAACAAAAATTAAATTGTTTTTTAAGGCGCTTCGTAAATTACAATTGGATGATAACAAAATTGAACGTGTCGAGCGTAGAGCATTTATGAATCTCGATGAACTGGAGCATTTAAGCTTGCGCGGCAACAAACTCAACAATCTAGCAGAGGAGTCATTTCAAGTGAGTATCTTTTCAGTTTTATACATTTAGAAAGTATATTTTGGAATATCTTATACTTTACTAATAAATACATTTGAACTTACTTTATTAAATACATTTCAAATATAATTTTAAGCGATCTATTAACTTTAGCTATTGACTTATCATTCAATTGTTAAAGTTAAGCTATGAGCATTATTAAACAAAAAATATAAAACTTAAAGAACAATAATTTTGAAAAACAAAACAGTACTTACTAAACTATTTACCTAAAACTATTTTTCATTTCTTGCTTATCTCAATACTGGGTATCTATATCCATGGGTTCCGCCTTTATTGTTGGAACAGTATCTGGGCATATTTTTGGTAGCGGCACAGTCGTCGTTGTGGGTCTAACCACAGTATGCATTTTACCGCCGCCACTATTTTGCAGGTCGCTTATTGCTTTCACTTTAAGACTAGCAGTGGCGGCGCTCGAATTTAAATCTTTTCGCCGGCTAACGAATTTTGTTCGTACGCCTCGCACGACAGTGCATGTTGATGTTGTCGTTGCTCGTGCATTATGGTTAATGCTGCTCTTATTTTGAATAGGAGCTACGTTTTTGTCGCTGCTACTATCCAGATGTGGCGGCGGTGGCTGAATGAGGGAGGTCTCGTTAGAACTTGTAGCAGAGGAGCTTCCATAGTAACCATCGTTTTCCACTTTCATATAAACATCAACGCCGGCATTTGGTGGCAGCACCACATCGCCGTACGCGTAGGATGGCTTGTGTTTGCGCATGTGCGAATTACGCGCTTTGTAATTGTTGAATGTTTTGTAACAAATATGACACGACACGGTGCCATCGTTGTGCTTAATCGGACCGACTTGAGATTTTTTCGTTGATGACGAAGACGTTGAAGGTTGCTGGAATACATTTGAATTATGACTTGATGTTGGATTAGTGGCTGGAAACGATTTCTTTGTAGCTGGCAAAGGCGCAGTGTATTTTGTTTTGGAAGAGCTTGCCTAAAAGAACATTTTTCATACTTAAATATATTTCTTTGATAAAATTTTTTTTTCCAATTGCTCCAAGAGCGGAATGTTTGAAAAATGTCTTCTGAAGATAAAAAAACTAATTCTTGTGAATTTTTTATTGGATGCAACTCACCTGTGATAATTCGGATTGCTGCGCGTCTTCCGTTTCGAGCAACGTTGGCTCCTGCTCTGACACACATTGGTACAGTTTAAAGTCTGCACTTGCTTCCGCGGGCATTTGATCCATTGAGTGCAATATTTTCGTAGACAAACGAACGCGATGCATTTTCGAAGAACGATAACTGATGCCGTGCGCCGCTGGTACATGTTCGCGTAGCATTTTCGGAGCCTGCGCAAACTCCTTGCCGCAAATGTGGCAATAGAAATCACACTCGCCTAGCGACCAGTGATCAAGAATTGATTTGTTGTCGACAAAGACACGCCAACAGTTTAAACACCGTATACATTTGCGATCTTGCACTACGATCAGACGACCGCGTCGCACGCTCTTGTGCAGGTATTTCTTTTCGAAGATTTTCGGCACACTTATACGCATGTGAATGAGTTGATGCGTCGCCAGCGTAGACAGCGACTTAAACTGTAGCGGACAATAGCGGCATTTGACTGTGAGCGGTGGTGGCGCCAGCATGCTGCAGCTTCCGCTGCTGTGACCAGTGGCTGCAGCTGTGCTGACTTTTGCGGTCATTTCATTCATTTGATTTTCAGATGGTTCTTCTTTTATGACAACTTCTTCGTTACACTGCACCGCTGCTGGTTTGTCATTTGATGTGATGGATTTTTTTATAGCACCTACGGTAAGCAGCGTGCAACCGTTAAGTTCTAAAATTGATTTAATATCTTTTATTTCGTGCGCTTTTTTTGGTGACTTCTTTTTCGTCGCAGTGTCAGCCTTTTTTGTTGTAGTCTTTGTGCATTCATTTGACACATTACCACCACCGATTGGTTGACTGAAGATACTTGTTGTCGGCTTTTGCGCGACTGTTGCTTCTTGCGTGTCACGACATGTCGGCGTTGTGATTGTTTCCTTTTGAGTGGATTGCTGCTCCGGAGATTTTGTCAAGAGAAGCAAACGATTAATGGAATGCTGAAAAACATCTTCGCCCAGTGTTGACTTGACAGATTCACGTGTTACGTCGTTTGAGTTCTAAATGAAACAGGTTGAAAGTTTTATAATTTGCGAAAACTTAGATTTAGGAATATAGAATTTGTTTATGAAAGCATAAATCAGTAAAACTTTAACAATCAGAAATTACATAAGTTACAATTAAATTTTTTTCTTTGCATGAAATATTTACTTAGGTTTAATTTAGATTTCCCAATTTTTTTAAGAGTTTTTCAAGTTCAAAAGGTAGAAATTTGTTTAGTGATATTCGAAAGGCTATTCAAGTTTATACTTTCGTTTAAAATATTTAGGAAGCAATAAGTCTAAAACGGAAAAGAATTAATTTTCTGTTTAGAACTGAATTATTTATTTAATTACCTCTATTAAATCGAGCACTCGAATGTAGTTGTGATTGGGTTGAACGCTCCGTACATTGTTGATCCATTTGGTCTGCGTCTTCATGACGCGTTGGATGTCATTGTACATGAAGCTAACATTGTAGACGCACTTCTTGCAGATGTTCTTCGGTAGTGGGTCATTCTGGTACAACTGTTTTCGGTTTATTGATGGCGGGCGTGGTTGGTATTGGACCAATCAAACAAAAAACAATTTAAGTGAAAGCAAGGCGGTGGAGAGAGAAACATTACTTACGACTAATGGATAGACGGTGAGAATTTTCGATAGAAGTTTACAGTTGCCCGCACTGAATATGTTCACATTTTTTGTATCCGCAAAGCCGCAGATACGACATTTTTTATCTTCCGCAAACGCATCGATTTGATAGTATTGGTGGCTATCGGTCGAAGCGCTGCTCATTGTGGCGAAAGTCGCTGCTTTCTGGTGATGTTCTTCGCAATCTTTTGCTTGATCTTGAATAATTTGCAATTGTTTTTCTTTTGTAAATTGTTGCTATTTATTTTGCCATGCAAAAAACTAAATAATAAGGTTCTTTTCGCAACTTTTTTTTTCGTTCGTATCTGTCAAATTTTCCAAGTACTGCAGAGTTGCCATATTCTGTTCTTTAGATTTAGCAAGAGTTTATGTTGAAATTTATTATTTTAGTTTCACCCTGCAGATGTTGAGTTCAAAATAAGAAAATATTTTTGTTTTATATTGACGAGGGTGGTCCTTTAAGAACTTAGCCTCACGATGGTGGGCTACTTTGCAAACCTCGAGAAAACGTATTATCCAGACGGGTTAAAGAAGTACGAGCATCGCTGGGTTAGGTGTATCGAGCTGAAAGGAGACGATGTGGAAAATTAGATATCCACTTTTCTTTGTAAGCTAAGTACTTATCGAATCACCTTGTTTTTTGGTCCAACCCCGTATCTAGATGTAAGTTTTAAGTTTTGGAAGGTAATATTTAATATATAATAACATCGTACAAATTAAGATTTTACTTCAAAAGTGACACAACTAGAAAATTACACTTTTAACATAAATTTTTTGTGATAATTGATGGGAAACATTAGTTATACCTCTTTTATTATAACGATTGGTATAATTCTTCATCGCTGGAATAAATGATAAAAATGTTCTTTGAGTTGTGCCATATATAAAGAAATATGTATATAAATATTTGATATAAATTTCAAAAACTTTTTAATGAATCAAATATATCTAAACTTTCCAATTCTGACTTTATATTTCATCAATAGTGGCACAACTCAAAAAATTACATAAAAAATTTTCTATAGAATTATATAAACAAACTTTATTAATTCAACTGTTGCGATATTTTTTAACAATTCAATTTATAAAAATTCTGTTTCAAAAACGTTTTTTGCGTTTTCTGAATAATGTCATTTTATTAAGTTGTGTCACTTTTGAAGTGGGTAAGCGATATTTACATTTCAACAATAAATGATTTAAATTTAAGCAGTCTTGGTCATCGGAAAGATCTCAAATGAAGAACGACAATACTAAGCAATTTTAATTATTTTTTTAGAATTTACCCAAGCTGGAGTTTTTGGACATGGCATTTAATAATTTGCCCAATTTCAATTTCGATTATTTCGATCAAGTAAGTTAATGCATAAATAAGTAATAAGAAATTAAAACTTTTGTAAATATTCTGAAACAGGTCGGCACGTTATCCAATTTAAATGTGAATGTGAGTCACAATCAGATAAAAATGTTGATGTATAATTCCTCTTGGGCTGGTCGAAATGATCATGGTAATTGTCATACATCTTTTTCCCTATTAAAATTTCTAGTTAAGAGATCAAATCTATAAACTATTTTATAGGCTCAATGTATCATTCGAACATAAAAATTTTGGATTTATCTCACAATAATATTTCGCTTATACATCCCGGCTACTTCCGGCCCGCGGAAATATCGCTGACCCATCTGCACATGGGCTACAATTCGCTGATGGTAATAGACACAAGACATAACTGCGACGTGGATATATAATTTGTTTGTTTTAGAACGCAACACGTGATGTTTTTGGCAATATGCCACACCTACAATGGCTGGACATATCGCATAATCTGATACGTGAACTCGATTTCGATGCATTTAAAAATACAAAACAGCTGCAGGTCTGAACTTAATCCGTCCAACCCAAACTTTAACTTGGTTTGATAATTATTAATATAATTTTTTTTTTGTTGGATGTTGTTTACTTATATATATGTATATATCTGTATGTGCATATATTTATTTGGTATTATGACCTCTTTTCGTAGCTTATTTACTTGGACTACAACTATTTGACAGACATACCGCAGGACATTTTTAAGCCTGTACATGCACTTCGCGTCGTCGATTTCTCGCACAATCATTTACGCGGTCTGCCCGACAATCTCTTTTACAACGGTGGCATGGAGAAGTAAGTTAAAGTTACATTCAATAATGTTATATATTGAAATTTATTAAGAAAACAAGGTCTAATAAAAATGTGTTAAGTTTCACGAACTTAGCAAACAACTAGCAAAACTCAATATTTGCTTCGAGGAAACATTAATCGACACTATTTCTCCTTCTTTCTGTCCCCTAACCTATCTATATTTTCTCACGATAAGCGTCGCTCGAAGTTTAAAAAAAAAGCAAATTTCTGTTAAATTTTGGTACTTTAAAAATTTGCTCATCCGAAATTTCAAGCTTAGATTACAGTACAATATGCAAAATGTATTCTCGCATACTCGTACTTATTTCTTATGACCACACAATTTAATAATGTACCTCGTCGTAGAATGGACGTTTCGCACAATATGCTATTAAAGATACCCTCATCATCGTTGTCCAGTTTGGCGGCCCTAACACTGTGCGAATTGCACTTGTCGAATAATTTCATTTCGACTATACACAGCATGGACTTGTCCAATAAGTTTAGGGTATGTTGTATATAGTTGGTAATCAATTTTTTTAATATTTAAGAAATAATTATGAATGACTCTTAGTCTTTGCGCTATCTCGACATCTCGTACAACTATTTGCTGCGCATCGATGATGCGGTCTTTGCGACAATGCCCAAATTGGCGGTGCTCGATCTCTCGCACAATCGTGATCTCAAAGTAATGGACAAATCGTTTATGGGTCTGGAGACGTCGCTGATCAAGCTGGGCTTGGAGAATGTTTCGTTGAGTACAGTACCCGAGATAAGGCTCAAGTATTTGCGCGAATTTCGTTTGGGCTACAATGAATTACCATCGATACCGCAGGAGCTGGCGCACAATATGAGTAACTTGCGTATGTTGGATCTATCGAACAATGACTTGACCAATGTGCCGCTGATGACGCAATCACTGCCGCATTTGAGGTAAGTAGACTTATTTGAAAGACAATAGAATCCGTTTGTCAATAACGGTACAATTTGTTAACAGATTCGATAAATTAACAAATTCTCGGTTTTACCAATATATTTCAAATCAGTTTGGATACTGATTTAAGGTGTCTCTTTCAAGTCTATAAGCAAAGAACGATTTTAAATTGTTAAGAATTTCGATTCTGTTACACATTAATTTTTGGCTTCTCTTTTATAATCTTTTTTAACTGCTGATACTTCATTCGTTTTTTTTTGTATACTTTCCAAATAAATCAGAAAACTTATGCTCTCGGGCAATCCCATTACGTCACTGAATAACAACAGCTTCGACGGTGTCAACGAAGATCTTGAAATGTTGGACATATCCAATTTCCGTCTACACTACTTCGAGTACGGTTGTCTGGACTCGTTGCCGCATTTGCGCTCTCTAAAGCTGACCGCTTATTCGCATCTGGAGCACTTTAATATTCCGCATTTGTTGCGCCATCACCACAACATACGCGAGCTGTGGATTGAGGCGCCGCAACCGTTTACACGGATTGTAAAGAAGGGTTCCGGCAGTAACCAAGAAATGCAAACTGTGCAAATGGGTATGCCAACTGATTTGGCACGTGAGATGGAGGGTCATCTGCCGTCGAAAATGACCAATATAACATTTAGCGGTCCCCAGTTTACCAGTCTCAATGAGCACATTCTTAAGGTGGGTAAAGTTCAAGTATATGATAAATATGTTTTAAAGCTTCTCAAGTATACTATATACTTTCGTTTTGTATGTGTAGGGTATGCGTTCGCCCTACCTGTACATGCAGTTGTACAACACGTCGCTGCAATCGCTGCCCAATAATTTCTTCAAGCATATGGGACGCGTACGCAACATCTCGCTGGACATACGCTACAACAATCGCAATCTGAAGAAGATACCCAATCCGAATACAGGCCAAGTGCCTTATTTGCCCAATAGCGTATTTCTGACCGAGCTAAAAATGTCCGCTTCGGACTTGAATTGTGACTGTGAGTTGGGGTAAGTAATGCAATTGGTTTAGCAATTTAATTAGTTCATCGAATAAATTGATTGAGCGTATTAATTAACGGACTATAATTAATTAAAATAAAATTACAAAAAAATTCAGTTGGGTTGAGTTTTGGCAGCGCAAGCGTCGTCAGTACATTTGCTCGTCACAAACATGGACTGATACCGTTTTCCGGACCTTTATGAATTCGCCGTGCCAGGTGTACGGCCGACATAATTGTGACGATCACGATGATGATTTGCGCGAGACGCGTTGTGATAACAAAGGCGGACAGCAACTGATGGAGGTAACTCAACGCGTCTATCTTTGTGCTATAGAAAAATAAGCTAACCACATTTTAAATTTCATTTAAGGCACTGAAATACGATCTGGAATGTGGCTGGGATAATGCATCCTGCAGAGAGACCTTCTTTGTGCTCGTAGCCGTGTGCGTTACGTTCATATTCTGGATGTGACTGTTGCGTTGCGCATATAAAATATCATCCGAATTCTACGAAGTTTTGGAGAAAGTCTACGGCGAGACTGTTATTTAGATTAAGACGTTAGCAGTTAGAGAGTTGTAGAGTAGAACGTGTGCAGGATCTTTGAAGCGATTCAAATTCGAATTTTGTGTTGTCCGGAATTTGGTTTCGATTTTCTCAATTGAGAATGATATTTATTTTATATGCGCGCGTCTCTTTTAAACGCCTACCGCGCAGTTTAAGTTATTTATACCTTAACTATTTGTATCGGCTCTAATTTAAGTTCAGTTTTAATTATTATATTTATGCCCTTTATGTAGATTAACAATAATTAAAAAACATTTGGTTATACATATAACTTTATTAATTTGAATGCTAAACCTACTTTAATTTTCATATACATACATAGATTAAAATTAGTTGTAGCAGCTTACTTAATTGCTTTGAATCCGAAATGTTAAACCTTTGTTTCATTTGTTAACATTGCCACGTTCATAATTTATTATGATGAAAGTTCACATTTGTGTCGCTTTAATATTTGATGCCGAACATGCAATATTCTGCTTGTAGCTTAAACGATTTCATAAATATTTGTAAAATGTTTCATAACAAAATAAAATTAAATACGTTAAGTATAATGTTTGTGTTTTATTTATTTACTTTTTTATGGTTATATTTTGACATATAAGTACATACAAGCTTTATAAACTGAAACAAAGTCATTTTGTCTACAAAAAAACTATTATTAACAATTTATTTAAAATGATTTACGAAAAATAATAACAAAAATGGAAAAGTTATCTTAAATTACAACAAATAACAAATGCATTAACTGTACGACTTGCGGCAGTATTGTCTCCTCAGCGACCACATGGCATCAGTGCCAGTGGCCAGTTGCCAGTTGCTTACATGCGAAAAGGACGTGAAACCACTTCTTCAGCTTCTCGTTTATGCACCTTGCCAATGCCCGTGGCAGATGTGGCAGCCTCGACACGACCACTGTACAAAAGCTATTTGCGTGTATGTGTAAAGGAAAATGTATAACAAAATATGTGTAAAGGAAAAGTTGCTCATAAGTGCGTTACCGGTTTTCCGATTAGGTATTCAAAGCGTGGACGTACAAAGTTCCAAGCACCCATGTTGCGTTGCTCCTCCTGACTCCAAATGAAGGCTGTAAGCAAAATGTTAAAGAAAACGAATGAATACATTTTTTTTTAAGTTTCAACATGCATACAAAATGCATAACAATAATCTAACCTTGAGCGTTCTTAAACTGGACCAATTCTTGCTGCAGTTCATGCAGCGGGAACGGACATAGTGACTCCAAACGAAGTATGGCAGTATCCTTGACACCTTTGCTCTTGCGCTCCTCGTCCAGATTGTAGTAATGTTTGCCACTGCAGAGAATAACTCTACGCACCTGATCCGGATGAGCATTAGCAGCGGTGTCGCCTGCAAGAAATAACCACAAAATTTTACCACAACTGACCATATTAGCTGAAATTTACAACGGCCCGCCCGTTCTTACCCAACACATTGCGGAAATGTGTTCCTGGCTGGAAGTCCGCGTGTGTGGATGTGGCAGCCGACAGACGCAGCAACGTTTTAGGAGCAACCACGACGAGTGGTTTGCGGAAATTGCGCAAAATTTGACGTCGCAGCACATGGTAGTACTGCGCTGGAGTAGTTGGATTTACAATTTGCACGTTGACATTATCGCCATCGGGTGTGGTCTCCTTTGAGTCGCATAACTGCAGGAAGCGTTCGATGCGACAGGAACTGTGCTCGGACGCAGCGCCATCGTAACCGTGCGGCAGCAACATAACCAAAGCATTCGAGTCCATCCACTTGGCTAACGAAAATGTTTACAAAAATGGAAGGTTCGTAAGTGCCGGTTCAACCAAAGAGAAATCAATTTTAAATTGAAACAAATATTTTGTGCGGTTATTTCACTGGAATTCCCATTCTTACAACTATCATGTCAATGTACCACACCCATAAATAAAACGCCCATACTCACTTTCACCGGATATCAAAAAGTTATCAATTATGATTTGAGCACCATTGGCAAAATCACCAAATTGCGACTCCCAAATAATAAGATTATTAGGATTATCAATCGCCATGCCGTACTCAAAAGCCAAAACAGCCTCCTCGGAGAGAATGCTATGTGCCACCTCGAGTCGGCCGCCATGACCACCCTTCAGTCCATTCAGCGGTATGTGCATTTCATTGCTCTGCTGATCGACCATCATAACGTGACGATGCGAAAAGGTGCCGCGTCCAACATCCTCGCCACTCAAACGCACATTATGACCCTGATACATGAGGCTGCCAATGGCCAAAGCCTCCGCCGTAGCCCAATCGATTTTCTCGCCTGCATCGAGTTTACGGCGACGTCCTTCGATGTGTGTCTTCAGTAAATGCGGATGAACATGCTGCAATGACATTTTTTTGGTGTTGTACTCGTACATACATACATAATTTCAGTTTGGTGTTCAAACTCAATGAAGCCTTTGGTGGGGAGTGGGTTGTGTTTCAAACACAAGGCGAACATAATTAAATTGTGTTGCTTATTGACTTACGAACGCTTCGGGATATGAGACACTTTGACGTCCGATGAAATTGAGCAACGTGTAATCGAGTCCAGTGTCCCAATAGGTTATGGAATCTGGTGCTGTAACAATGCCGGACCATTGTTTATCGAAGTAGGATGGCTCGGGTTGGTATGTCGGTGCCTGTGTCAACTCAGCGTTCAGATACTCTAAAAAGTTACTGCGTATGCCATCGGCTTCCTGACTTGACAACACATTTTGCTGCGTTAGCGCTTCGACATACTGATCGGGCACAGATCTAACAAAAATATTACAATTAATATATATCTTGTTTGTATATACGATGATAAAATACAACAAATGTTTAACCTGCGATTATTGATGATTTTATATACACTTGGATTCGTAAACGTCGGATCATCGACTTCATTATGACCCCAGCGTCTAAAGCAATTCATATCAATGAAAACGTCCTTACGAAATTGACGCTGATATTCGAACGCCAACTGGGTCGTTAAGGCGACCATCTCTGGATTGTCACCGTTTACATGGAAGACTGGTGCCTGTATTGTCTTCGCCAAATCCGACGAGTAATCAGTGGAACGACCACGATCACCGGGTGTCGTAAAACCGACTTGGTTGTTAACGATCAGATGAATGGTGCCGCCGATTTCAAAGTGTGGCACATAAGCCATATTCAGACACTCTTGATTGATACCTTGTCCCGCAAATGCAGCGTCACCATGCAGCACGACATTGAGCGCGTTTGTTGCAAACGCTTTGGCCTGATCGTCGTTGAAGGCACCGTCACGGCTCGTCTGTTGCTTTGATCGTGTCTTGCCCATGGCAACGGGATTAGCGGCCTGGAAGTGGAAAAGAGTTTGTGGTAAGATAAACAACTTTATATAATCTAACAACTTTAATGTACGAATACATGATTAAAATATTCTTATTGACATCTTTCAAATAAAGTTTCTCAAAGGAATAATAATTTCATGTTGATTTGAAGTTATTTGTTGTAATTAAGGTTGTCCATATTAAAACCTCGATATATAAATATAATTTTTGTTGATAAGTTAATACAATCAAATTTCCTTCTTTGTGTGTTTAATAAATTTTAACATACCTCCAAATGCGATGGATTTCGCACCATGCTAACATGAATTTGTTTGCCCTCCACGTTTATGTCTTCCGATATGTCTGTATATAATAATTAATACAAAAGTGAAATTTCATTAAAGCCATACATATATAAATACATACATACTCGATGTAATACTAGGCTTAAACTTACGAAAATGACTGACGACATCAGACATTGCTGTTATATGATCAGGAAATTCCGATTCGCCGCTAAGTTTGCGAAACACTTTTGCCGGTCTCATGTTCAGGAGTACTGTTTGTAGTGCAGTCCGACCACGATGTGGCATAGCCACAACAATATGCTCGATTTCCGCTGCGAAAAATTAATTAAGTCGTTAACTGATTAATGGACTCAAGTTTGGTTAAGCAAAGTATGTACATCGGCCGAGGTGGTGTACAAGCAAAGTTTCGCAACAAATCATATTAACCGCAGGTACCGCCTAAAGTTTTGAGGCAAGAAATCCAACTCTTGTCGTGCATCCATCAGAATCGAAAAATGTACTAGAGTTCCACTAAATAAGCGACTTTTAAACAAACTCGGTTTCGAATAATCTTTTACTTAATATAAACTTTAACTTTAGCTTTAACTGTTTAAAATAATTTTAAAGGTGACTCATTTAAATGAAGGTAAGTATTCAACTAAGCTGTCAATTAATGACATTTATGACATCTCCTCTCTTGTACTCAAATGTCTCAAGTATCTTGGAAACTCGATGCCGTAATCGTTACATCTGAAACCGATATTCGAAACTAAACAAAACATACCTTGTGTGCCATTGCGCAACAATTGCCAAAAGAAGGCCAACAAACTTTCGGCACCCTCGCCGCCGTAACGCTTGACAGTTGGAAATTTCATGGCCATGAAGTTATCCCACGCCTGTGACTTAATTAGAAGTTCGGCAATCTGCTTGCGGGCAACATTGTTCATCGTCTGGCCGATGAGTTGCTCGAAATGCCGTGCCAACCATTCGCGTTCCTCGAGATCCTTTAAACGAACGCATAAGATGGAGTGGGCATTTTAGTTCATATGGATTACAAATGTTTTCCCATTATATTTACTCGAAAGTTTATACCAACCTCAACGTATGAAAATTCAGCACTAACTGCCGAGCCGCAATAAATTCGCTTTAACAATGCTTCCAGCTCTGAGACAGTGGTTTGTCCGCCAGTGGTTGCTGCTGCCAATTCGGTTGTTGGAACGTTCAGCAAACCGTGTGGTTTAACTGTTTCTTTCGCTTCGAGTCCATAAAATTCAGGATTTAATTCGGCTATTGCTCTACATATTCCAACAATAATACATTAGCGTTAAATGTCCTTAGCAAATGGCAACGCTTGGTTGGTTGGTTGCTTTGGTTTGATTTGGTTTGGTTTGGACGCTGTTAACTTTTGTGCTTAAATAGCGCTTATTTCGATTTACCTTTCGTTTTGTATGGCTTTGATACTGATGGGATTTACGGCTGCCAATTTGTGTCCATGTTTGCGATAAGCCTCTACCAAGCGATACACATTGCTTTGAGCATTTCTCGACTGTAGCATTTCCTCTGGAACTGGATTTGGTTTTTTTCGTTGACATAAATTTTCGGCAAGAAAACGAAAATGAAATGAAAAAAAAATAAAAAAGGATTTGTTATTTCAACGCAATTGTGGTAATAATTTATGACTTTGTGTATTTATGTGGTTGTGTGAATAAATCTTCGGAACGAAGAACATCCACTGGGAATTTGTTTATATGCGGATTTGTGAATATTTCGTGAATTTGCTGATTTCACCAAACTATTTTAATATGTTAATTGCATTTTTGTTGCCAAAATATTAACAATGGACATACTCTTTGGTAAAAGGACCTTAAGCTCGAATAAAAGTTTTTTCTTATAATACTAGAGAATGCCCGGCATGTGTTGCAATATCATTTAAAAAATAAAATATTTGATTTCAAGATTTGTTTATTGAAGTACATTCATTTATATATATACATGGATAATTAGTTAGTGGAACTTATCGGTACTCCCCGGTATAGCGATACTGAATTACGTCGGTGGGCGCTAATTTGTTTCAACTACTCCCACTTTTTGGGAAGTTGTTGACAGTGCCTATCTATACAAACTCAGATACCGAATTTCAGATGTTTAGGAGCAACATTAGCGAAATAATTGTATATTTTTTTTCAGTTTTACAAATTGTGGTATAATAGGTGGGCGTGGCAAAGTTTATTTTTACCAAAAAAAAACACAACAAAATGGTTTAGACTTGCATAGGGTACAAAGATAAAAGATACATTCATTTAAATATTAATAATATATTTAAAATATAATAATATTAAATCTACATATATATAAGATTTGAAAGATATGTTCTTCTGTATTTTTGTATTTTTGTTTGTTTTTGTTTTTTTTTATTTTGTTAACAAATTTTATTATATCCACAAGTTCTGAGATACATTTCAGACTTAAATCGATAACAACCTTAGTATAAATTCTTGTACTAAGATTTTTTGTTCGTATACTGTCATCACATAACCGAACACTTGGGAATCATTTAACCATGCTTTAAGGGTAAATATTTCAATAATACCAACAATGGAAGTTCCGCACACAAACATCAACAAATGATGAATTATATTTGAGGACCAAAATCTTCTCCTTTTTTTGCAAGAGTATTTTGCAAAAAGATTTCGAAACACAATCGCAAAACTGGTTATTTCAATGTGTACGTGATTTGCACACAAAATGCGTGAGTGTGGGTGTGTATGTGTGTTGATGTGTGCACATGTATGGGTAACTAAGTACCTATGTATGTGTTGGTTGTAAACAATGTTCGTATGTGTGTGTACATTGCAAGGAGCCAAAGTTTTTGTTTGGATAACCCGAAATTTACAGCAATGGCTTCTTGATTGTGATGTCAAGTGAATTAACGGATGCCCAAATCTGTCCGTCTGCCTGTCTGTCTGTCTGTCTGTATATCTGCCTGTCGTTCTTTTGGTTGGACGTTCTCAATGCCTGCATTTGTTGTTTATTCTCTGTGCTTCTGCTCTTCGGTTGAAGTCCTGGGCAATCGCCATGCTGTCGCATGTGCTGATCTCGGTTATTGTTTATTTACTTTTGTCCAGCGTAATTTTCATGGCGGACAATGTACGTCATCCTTAACTAACTGACGCATTCAGTGCGTTTGCCCATCGTGTAAGTATAATACATGAGGATGTGGGCGTCTTGTTACTAATATTTTGTTGTTTTTATTTCGAAGAGATAAGCCTTTTGTTCTACTAAATTTTTAATGTGTTGCTTTGGGAGTTGCTAGTCAGCTAAAAAAAAAGTCACCTCAAAGTTTATAAATTTACGATTTAATAGTGAATTTAATAAATAATAATAATACAAAATTGAATTTGGTATTAAAACGATAACTGCTATCAATACCTTTTCGAAAAGAATGTGTTGAATAATTCTAGTATGGTTCTTTAAGTTAAGTAGTTCGATATTGATTTACTTATATATATAGATTAACATAGCGATTGTTTAACATGACAAGGTATTCCTACATAGATTACGTTTATGCCTAAATTGCAATATTCAAATGAAAAGGTAATCGGTAAATAAAAGTATAAAATTGAAAATTTGTATAACTCAATTTGAACTATTGTCATGTAGAAGTAGAAATACTCGCTGGTGGTCTACACTCAAGTTCTTATCAAAAATTATGTTTCAACAAATTGCAACAATTACGAGATTAGCTGAGATGAGGGAAATCTTATCAGTAAGAAAATATATAAATAAAAAAGGTTTTAATAAAGCAAAATTATTATGTTTCGTTTTAAATTTTATTTTTCAAGAAATTATTTAGCGGAGTTTGTTGGTTTGTTTAGTGAGCGTGTCGGTTAGTTATAATTGCCTGTCCGAAGACACACTTAGGTCTAATTAAGACCCATTGTGATATCCTTAATACAGAACATTTGCCTTGTTTTTTTTTATTTTATGTCAACCAATAACAAAAGATATTCCAAAGACTTGCTACGCATAATAAGATTTAACTACTTAGGCAATGGGATTCTAGTTCCTAATGATATAGTAAAAATTAAGTCCAACGAAAATTTGGCAACGAGGCTGCACAATAGATCTTAAAGGTCGCAGTACATCTATAGATTTTATTCATAATAAAAATAAAGGTAAAAAAGCAAATAATGCTATATTCTAATGGGCGTTAAAACCGTACACTATCTTTTTTATTATTATGCCTTTAGGATGGAACTTATACCTAACAGTTGGTGAAACGAATCGCATAGACGAGAAACTCTGGAGGATCTACTTTAGTGTAGAGTGGCTGTAATTGGACAAGCTGCTTTCAGTTAACTTAAGATTTATCTACAGAAAATCTGTTTGGTTAACTTGTTTACTTTTCTTCGTGCTTTTTAAATTTTTACCTGTTTCATAAAATTCTCATCTGACTTGAAATGAAATGTTCGTTAAGTGAGAATGGAAATTTTGCAAAAGTCTACTGATGAGGATGTTAATGCATTTAGTTGGCCTTGTCATTAAATTTTGGTGCAATTAAAATTTATGTGCAAAGTTTGTTTTTGAAGAAGAAATCAGCTCGACAAATTCAAATATTTCTTATCAATACAAATTTAAAAAAACTTTTTTCTAATAAACGAAATTTTCGTTTTTCACAAAACTTTCGAAGTGAGCTTGAGTATTAATGCTCGCTTATGTGAGACTTATGCCGTCACACAAATCTAACTAAACCTAACCTAGGTAGCAGATTAATATTTTAAAATATTTGCCATTAATTGTCAATTAAGTAGAATAATAGAAATTGTATTTGAAATATTAAAAATATTTAATTTTGTCAAATTCTAACATTCGTTTAAGCTCTCGAGTTATCAAGCACTACAAAATAATAAAAAAAAACAACAACAAAAAAATCACAACACAACAAAAACAAAGCTACTGAAAACAACGAAATAAATAAAAGCGAACTACGCCGATAAGAACAAATAAAACGGAAAGTGTTTGCGAACGAACCAACGTCGAAGGAGAAATAGGCGAATCATGTACTACTCTCCGGATGAGTGGAAAGTATCTAAGTTTTTGGCGGATACCTGAGTGATTTTATTTGTTGTCAATGTAGAACAATAACAACAACAGAGCATAATAAACAATCTTAAAAAAAATATACTAGATTGCATTGGTTGTTTTTGGCGAGATTAGTGCAACTTATCACTGGAACTAGCAAGATGTTATCGTTCAATTTAATCATTCGACGGTGGCACTGATTACATTTTTTTTACACTCGCACACTTTATTATCGCTTAAGTTAATGTTACTTTTCATATTTAGACATTTATTTTGCAAATATTTCTATTCGTGTTATATAATTCCAGTTTTTCCACATTGTCATTTGCATTTTCCACGTTTAATTGAAGTTAGAAGCTACCTTCAAACTGGCGCTTGGGCAGCGGCCGGTAGCCGTACACGCCCTTTTCACTGTGGTAGCCGCGCTGCAATTGGCGCAAATGTAACGCGTTGACGCCGCGTGTTGCACTTAAGTGGCGAAGCATATTTTAAATTTATGTATTAAATTTGTTTGAAAAAAAAAGAAGAAAATTAATGATTTTCACAAATTTGTATGTAATTGAAATTTAAAAAAAAACAAGAGCATCCACGCAAGCACGTCACTCTTTAGAATCCGATCAATTGCACAGTCAAAAGAATACTAAAATTCTAACAGTGCGATCCACTGCGATGGAGAAACTCTACTGCGAACTTGTTCGAGAAATATCTTCGGTTACACCGAAGCTTAAATACTCAACATCATTTTAGAGTAAATGCGATTTTCATGGATGCGTTTGTTTACATTTGCACATTTTTTATATGTGCTTTGTGTTAGTAGTCTTCTGTAATAAACTACTCAAAAGTTAAGTACTAAATTTTAAATTAATATTTGTCCTTCAAATTTTTGTAGTTATTTTTAACTGCAAACAGTAGTTTGTATAAAAGGCAATAGTAAACGTTTCAATCAAATTTAAAATGAGGTTTGAATCTTGAATAAAGAACTTAAGCTTTGCTTGGTCTAAAGTAGTTAATATACAAATTTCAGGTCGATATCTCTTAGATACCATACGTCACTAATCGTTTAGACACAGACATCGGTAAAACGTTTCAGATTTCGATGCTGATCATTTATGTTTATATATTGTAATACCTACAACGATACAAATGCCAGCACAAACTTAATATACTCTATATCAAGCATGCGTGAGTGTTTTTCGGGGTATACTAAAGACAAGTGACAAGTGACAAGCGCTTATCAGCAGAGCAGTCGATGTGAGAGCAAGAGAATTCGTTAATTAAGAGAATTTCGGAAGAGAGTTTGTTTGAAAAAAAAAACACAGATTATCATTATAAAAACTTTAAGGGAGCCAAAGTGTGCAGCATACACATACATAAATAACGAGTAACCCAGTAGGACAAATGGCAACCGATTACAAAAGATTTAGTGCTGTATGCATTACCTTGTAATCAGGCCGCATTACATTCTCTATTTCATTTGATTCGATTTGTTTGGTTCCCGCCTGCATTACTAATTTAGTTAAAAGTAATGCAAAGCATTACATTTCTGAAAAAGGTAATGAAATAAAACAATGACGTCGGATATTCCATGCTTAGTAATTTATTACCAGAACAAGTGAATTATTTGCATTACTTTTGAGGGAAAATTAATTCGCTGTGGTATTGCTAATGCAATACTTTTGGTGGAAAAGTAATGTGGTATGGTAATCCATGGACATGTATAAAAAATACGTTATTTTTTAATTTTTAAATATATAGTATACATACATTTTGTATATTTGATACATACTGAAAAGTACCGTTTGAATAGAAAAAATAAATTGCGCATTTGCATTTCTAAGCAACATTATTATTAATTAAATTAATTATTTTAATGTCCTTATTTATTATTAATATGGATACAATAAAATTTGATTTTAATGGATCGAAAATGTAGTCGATGGACTTATCAGCACATTCTTTGGAATAATTTATCAAAATAGAATCAAAATAATAGGCAAATGCCTCCTCTACGCAATCTGTTTAGTTAAATTGGTAAGCGAGCTTTCTTTGATTACTTTAGCGGCCATTTCATACAAAATGTAATGCAAGACGCCCATATAAAGGTAATCCAACGAGAAGTGATTGTCATTCCAAATCATTGAATGCAGCACTGATGCGACCTGATTACCTTGTCCTACTGGGAAGCTTGTAAGCATAAGTGACAAGTAAGCTTAAGAGATTAATCTATCGCTCCTGCATTAATAGACTATAGCATACAAATGTATTTAAATATAGATTATACCATCGCTTAAAATGTAGAATGGGCTAGCTGACATTTTTAAATGGACTAACCGATATCCATTTACTGATTGTACTGATTAATATAGGAAAAAAAAACAAATACAAGTAATTGACACGTCAGTCGCAAAACACTTTTAATATGAAAAAGAGTTTCATCTGCACTTTTGGTAGATAAAGTCAAATAGCTAACGAGTATTCGGTACTTGAAGCAACGAAAAGTGGTTTGTAAAATTTTTTATCATATTATCATCATTAACAAATCACTTCTTTGGTGTTAAGGACTGGTACATTTACTAATGAATTAATGAAAAGGTTAATACTTCAATTCATTACTTTTTATTTAGGTTATTTAACTCTTGCCAAATCAGTAATCGTTGGAGGCGTTGACCCATTGTCAGCTACTTACATACGTATATACTGCCAAATCAGAGAGGCGTGGTAGGTATGAAAATATATATATAAATGATCAGCGTCCAATTTTGCGTCGATTTAACGATGTCCGATGGAATTTGTATCCGAGATCCTTTTCTCCAATTGGTGGTTAAGTTCTAGGATGAGTAAAATCGGACCAAAACAACTCCACCAACCATACAAAAAATATTAAAAATAATTCCAGTATATATATTCAGTTCAATTTCGGTATTTAACACTTTGTTAGTAACACAAAATTACAAACGAAAAATGGGCATAATCCCAAAGGAACCAAAAGCACTTTTTTTGGCGTCACTAAAATGGTGGAGGGTATTTGAAGCAATTTCTTTCTAGAGTTATTAATTTTACAAATATTAAGTGGGCGTGGTCGCTTTTACATAGTCTATTATTACTTCCCATATAGCGCATCAAATTCCTGAGCTTCGGTGGTGCGCAAAACATTGATCGAACCTTTTCCCAAAAGTGGGCGTTAATAGGATCCAACTATGACTATTTTCGTTAAGCTGTCGATAGTGATCATGCAAACTCAGATATCATTCTTGGAGCAATATCAACAAAATAACCGAATAGTTACATTTATTTTAAGAAATATTGGGAATATTAGGTGCCTACAACCACCCGGGCACAGCAGCTCTAAAAAATGGCATTGCCTTCTGATAGAAATAAACATTCACTTTTATTTGTATATATTTACATATTGATTCATTTATGTATTTACTGATCGATAAGATTTTTAAACGGCAGCTGCCGCTTGTGAAGTAAAGTCTTAACTTTAATACATAATTGAAGTGTATGTATGTATATGCCATGTACCTAGAAATTTTATATTGCTATAAAATAGAATATTTATAAAATAAACTACAAGTTTTTTAATATGTCAACCATTAAAAATATATTTTTATTAAAGCTTTCGTAAACTTATTTAAATAGTCATCTTTACATTACATGGAAAATCAAAAAATAATTGAGTATAAAAATAGAAAATAGTTCGCCTTGCTATGAAAAATATTTTGAAATTTCATTATTTGAAATAATGTCTCAATTCAATACAATTCAATTTTATGAATTTGTTAGATGGTCGCATTAAAAGTGCAATTAGTAGTTTTGATATCGTACTGCCACAAGTGATAGGATGCTTGTTGTGGTGGATTGTCTTGGCAAGTCTCTGGTATCATGGGATTGCGAATGGATTTTAGATAGCGTTCTTCCCAGTCGTAAGAGTCGTTGCTTGGTTCAAAGAAGCTGGGAGATTTATAAGGTTCTTCTCGTTGCTGTTGTATATTTTGCTGATGCTGCAGTGGTTGTTGTTGCATCTGCATCTGCAGCTGCTGTTGGTGCTGGTGATGTGTTGGCATTTGACGATTATACTGTTTAAATTCAAGTGATCTATTATATCCTGTTTGCTTTTGTATATCGTGCTCTTGCTGTAATGGTTGTTGTTGTTGTTGTATCTGCTGTTGGTAATGGTCATGCTTTGGTTGGTTCGGAATAAGCAGTGGAAGTTCTGGCTGTAGGTGTATTTTTTGTCGCTTGTTATCCTGAAGATCGTGTTGCGGCTGTTGCTGTTGTGGTGGAATGACGGCATCGCTGTGCCACAACTCTTGAAATCTCTTCCGTTTTGCAGATGTTTCTTCTCGTTTATTTATCGAATTAGAAGGTATTTCAAGCGGTCGGAATGGCTGCGACGACTGAGCTTTAGCAAAACGGTTTTCCCGCTTCTTTCTATTGCAATGTTTGGACGACTGCCTCTGCGGTTGCATCTTGTCGGCGTCAAATTTGTTATTATATTTGTTGTTTCCCATATTTGAATCGTATTCTGACTTTGATTTTATAAATGTCTTGTAATTCTCCGTGTTCAATTGCTGACTTGTTCGAAGTGTCACATCTAATGATCAACTGCGGAATTAACAGATTTATGAGCCTTTTATACCCAAACAGGTAGTCCAAAGTTCAAATCGACCAACTTTGGAATAATCAAAATCAAGACCCTTTATAACGCAAACAGGTAGTCCAACATAAATGTGGATAACTAATTTTATACGTCTGTTATTTTGTATTACAGGTAATAACAATAATCCTAGAGCACGGAAAAAATTTTTGTTTTTATTAAAGTGATGATTTTTTAATATTAAATAAATATATATACAAATATATGTGCGATAGGCGTAAAATGATCCACCCCTTTTTGAAAGTGGGCATTAAATTGATCCAACCTCGCCTATTTTTGGGGAAGTTATCGACAATACAAACTCAGATACCAAATTTCAGATTTTTAGGGGCAATATTAACGAAATAATCGAATATTTTAACTTAGTTTTACAAATTGTGGGCGTAATAGGTGTGCCCTAAACCTAAGTTGGCGTGAACATAGCCACTTCCCAAATTTTCATCACAATCGGATGAATGGTTTAGGCTCCAATTTGGTACAAAGAAAGAAAGAAGAATTCATTTTTATATATATAGATCAAGAGTTCATTGGAATGTTAATTTTAGAAATTGTCAGATTTGGAAAAAACTTTACAGAAGCAACAAGAACTTTTTTTGTTGGAAACAAAGGGGGACTCATGGCCAATCATTTGGTGAAGAGACAATTTAGAGAGCAGAAGCCGAGAGGACTGTTTTGCCTTTTAAACTCAGGACGATCCATCTCCTTTTCCCGCTAGACGCCAATTGCTCAACGGCCAACGATGTAGAAAGGGTACAGTTGAAATGTAGTCCACCACAACCAAAGAACGACATTATACGAAAAACTCCGGAAAGATTTGCTAAGTCTTCAGAGCGGGTCAGCAGGTGTTGAAGACACAACCTTTGCAATGCAAGTGCAAACAATCAAAGCAAAGAACCGTATGTCTCACATTTTAGCACGTTGATCTACTGAGGTTGCATAAGAGGACAACAATATCTAAGGTGAAAGAACCAACCTGGTATCGCTGGGGCAAGCCAACAAGCGTGTGAGCAAGGCAAAACCAACTGAAGTAGTTTTTTTTTGGATGCGACTAAGGCCGGCTAAAATTAAAATTCCCATCTAAGTAAGTACATATATTAAAATATATGGAATCTATACCTATATCGAAAGACGAAATATAGTAAGTTCACTATTTAACTTCCGTCTCAAATGAGGCAACTGTACTTCCGGATTCGATAATTCGGATAAAACTGCATTAAGGTTTAGTAAATAAACTTTATATTTTTTGTTTATTATTTCAAGTTATTAAATATATATCAAATTTGTAAATAAAACAATGAGTTTTATTACAACAGTTAGCTTAATTTTATATATGTATATTTAAAGTAAATATTAATTTCGAAATACCAAGCAACACTCGAATTCTTCGCAATTACATATCGAATTCGTGGTATCAGTAATTTGTCATGGCGCATTTTTTTATAAAGCCAGATGCGATAAGAACATTTTCCAACTTCGTCATGATAACAAACTGAATGGTTAACAAATGCGAAAGGCACCAAACCAAATGAATCACAACAAAACGGAATAAACTTGTAACCTGAGAAACCAAGCCAAGCATTTTGGCCACAAAACAGAAAGCTGTCGCTTATCAGTCGGCTAATGTATATAAGTCCTTATCGAGATAAGATAAACGGGGCTCGCGATATGGAAGCATAAAGTTTCACAATCGCAGGTGAATCGAAAAACCGCTTCGCAGAGCGCCTATTGCCAACTTTTGACAACGCCCCGACTTCAGTCCTAATTTAACGTGAAGCGGTGTTGAACGTCTTTTCTCCTCAAAAGTGGTAAAACAAAATAAAATCAAGTGATCGGAACAAGTGAAACAGTGCTAACAATTATCAAAAAAACAACAACAACAACAGAAGGTCTGATAAGACCAAATACAGTTGGACAGAATCAAGTGATGATGTCATCAAGTGTATAAATATTCAGTTAACCAAGATTTTAATTTTAAATATTATTATATTTTTTTTAGTGAAAAACGAAACAAGCTTTACAAACGAACGAAACGAAAAAAAAAAATCAAATATTAAATCGAATTAAATTCACAACCCAAAAGCGATGCGCTTTAAACTATTTCTGGCCAGCGTGCTGGCTTGTGGCTTTATCGCTTACGTCATTGCCAACGAGAATATTTCCACAGAAAACGAAACCGACTCCCAGCCAATTGCAAATAAAAAAATCTCCAACGATGCTGAGTTTGTGGAGTTGATAGCGCCCGCGGTAAAAGTGAGTGAACCGATTAAACCGAAAGCGGTGCCGCCCAAAGTTACAACGACCAAACAGACTTCCACCACGCCCACGAAGGCGTCGGTGGCGATTTCTGCGAATGCACAATTCCCCAAAGTTGCGGGACTGAATCTTTCGAATGCATTGCAACAGCGATCGGGAGCCCTGAAGAATTTCGACTATTTGGGCGAACTTTACGATGTTTATGGTGATAGCAGCGGCTATAATTGGAGTAAGTTACCGTTGTGAAACGAATGTTTTACCGTTGGGTATATGAATATTAGGGTGGATCAAGTATGTTACCATACTTTGTATTTTTGATAAAATAAGAGAGATAAGAATTATAGGAAAAACGATCTGAAAGGTTGAACAAAATTTTATTACAAGGTACTTAAAATAATTTTTTTCTTGTGATAATTTATACATATGTATATGTATGCACGTAATATAAAAACAATGATAAATTTCGATATATTTATGATCTGGGATCGGTGTTTAAAAGTTTTCCTTATAATGAGCTGACACATAATTAAGATTTCATCTATTAATCATCTATCAGTAATAAGTTTTCCGATTTATTTGTGATTTTCTTTGTAAACACTTACAAAATTAAAGTAAAGTGCCACTTACTCATCGTTTATTAGTGATTCTACACAGAGCTTTTGCATTTTGTGCTAGGTCTTATCTTTTGGTTAAAGTTGCTAATATTTACCCGACAACAACAAACAACCTGACTTCAAGCTCTAAGTCTCTTGTAAAATTCAGTTCGAGCAGATAAGATTAGATAAAAGTATTGCTAAAGGTATACGCTTAGGTAAATATCATTCCAGCACAATCAACATTTTGGATGTCTTGTTTTTAGGCCAAGTTATGTATACATACTCGTATATACATATTATATATGTTATTTAACATAGTTTTTGATTTGAGTGTTTTTTTCTTTAAATGAAAAATGATTTAAGAAAAAAAAACCAAAACCTGGTTTAGGTAATTAACGAGTATTTTGACTGTCAGGTAGAATTGTAATTGTTCCTTAAGGGCTTCGATTTAAAGCGGCACTAAAGTACTAAAGTGAGGTTTGTTTTTATAGGTTACACAACAAAAAAAAACCTTATGTACTAAATTGATTTGTCACAACAATGAAAAGGTACAATTTTGTCGTACTACAATATGTGATAAGTTTGTTTACTTAGGCACCTGCAATTGGGTCTATCACTTATCATCATAAGTAACCACATATGTACCTCAATTTTGTTTTGTGCAATTCGTAGAAAAGTTTATTGGTTGGTGCTGCATGTAATTGAGTGATTACAGTCAGTGATATCATCATTGCTTTAGTATTCCGTTGAGTAATTAAGTAAATATCGATACGAATTTCATTGTCCACTTCAGTTAATGAAATAAATAAAATTGTCTTTATTGACTCTTTACTTGATTACCTGCTAATCTGGATTTCGCTGTATTCTTTATGTAAATCTCATAGTTTCATCTTTGCCGCAAGACTTGAAATACTTTCACACACCTTCGTCCTTTTTATTCCTTTTTGCATGTGAGTCGAACGAGTGTGTCATAAATCTGACTCAATAATTCGATTTCAAATCGAATTTGTGGAAGTTTTATGGCTTGTGGAACAAAAATAAATTCGCAGAAAATTCACAATACCTTCTATTGACCACTTTTTTACGAGCTTTGTTTCGTTGAAATAGTCATAAATATTATTTTATCCGCTTAGAGGAAAAATAATTGGTTAAATAAAAATTAAGCACATTTGTATAGCAACTTGTTAACAATAACTCATTTTAATGGAATTTCATATTTACATCAAAATATTGCGGAAAATATTAGAATGATTTGGTAAAGAAATTGTTCTGGAATTTTTCTGAAGGATTTCTTGGATATGTCAGTTTTTAATATTGTGAAAAATTAATATATACATATATTATATTTGATTGTCCAGGATCTAAAATTTATATTGCAAATTAACATCACAGCGGTTTCAAATAGCTTACTCTCATTCATAATTTGTCCTTGATTTAGTCTAACTTACCTAAAACCTTTCTACGGTTTTTTTTTCGAGAACAAGACCAAGACACAAAATATTAGACCAAGGGCGAGATCAACTCATGGCATTCAAGAATTTCTAATGATTCCGAATCAGAGGTATAAAAGTACTGCGATCTATTAAACGCCTTTTGCAGATATATTCTATGGCCTCTGCTAATGTAGAATATCCTTGCAAAAACTCAACCAGACCAGTTGCCTTTATAACCAGGTACTATATATGTACATGCAGATATAATTATTATATTTCTGTCTCCTGTACATCAGTTCCCCACAGTTACCGAAAGTGTGCTCTGGCGTTTCTGTTTCTGGCGAGAATTATGGATTTTTCCAGTTTGGAAATTATTGCAAAACAATTATGAGACAAAGTTTTCGCGGGTCTTGCAAATATTCGAGACAAAAAACAACCTCGAAAATGTCTTCGTATGTTTAAGTGCTGCCTATATGTTTAAAGAAAACTTTGTATTTTTCAGTGTTGCCTGTATATAGAAAAATAATACTTATGCCATGAAAAATTTTATTTATCTCCCATTAAATAGAATTACTTATAGTATAGATACCTACTTGAAAATCTATACTATAAATTGTATTAAAATTTGGGTAGTTACTGTTTACTATTGAAAAAAAAATGGGCTCGATCGGATAAGAACAACGTCTACTTCTATCATATGAATTATATTAATACAACAAAACACAAACATTATTGTGGCCTAATACAAGGTGGCGCAAAATAAGTCATCCGGTCTTCAGAATGTCGGTTGTGGCTCGTGCAGTGTGTGCTGTTGCTCCGTCCTGTTGGAACCACATGTCCACCAGTCCTAATTCGTCCAGTTCGGGCAGAAAAAACTCGGTCAACATTGCCCTATAGCGCGCACCGTCCACTGTTGTCGTTTGACCCGCGGCGTTCGGCCCGATGACTCCTCCAGCGTGAACAGCGCACCACGCAGTCACTTTGAGCGGGTGTAATGGTTTCTCGTGCATCACTCGCGGATTTTCGGTTCCCCAGAAGCGATAATTTTGCTTGTTCACGTACCCGCTGAGGTGAAAATGAGCCTCATCGCTCATTATGATTTTTGCCAACACCACAGACGAATTGTTACGCAAAAAATAGACACAATTATTCCGCGTTCTTGGGGAGTGTATCGCTCCATGGCTTATTCACTTGTATTCTGTATCTGTCTAGTCCACAAATGTCAAAACAGATTTGACATTGGCGGCCATTTGCAAAAATGAGAGCATCTTCCAATAGGGTGATTTCTGTTGCGCCACCCTGTATAAAAGTGAAATACATATGTTATTTCTAAAGTGGGGTAGGGTATTTTAACTTCGGTACAGCTTCTCATTTTTAACTTAGCTCATGTCCTAAAGTTTTAAAAATGTTAATATTAAAGCCACAAAAATAAAGCAAAACTCTATATCAAGATCATGATATCAAATAGCTATCACAATAACAATGTCAAGATGTCCTTTTCTTGACCTGGACTTTTATTTGCCAAACCTACAACAAATGTTCTCTCTATGTGAAACCATTAAGAATGTAATTATTTAAATAAATAACATTTTTTAAGCTACCTGAAAAAATGTCTTACCCAACTTAAATCATAATTTAAATTAGATACCTGGACACATGCAGGTACAAATGCAAATGTTTACCTTCAATGGAAAATTATTTGTCGGATAATTTGGTATAAATAGCGGCAGGATTGACGTACTCAGCAATCGCTCATCAACTTTGACACTCGACACAAGGCAGTTAATATTCTCGCACAAAAACAAATTTTCTATTTTTTTCTGAAAAGTGAAATCTTAAAATCTTCAACGCAACTACAAGATGAATTCCTTGAAATTTAATTTCGACTTTTATGTGCCCAAGGAGAGCATGGACGTCGATATGTACGACGAGAATAAGCCTAACTGTGAAGGATCGCCTCCACATCAGCAAACGCAGATGTCCGCCGATATGACTTTCAGTATACCAAAGGAACCGCAACTGAAACCACGACTGCATACCGGCCAAAAATGTTGGGCTGGCGAATTGCGTGAAAAAATCCTCGAAATGGCTAAACGTAGTTCAGGCAGTATTGAGAAAACAGACAACAATAACAGCAGCATCGCCAGCGCCAGAACACTCAATTCCACTTTTGATACTAGCAACAACATTAACGAGAATACAACATTTAATATGGGCAACATCAAATACCACAATGAAACATTCGACAGCAACAGCAATTATCTAACGGCAGCAGACGCCACATTTAATGTGAGCAACAAAACAATTGCTCCACAAGTCAAGGCGCCCAATGTTGCTATTCCGGAAGAAGCTAAAAAAAGTTCTCTCTACAAATTGCGCGAAAAAATCATCGAAATGGCTAAACGAAGTTCGGGCGGCGTCGAGCCAGCCGACACAACAAAAACTCCGCCTCAAGAAACCGAAATGGACGACCAGTCGGTGCGTAATAAAATTGGTTTCTTCAATAAGCTGACGACAACCTTTGAACCGAAACTCAAGCAGATAAATAGTAAATTTATAAAATTGCTCAAGACAACAGAAAATCTAGTTGCCGCTACCGTCACAAAACCGTCGGTCCCAACCACAGCCACAGCCACACCTTCTACGACTACTTCTACTAAAGCGATAATATCGCACTTTAATGCTTCCGCAACGTTTGCGAGTGGCAGTGGTGCTTCAACGTTGCACTGTTTCAGTGGATTTTCGACAACAACCGCCGCCGCCGCCGGCGCCGGACAAAAGCAACAAGTCAATTTTGCTGCCTCCACAACAAGTGGCGGCATGCAGCAACGCAAGAATTCATTTCGACGCAAACCAACGATGGAGAAATCGCGCAGCATCATTTCGCGTCAGAATGCGGGTCAGGGCATCAGTGGTGCTAGTTTCATCAAACCGCATATGCACGCCATGATGGAGGACCTCAGCATGGTGACTCCGGTGCGATTACGCGTCGCCGAATACGAGCGTCGCACACAGTCGTAGAGACTGAAGTTCAGCATGGCGTATGCCGCCATTCAGCTATCTCTGAGATTTCATTGTTTCTGCTTATTGTTATTAACAATAGCTCTCGAATTTTACTAGATGTTATTTATGAAATTTGTTCTTTTTAAATAAACTATTGATTCAATATAATTAACTCGATTTTTACTTAACATTTTAAAATTTGGTTTCAGGTAAATACGAAATACGGATGATATTATAAATTTGAATCGCACATTGCGAATTCATTGATTTAAACAAATCGTTTATTGTCATTTTTAAATAATGACATATGCTTAATGACGTGTTAATTATGGATGACGTCGATTATTGTACTGCATATAACTAATTGATGTGCATTCATTTTAAATGTGTCTGTATATAACAACAAAAATGTTCTCTTCACAAATACATTTGCAACGAATGTACGATAAATCAAAACTTTGCTATAAAGTTGTTCTGCGTTATTAATTTTGAATTGTAGTAAAGTTTAATTGAATTAATATTTTTATTAAACAATTAAAGCTTTTGACAGAGATACAATAATATAACGTCGTAAGATACAATAACATAATGTCGTAATTAAATAAAATGTTGCTTCAAAAAATTTTTATAAATACTTTTCTTAAAATGTGATGATGTGGTTATGTTATATTCTTGATCAGAATCAAACACTGAGTCGCTCTAGACGCACATCGTCTGTCTGTTTATCTTTACGTCTGTCTGTCATCATTTCACAATAGCGAGAGAACTGTTAAAGATATTGAGCGGCAACTTTGTACACTAGTTGCTCTTATGCTCGTGTAAAACTGATTCGATTTGGAAGGCAGGCAATCTGCTCATGACCACACCCACTATTACAAAACAAACTGATTTCCTGTTAACACTATATCTCAGGTTGAAATTTTGAACAAATTTTTGTTATAATAGGGAACAACTGAATAAATTTTGGAAACGATTAGGGTGGTCCAAGTTTGTTTTTTATTATGTGCTAAAATAAAGCTATTATAATTTCAATTGTTTATTTTGGTACACACATTATCTAAATATGTTTTGTAATATTATTAGGGTGGTTCATGTTTTATAAATTATGTATATGTATAATAAAATTTGCACATGTTGGATTTTATAGAAAATGAAGTTCTTTTCCCAACTATTAACTAATAATAACGATATTTCTTTAAATTTCTTTAGGCCCCAATAATCGCATGGCACCGCCGGGCATGCCCTCGACTGCACTTAACGGTTATGTGATCTCCCAGCAGCGCTTGGCCGAGTTGCGTGCCGACTTTATGTACTGGTATTTCGATCAGGACATGAGTGGCGGACGTGGCGACTATCAGTTCGATATACACGCCTCCATGACACAACTCCACAAAAATTTGAATTTCCAACTGCCGTTTTTCGGTTTCCGCTTCAATTACACCAGAGTGAGTATCCACGGGAGTACACACGTACACAACAACAATATAAATTTTGCTATAATATGTTTAAGGATTTTGAAATTCAGTTCAGATTTAAACATTTTTGTGGCTTAAAGTATTTTTGCTACCAACATTTTACATATAGTAAAATATATTTTATATACAATTATAAATTTGAATTAATAAAATTGTTTGTATGCAGCTTTCACTCAACGGATATTTGGAATTCTCCGATCCGGCCGAATACTTAACATATCCTTTAGTATTTCCAAATAAGAATTGGCCTCAAAAGAACGATCCCTCGTTTATTGGCATTTTCTTTTCGAAATGTCGCGTCGGCCGCATTTATCCCAGTGACTATGACCAGCGGACACCCGGTGTCTACTTCCGGTAAGAGTTTCTACATTGCAAATGATTGTAAATTGAGGAGTTTTAAATTAAAAGCCGATAAATTCTCATTGTTTCCAAAGGATTTATTGGTGTTTTAATTAACGCTTCTCAGTTGGAAAAATCATATATATAAAAGTTTGCAAATCGTTTATCTACATTTAAAAGTCATCCACACTCAAGCAAAAATTCTTTCGAAAATTTATGTATTTGTGTGTGTGAAAAAATAGAACAGCTTCTTGTATCGTCTGTATGCGTGCGTATCAGTTGGTTTTAGAATTGGAAGTTATTGTACTTAACCTTTGAAATATATATTTCCATTATTTGTCTCACAGCATAAATATAAATGTTCCATTTAGTGGTTAATTAACCCGTTAATTAACAAGATATTTTAATATATTTATAAAATAACGGTCAAATTTTAATATTTATTTTAAATCAGCTATATAGCCTTCTTATATAAACGTCTGGCATCAAATTCTATCAGTCACAAAAAGTCTCAAATTTTAACATTAGGGTTAATCTTATACTATATTGAAGAGCAGTATTAATTTGCAATGGCGATTCCAGCTTAGTTTATGCCAGCTAAAGGTAAATTTAGATTTGTGCGTATATCTGCACATATACGAGTATACAGGATATATATGGAGTACAGCATAGCCGTATGCACACAGTACAACAAACAAATGCCGCCGGATATTTCGATAGCGCTGTCATTTGTTTAGCTGCATTCGACTCCAGTCGAAAGTGCGGATGCATGTTGCGAGTACATTTTGCACATACTCGTACGCAAATGTTGCAAAATGTTGTAGTTGCATAGGAAACCAGTTGACATTTTTCCAAATTTAAAATAATGTTAGGAATGGATATTTTATCCATGAGATGTCGAGCTTTTAAAATTCAAATTTTGTAAATTGCTCAAGGCAAATGCGTAACAAATTTATATTATGTTGTGGTAAATATTTGTTGGGGAACAGTTAAGTTGTTTATATACAACTTGAATAGAAGCATTAGTGTATGTGGGTATCCAAATATTATATAATTCAACATATTTGTTAAGGTATTCATAGAGCCAGATGAGCTATCTTGGGTCACTTTTTTTCTTTTACCATATCCTTGCCATAACTGAAGCGCAAAGCCAAATTCTAATAGCAGATTGAGATTACATCGGTTGGAAATCGCGTCTGTCAATCATTTGCAGTAGTCAAACACAAATCCACTCAGCTATTGAGTACCACAATCCTTTATTATAAGCATCAATAAAATCTCTTAATAGGAATTTATAACTTCATGTGAAGCTAAGTAAACATTTTCAAAATTGAATCAATAACTTGAGCTGAATTTTATTTGTTATTTTTCCGCCTCAAATTTGTTGTTTTGATTTCACTATTGCAGTTGTAAGTAACTTTGAATGTTATCTTTCGGATAACTACAAATTATTGCAGTAGTTTTGCAAACATATCAAAATATAACAAAATTTTAACTGGACACTTCAATTTCATTCAAAGTACATACGAGTATGTGAAATTTGTACAAGCCCAAAAAAACCCAAAATTGCCGGGTTGAAATAACAGCACTAAACGGAAACGGAAACAAAAACAAAAAACGACAACAATAGGCTTTAAAGCAAGCTATGAAAATAAACGACTACCACAACTGCTGGCAATCACAGAACGAGTCTAAAATTGTTTTGTAAATTTTATTCTAACTGTTGACAACTCTGGTAATTAACGCAATTTCAGATTTGAGATACAATAAAACTGCGTAGATACACTACAGTTGGCATTTAAAGTTGGGCGATTATAAACTCGACAGAAAATATCCAGAAACATTTGTCGACGACACACACAGACACACACAGATACACACACACACACACAAACACACAAACATAGACATACAAATGCAGAGCATGTCTGCGGTTAATTGCAAAAGTTTATGTTACAGTTTTAAGCCTATTACCAACACAAACTGAAATGGAAAGAGAAAGATAGAAATTTTAGCGGACAGTTGCTTATGTCTGATAAATACAGGCAACAAAAAAATGTTAGCTATAAAATGAACTCGTAAAAAATTTTATAAAAAAAATTAACAGCAGAAAGAGTCAGCAATAGGACGGCCAAATGTCATTAATAGTTCTATGGGAGTAGCAATAGCTTCTGATGACATCATGGAAAGTGAGGGTTACTCGTACTTCTTTTCTTGCCCTTTGTAAGCAAGGCTTGTAGTAGTAAACTGCTGACTAACACGCTAACTACCGGGTCAAAATTCAGCAAAAATAATATTTTACTCGATTGCTAAAGTTTCGCCTTCTCATGGGGCGTGAATGAAGTAGCAATAACAAATGTGGAATTTAAGGCATACTCATTTTTTTTCTATTCTGTTGGAAAACTGAGTTAACCATAAAAGTATTACCAAATATTAGAATAACCAATTCTAGACTCTGTGCATGAATTATTCGGAAGTGGTTTAAATGATTCATATCAGATTTTAACAATTTTCTAAGTTTTTTTCATGTTTTAAAAACTGGTATTTTGTTTTATTGGCATTTTGAGTTGAGTGTAAGAATACAACAACGACATTACGCTGAGCAACTTTAAGTTTGAAAGTAATTTGTACGATTTGTAGCTGTAATAAAAATGTCTGCTTGTGTGTGCATGAATGATTACCTTTAGTTGTATGTGTTTTAACTTAATATAGAATTTTAATAATAAGTGCACAAAAAATGCATTTATTTACTATATAAAATTTACATTTATAAATGTCGATTTAATTTTGAAAATTATTGAAATTTTATAATAATTGATGGATTTATTCAGGCCATAATGTAAACATATTATTTTCTTTTTAATATACCGACATGCAACAACAACAAAACCTCATTTAACCTTCGTCATTTATTTTGTAACATACTCGTACATTTTTAATACCTGACCGAATTCAGTCGAAGTCCCGTCAGAGGTGACGCTTTTCCGACCGTTTTCGCCTTTTGTTTCCCTCGAAAGTGTGAATTTTACTGGCGATGTTATGAAAGTTGTACATGCGGGTACACGTACGAGTATGTGTGTACATAACACTTAATAGAATTAATAATTTTTCTTTTGGTTTAAAAGTTTTACTTTATCACACGGATTTAATGAAAAACTACTTTAAATTTGAAGCAGTCACATTAAAATTTAAAAAAATATAGAATACAAAGAAAAAACTATTTGTACCTAAATCGTTTTTGCTCAAAGGGATATGCACACTACTACACAAGCACAGAGGCAAGTAGGGGAAAAACTGCAGATAAATTTTGCCATATGCAAACTGCATAACCTGACAGAGCTGCCTTTAATATACCCTGCACTATGTGCACGCTTAGTTTGAAGCGTATAACAATTAAAGCTACCTGGTAAGAAAGATATCGACTTGAAATTTGGTTAATATAAGGTTGAATAATATCACTTAAAATGTTCTTAATTTTAAAGTAATCTACAATTTGGTATTGCTGGCCACTTTAAACTTTTATATCTATTGTCACACATAAAATGCTATCACTTAAGGTATTTATGATTCAACCTAGCCAAAGATAAGTTGCAACTCTGGATTTTTTGTGAATTCTGTGTGCATACGTTAGAGGGAAATGACGCTCTTGGCCAAACAGCTGTGACAGCCGGATGAGCATTTGGAGTGAAAAAGCGCTTGAAGCAAAAGAAAAACGATGATAAACATTTTAACTGATAAACTTGTAGTTAAACAAGTTGTCAAAGAAGTAATAAAAAAATAACACACTACGACATTTAAAATAAGTTTATGCTTCTTGCACATATTTCCATATACTCGTATGTAAATAGAAATAGTTAAGCAATAGGAATGTTAAATTAATTTTATTTTTTAGACATGCGAGACATCAAAAACCTTTTTGGGAGGATATAAATAATTGAAATTCCATGGCCTGATAACAAAAAATATTTTAAAGTTAATTTAAAATATTAATTTAAATTTATTAGTATTTAATAAAACAGACTGTTAACAATATTTAACTGAAATACTGACTGAAAAACAAAAAATAAAATGCTGTAAAGTGTGCGCATGTCGTACAAAAAAGTTTAATTATTTATTCTATCTCATTGGAATTGAATACGCGCCTAATTGCCGGCATACTTAATATTTTAAATATCATTTAAAATATGCAAATTGTCAATTGAATTACCATAATCATAAATAAACATTTTCGTATTTGTACATTTTGGAAAAAAAATGGTTAAATAAATAAATTTTGTAATATGTGTAAAATAAATGTTTCACTTTCGCAGCTTAAATCCATTTCAGCTTAAGCAAATAAATACGATTTACCATAAAAATTATGAATAAACAATGAAACTACTGAATCAATACGCCACACACACACACACGAGTACATGTAAAACGCATGTGTGTATGTGTGTGTGTGTGGAATTGTATTCATGAGTGTGCATTGCAACAGTTGATAAATGCAATTGAATTGTATTGCTCACATACTCGTATACCATTCATACTCGTACACATTTACATTCACCCGCAGACATAACAGCACTTCTTGTCTGTTTTTTTTTTTTTTTTAATTTTTTTATTATCATACAAACCAACAAAAATGGAGTGGAAATTTTTCCGATCCAGCCCTGATTCGCTTGCATTTTTCATGTGGCTCTGTTTTTTTTTTTTATTTTTTATATTTACATTGCATTTGTATTTATGACTCTGCCAACAATAAACACTGAGAGGCACATACAAACACGCATCAGGGATGGCACGAATATTCAAATGGGCTGCTATTCGGTTTGTGTGGGGAATTTTCCATTTTGCGAACGGTGTTGGATTTTCATTTGGGATTTAACGATTTGTGTTTATGGCACAAACATGTCCTTGAAAATTTGTTAAATGGTGCTAATGTGTTGCTATTTATGATAATTCATGTTGGATATATGAATTGAAATGAGTGAATGAGTAATGTGATTAAAAACCAACAAATATATGTTGTAATCTTGTTACTGTTTTTTTAAAATGTTATATTTAAAACTTTTTTAAATTGGGTATCTCAATGTTAAGGAATTGTGTCGCTTCTCATTCCATTTCATAAAGATGTGGAGATATCTCGCAATGCTCGTACAATACAAAACCATTATAAATTGATAGTAGAAGTAGCGACATCTATTGATCAATATAATAGTTAAGATATTTGTTAAGTAGCCTGTCTGATAGATGGCGGCACATTAGGTGCAAAGGAACATTAGAACAAAGTGTTCATGGTTGGTTGGTTGAAGTGGTGATTCATTAAGAATCCAACTAGCACTTTCGCGCCTTTTTGTTGCCACATCCTCGCTATCAACTTGATATAAAGATTTTGTTTCCTGCAATTTGACTATACCCAGTCTGTGCGGTTTATGAACCTTAACAGGTCATGTACGCCTACTCCGGACAGCTCATTGAGATTCGGAAATAACGGGTTACCTAGAGTTTGCGATCTCACCCTCCATAAGGCTGGGCATTCGCAGAGATAATGGAAGATAGTTTCTTTTTTGTCTGGTTGTTTACAGCAATGACAGTTGGTTTTGTAAGGTATTCTTTTTTTTGTTTTCCTATTGGCCAGAAGCCAGTAATAACTCCCGTGAGTCTGGAGACATCTCTTCTTTTCATGTTCATCAACGATGACGTTTGTTTAATGGTGTAGGTTGGCCATAACGACCTGCTGATTTTGCATTCCGTCTGACGTCTCCATCTACACTCTGAAATTTGGAGAAATTTTTGTTTACAGTATTCTTGACCACACCTAATGGGATGGATACTGATTTGGCAGAGTCGCTGTTCATGGCAGAACTTTTCCTTCAATATTACAATGTCCCGGGATCCAGATTAGGGTAACATTATAGCGTTCACACAGGCTGGTGAGGCTCCTTTTGCTTTTTTCCACCAGGTTAAAGTGTTCATATTATTGTATAATTTATGAATTTTATAGTCCACTAAATAAAATATAGATGTTTAAATAAAATCAAACACCGTGAACTACATTTTTAAATTAAGGTTTAGTTAAAAAAAATTCGAAATATGTATTGGTTCACAATAAGTCTAAAAGAAAAGTTCTTTAAAAAAATTGTTGTTTGCGTTATGGAAGCTTTTAACTCTTTTGCAGTTTGAGCCATCCCTCATAAACATTCACACTTAGAAACACATACAAACGTTTAGCGGAACGAATGCGCAATGGGGCGGGCAACTATTCGTTACAATTACAGTTGCTGTGATATGTTGTTTATGTGGCTGGTCGTAAACTGTGTGTCTGTGTCTGTGTTCGTGTTTGTGCTATGTTAGTTGCAAATATTTGTGTGTGTGATTAGAATTCATATGCAGTTTGTCATTGCAATTGTGTTATTTAACAAAAAAATATATACAAAATTTTTTAGTAAATTCAAATGATAATTTTAAATGTTCGAAATTGACCAAATTAACTATAAAAATTTTTGTTTATACATTTTATAAACAAAAAATCAACCATTCCTTTAACAAAACAGAAGAATACAAGAAGACTTTTTTAAGTTTTAAAGGTTTTTAAATTTTATATCAGTCATTCAACTTTATGGGAAATATTTTCACGCTATAGGTTAAGTAAAAAATATCGAATTGCTTTTCAAAAGTTTGAAAAATTCCAAATGAGACAGCAAAAAATTATCAATTCCATCCGCACTTCACATACGTCAACTACAAAGTTGCAACAAAGCGTTTATTGCAAGCGCACCCGAAACCTTTTTCATTTGTCAGCGCGCCCATGGAAAAACTATGAAAACTCAGAAATTGTCAGTGGAAAGCGCTTCTCCATCTGACAGTATTGCCAGTTTGTGTCTGAGTTTTTTTGTGTATGTCGCAGGGTTAGTGGTGTCTGCATTTTCCGGCGTTATTCCCGTATGTAGCTTACGCTGCCTTTACACTTAAATATTTTTTATTGCTTTCATTTCCATAGAGTCGAGCAGCAGTTGGCAGCAGTCAACAGTCACAACAAAAACAATTTTAACAACATCGAAAACGACAATTAAAGCTCGTTTTTAATGCATGCCATGATTATTTCATTAGTAGTGTTATTTTTTGTTTTTTCTTACACGCTTCCATACACTGCCAGCCAAGTTGACTTTATATATACTCCCGTTTAAATGTATTTGTTTGGCGGGTACTTCGGCTAGCGGTGGGTGTTGCACTAACGGGTGCAAGGCTCTTTGCAATTGTTGCGCTGCACAAGTCAAACTTTTGCTGCTGACATAAAATTAAAAACTTTGTCGTGCTCGAGATTCTTTTGCATCGAATTGCGTTGCTGTCGCATTTGCCGGAACTTATTATTTAATTAAACATTTAAATAGCACTTATGCACAACCCCCCCTTAACCCCACCCAACTCATAAGCGACGAACTTGTACTTCTTTTTGTTTATATTTTTAAAAGTATTTTTTCGTTTTGAGAAACTATTCTTGAAATTGTTCTTTCAGCTGCAGCTAAAGTGTCGGCAAAATAGTCTTAGCAGCAAATAATGTTGATTGTATGCAGCAGAAATTTTAGAAACTAATGGATTAGATAATTGTCTAAGGAAAATTAATTCCAATTCTTAATAAATAACTCTCTTTAATAGCAATATTTAAATTTTTAAAAATACAAACAAGAGCGTGAAATCGTATCAATCAAAAATATTTCAGCCTTGGGCTTCTACAAGTGCCTTACCAGTTTGTATGGCGAGCGAGTGTTGCACTGTTAAAAAATTAAATTTGTATGAATATGCAACAACAACAATTTTACTTATTTATTAACAGGAACAAAATTTGTTGTATAATATTTTTCGTTAAAACTGCGCCCAACACGTTCGATGTGTTCCACTTTACAAGCTTAGGGCTAAAAGTGGTTAAAAGTGATTTTATACAAACAAGTTTTTACATTCGAAATATGATTGTATGTGTACATACGAGTTTGAGTGAATGATTTAATGCATATTTAGCGGCGGATTTATTTGATTGTTCAATTAAAATTCACAAACAATTGTTTTGCTGCATAACTTTAGTTTTGTATTCAGTACATTGGAAAAATGCATATCACTCATATGCAGCGGTGTGTGTGTGTGTGGTTGTGTGTGATATTTTATATTGCCATATGCTCTTATTGGCATTAGCTACATTCGCAATACATTTAAATGACAATGACATATAAATGCAATTTAACTCCAGTCTATGCTAGCGTTAGTTCTAATCCTCCATCACATGTTGGCATGGCTTTCGCTTTGGAATGCAATAAACGTATTAAAACGCTTAAAATAATCGCAATGCCAAATAAATGTCAAACATTTAATTCCGTTTTGTAGGATTAAATGCATTTTCTGTGTCGGCGAACTACTGTGATAGTATTTATTTGGCCGATGGATAACGTTCCTTCTTGCTTCGAATGACCCTTTTTATTTTTGGGTAGTTTCTTCAATCAAGGCTGGGAATAAAAATCGCAATATTTGACATGCACATATTTTGTCAGTTGTTCTACTGTCACTCGTTTTGTCGATGGATCTGGTGTTGACTGTCAGCATAGATAGCGATGGGATTTGTTAATAAAAATTGGCATTAAAAAAAGAAAAATTAAATTTAGTAGAGAAAATGTTTGCAGTTTCGTGCTTCGTTGGTAGCGTTTCTTTTAATGTATGAATTTTAAGTGCTATATTAAAACTTCTATTTATTTTACATACTTTTATTAGAAGTATATTTAAATATTGTTCAGAAAAAAAAGGTTATTTAATAAAGTTAAATTTTTGAAAAATTTCAAATAAAATTTAACATTTCTGTTAAAGCTTTCGGAAGGAAATTCTATTTTAAATTTATTGAAACAAACTAAAACCAAAATTGAAAAAGCATTTTCATGTTTATGTGCTGCTTACTGCATTAACGGATTAAGTGAATCTAAGCGAAATTTCTAAAAATACATGCGAAACGAAATTGTGCAACGTGGCGTATGAGTAACAATTACGCCATGAAAGCGGAAAACATTTCCGACCGAGTCATTTAAATGGTTTGATTAAATTTTTGCAAATATTTTTGCGCCTGATGCTTTCATGTTTTAACAAATAATGTGATTTATATGCCGCACACATACATATGAACACGCACTCGCACACACACACGCCCTCATAAAGCAAAATAAGCAACCATCAAGCCCATTTATCTTCATATCCAGCGATGCTGTCAAACTTTTCACAACAAATTTATGCAAACTTTCATATATCAAAATGTATGTGTGTGTGTGTGTTGTTTTTTTTATATTTCTGTTGTTGTTCTTGTTGTTATTGTGCTGTTGTTGTTGATTTTACGTATTTTTTTTATTTTCGTTTGTTTTGCGTTTCATTCCATTCTACAGCATGGAACGTGATCTGATGTCACGCACTGATAGATTCGGTGTCGAGGTACGTGAACGCACCATGTGGGACATTCGGGAGGGCGTTGTGGGCGCTGAGACTTTTGTGCCGAAGCATGTCGTGATCGCCACATGGAAGAATGTCTCCTTTGCCGGCGGCATTGATAATGCATTGTTTACGGTGAGTCTGAGTCTTTTACTCTTTTCAGTTTTTCTTCTCGTTATTTTGTTTCATTATAAGAGGTTTTTTTGTTGGTTGGCTGCTACTGCCGCCTACAAACCAAAATGTGTTTGGCGAAACGTGCTGATACGCAAATGCGTTGAGTTCTGGTTATTGTTATTGTTGTTGTTACCTTTTTTTCCAAGGGATTTGGATTTATTTTGATTTTTTGCCTTTTCGCTGTCAATCACACGTTTTTTTCATGCAAATGGAAATTGAGTGAAATATTCGGAAAAGCTTTTTTCGACTTATATTTCGGTTTTAATTTAGCTGGGCAATTACTTTTTATATAGACTAATAAAAAAAGTTTTTTGAATGGCTCAATTCATTTTGATAGTGCTTATTTTAATTGCACTTTCAGTCAACTTGTGTATTGCAATACTTATCAATACAAATATCAAATTTTTCATAAACAAAGAACTTCTTTTTCAGTTTTTCCTTTGAACGTCAGCATTTTTTATAATTTTCTTTGAAGTTTCAAAGGATATGTTAGATTCCTAAAAACTATTTCAATGCTTTAACTTATTCTACTTAGCAAATATGGGCATCATATGAAAGAGGGACATTTTTGTATTTTGAGGTCAAAGATTATTTGATCTGCAAATATTTCAGAAGTTTGGAAGAAAAACAAAATTTTTATTTAAAAAGGAAATTGTTGACATCTTTTTGTCCTGATAAATATGTTTTTCTATAGATTTTCCTCGTTCATTTGATACCTATATTTGCTAAGTAGATTGGTTTTAAGTATTTTAATAATTTTTGGAATCTGACATCTGCTTTGAGACTTCAAAGGCATTTAAAAAAATCTTTACTTACTAGAGAAAAACTCAAATCGCAGTTTTCCTATATTTGGAGTTAAGTTTCGCGGATAAATCGGTTTATTCATGTGTAAAAAATGCTGTCGCACAGTGTTATCAATGTTTTCCATATTTTGTATATTGTATATATGCAATATCATCCCTAGATGATTAATAATAATAACCAATTTTTAGAAAATTTTTGTTTAAAAATTTGTTACTAATAACTTTAGCAACATTTTACAAGTAAAAGGATGTTTAAAGATTTTTCAATCCACAAAAGCTGGTTACAAAAATAATATTCAATCACTTTATAAGTTATGAAAATTTTAATATTTAAACACCGATGTACGAAATTCAATTAATATTTTCATTATTTTCCAAGCCAAAAAATTCATTTATTAAACTTGAAATCAAATTAATAATTTTAATGAAATAACTTTGGTAATAAACTGAGCCACATTTATGACTTGCCGCCACTCGTGACGGCAGCAAGGTAAGTAATATGCTCAAATGAGTCAAAGTTAATTCAATTAGTGCCTTATTATGGCAATGCTCCTCCATTGAAATTGAGCATAAAAGGCTTTCATCATCATCAGCATTTGCCAAAAGGTCTTTTCATCGTATGGCTTTTAATATTTGGCAGTGATGCGTTTAAATCAATGAAAGTCAACTTGATTTGAATCGCAGCGTTTGCAAAGCTTGCCATACTTTAAAAATACAATTAAGTCAACAAATTAAAACCACATTTAATTGCAAAAGTATATTTTAAATTTTATAAATAAATGATATAAATTGAAATGTTTAATATTACATTACTAATTTTATTTAACTTTGTTTCTATTCGATTAGACGAATACCTTCCAAATGGTTCTGGCCACCGATGAGGTCTACACGTATGCCATCTTCAATTACAACGTCATTAACTGGTCCGCTCACACTGAAGCCGGCGGCGATACAACACACGGCGAAGGCGGCGTACCTGCTTTTGTAAGTAGCGAAGCGCGTTTTAAGGCTATATACGACGCGGAGTATTAATTAATGTTGCGTATACGCCGCATCTAACATGGTCCAATTACAATAATAATCGAATTTAATTGACTCTGCCGCTTCTATTTCAATTAACAGAAATTCGGTTTAGACTCGTGTTGCCACAAATTGAGTTTGGGTTTGGCGCGCGCTTCAACCAACGCTTGCACACATTTGCACTTGACACACTTGTGTGAGTGTGTGTATATGTGTGTGTCTGTGCGTACTAATGCTTAATGAATTCAAACACTCACATGCGAATTAGGTGCAAAGTTAAATAGCAAAGTGCATTTAATTGAGCACAAAATATTATCTTGAAATTATTAAAATTATGAAATTAAGGACACATTTTTTTTAAATTGAAGCCCGTCATGGTTGACCACTTTGCCAAAGTGCTTTTAAATTTTTTTAACTTGTTTTTTGGTCAGAATGAGCGTAATTAAATTTGAATTCATATAAAAAGATACAAAAGTAATCTTGCAAACATTTAACTTTCATAAAAATCGAGTAAAGATATCAATATCTAATGAAATTAAATTTTTGCTATCGTAAATTGAGAAATTGTTTAAACGTGACCTATTTAAATACAGTATGTCGAGACTAAACCATATGCATACTGAAGCATAAATATGCATTAGATGTTGTCTGTGTAACCGCGGTGAAATTGCAGCTGAAGCCACATGCAGAAATACTCAAATGACGTTCAGACAGGTTTTCACACAATTTAAAGTTTAAATAATGTGACACTAAACTAAAAACAATAACAACAATTGACTGTCATTAAAAAAAAAAAAATTGATTTGCACATAAATTTAAAATAAATATACCCGGCATTAAGTTAAAAGTTACATTGAAATAATTCGAATCTTAGAAACGCATTTGAATTGTTTTGCAGAATCATCACTTAAAAGTTGTTCGTATCTATCAAACTTAACCAGTCGCATTTTTGCCTGTGTATAGTCATGCAAATGTGGCGGATAAAACCACACGCCCACACACTTGCATGCCAATGAATTTGAATTATTTGGCGCAATTGGCGACCATGAAAAATTAGCTTAACACAAATTAGAACCGTGTAAAATGCGGTTACAAAATTTAAACACACACACACATAAACAAAAAAAAACTGAACTGAAAAAAGTGTAATTAATTAAGCGCAGGATTGCCATCATTGCTTGTTTACATGTGTGCGCCAAAGGAATTTTAATTATTTTGTTAATTTGAGTGCGACACTTTAATAAATTCAATGTACTATATGAATATTTTTCGCGTTTACAGATTGGCTTTAATGCTGGCAACGGCACGCAATCGTACGAGTACAAGCCGTACAGCCAGAACATGGTGTTGCGTGACTTGACGGGACGCGGTTGGGGCAATGGCTTCCCAGGACGACACATTTTCCGCATCGATGAGCGTATTTTAATTGGATCCTGTAATAAGGATATCGGTGCGTATGAGTGTTATTCGTTTAGTGTAAATACTTTCGTATTTATATATTTGGCTCGGATAGTACATACTAAAAGATATGTACTTATATGTAGATATATATGTTAATTAAAGCTTTTTGTTATTAAATTATTTTTTAAATTGATATTTCAAAATTTAACAAAAATTGTTATCGATTTTAATTTCCATTGTAGATGCCGCTCATCTGCCGCTGACATTTGCCCCCGAATCGGGCAACATGTTGGGCGGCACCGTTGTCAACATTACCGGACCCTGTTTCGATCCAAATAAACGCGTCACCTGTCACTTTGATACCGAAGACGTAATGGGTCATTATGTCGATACGAATCGCGTGATTTGTATTCAACCCTTCCTGAAG
The DNA here is from genome assembly GCA_949127995.1 of Suillia variegata. Classification (NCBI taxonomy): domain Eukaryota; kingdom Metazoa; phylum Arthropoda; class Insecta; order Diptera; family Heleomyzidae; genus Suillia; species Suillia variegata. Next base: position 37,231,781 of record OX421843.1, on the reverse strand, counting down.
GCCGAGGGCTATATACGTCTCGAGATTTCCGTTGACAATCAGCGTTTCAAATGGCGCGGCAAATATTTCGTAGAGACGCCGGCCGCGGCCACAGAGAAAATCACTTTCGAAACGGAGGATGTGCACAAGAAAGCGCCGAAGGAGATTCACATCAAATGGCAGAACTACAATTTGACATCGAATTTAAATGCGAACGTTATGATTTCATTGTGGGGCTATCGCGAGACAACGATTTAGTGCGTATTGTGGTGTGGTAGTTTTTATTGTTGTATTTAATTGACACATTTTCGTTGTTTGTTTGTTTGTTTATAGTCCCCAATTGGAGTATATCGATGTGATTGAGGCGGGCATCACCAACACGGGAAAGTATATCATTTCGCCGCAGAACTATAAACTGCGCAACAATAAAAATAACGACTTGCAATTTGGCTTTTTGCAAATTAATCTGACAGATCCGCAGCAGTATTCGAACTTGAAACTGAGTCCGTGAGTATATTGGTTTCACTTAGTATAATTAAATTTAATACTAAATACCATGAAATAACTTCACTTAATTTGAAGGTTGGTGCATTTAAATTAAATTGGCTTTAGGTTAAAATTAGTTAAATGTTAGTTAATAAATTCTGCATAATTCTTTTATACTTTTCGATTTAAATGTGGAACTAAAAGGCGGGAGAATTATCTTCAGCTATACTTAAGCGAAAATAAATACTCTATACCATAGGATGGTAAACTGGCGCTTGTCCTCTAAATACATATTCAATGTTTAAACTAAACTTCAACACAATCGAAGGTGTAGTAGTAATAATAAAATTATTATTATTTTAAATCGATTGTTGATAAAAATCTAGAATTGTTTTCCAATTGTACACTTAAATGTTTTCAATTTATTTTGTTCAATCGTATTTCATTTCAATTTTCTAGCAGTTGTTTACTTTCTATCTGTACATTTTATTATTTCTTTTTGTATTTGAATGCCATCGCCGTAATTCAATTTCAAATCAATTGTGACTGTATGTAAACATACATACATACATACATAGTCAGATAGTTACCCAGTAGTAAAGTTGGTAGGCCATTTCCATTAGAAGACATGTCATGTATGTGAGAACATTACTTCATAGTAAGTTTACTTAACATTTCATCTCAAGAATGGAAGCTAACAAATAATGTGTCAGTTAATTTGTCTATAAAACTCTTTGGTCAGCGAATTAAGAATGCCTTCAATGTGTTGAATTTTGGATAGCATTAGTCCAATGTCCAATCGAGATCCTCTTCGACTCAATTAAGAACTTTTAACAATTAATTTTACAACTTCAATTAACTACTTTGAATAATGTCGGTAAATTTTACAATCAAATTAATATATCCAGTGATTTTTTTATTCAAACATACATATGTATATATATATATATGTATTAATTAATTGAACGGCTATCTAAGAGATATTAAAAGTAAGCATTAAATACAATAGTATGTGTGCTAAATAACTTGTCGCATTATTAAACACTTGTCCAACTTATTGCGAGTGTTATGCAGTATTATTGCGAATATGATTTATGTGGAAACGAAATTGAAGCATTCCAATTATTCTACACTGTAAAATAAAAGTATAGATATATTTCGATATCAATCATTCATACTAATGAACTTAACCAATTAAAGACTATCCCAATAAAAAAAAAAATAAATAAAAAAGCACTTTGATAAACTTTAGTTTATATAAAATTTCATTTCATTTTCAATTCATTTGAAATTATATTGACATCAAAAAAAAGGTCTTCAATGCAGTCCTAAAACCTTAAATTTTCTCCATATATGAAGTATCTTTTAATCTGAAGAATTTTTTTAATCAAATATTTGAATTGTTTAAAACTCTTAACTCCAAAAATAAAAAAATGTCTACACAATTTCAAGTGTGCGAAGTGCGCACATCACATTTGTATGATTTATTATGCGCCATTAAAGTTTATTAGATTCCAAATGACATTCCATATTGTTAGCTTACGTTGCAATGTTCCTCTACTCTACGTTATATTGGGGTGATTCATGTGGTTATATACCAAATACAATAACGAAAAAAAAAATAATATCGTTGTCATATTTCGACAAAAAAAAGAAGCAATTATTTATGCACTAAAACATTTAACATAAATTTTCGTAAAAGTTGACTAGAATTTAAATCGGTGTCATTTCGGAAAAGTACTTTCTCCCAATCATTCCTGCACATGCGACACTGACTGTCGTTTCGTTCGTTTGTTCGTTCGTTGGGACGCACCTAATTCGCAGTGACTTTTGTGCGAATTTTATGTCGCCATGACTTTTGGGAATTTTCTCATTTTAACAATATAAATTCACTTTGTAATTTCTTTTTTATATTATCAATTGTTGCAGCGCCTCTTACCGAAATTTTACGTCTGCGTGTGCCATAAAAACCCGAAATTCATACCGAAGTTGTGTAAAAGTAACAACACAATGAAGAAGAAAAAAAAAGAAAGAAAAAAAGAAAGTACAAATCAGGAAACTTTTGCCATGTTTGTTGTTGTTGTTGTTGCTTTAATTTGTGCGGGTAATTATTTCGCAGGTATTTTGAAATGAAGCTGACAGCAACGATTCCATTTCGTAGGCACAAATTTTATTGGTGTGTCACGTGGAAGCCAACAAATACCTTCCGAAAAGAACGAAAGAACGAAAGACCGAAAGAAAGAAAGAGCGAAAGTTTGAATGTTCCTACGCGGCGTAATGATGCCTCTGGGTGTCATTAGTATTGTACGGTAGATAGGTCGGTCCATAGGTGTGGGTGGCTAAATTTTTTATGCGCTCTGGCACTGTGCGATATTAAAATGGCGTAAGTCTCGCAAGGGTGTAGGTAAATTTGTTATTTGAATTCCTGCTTACGCTGAATTTATGGCAAAGCAATGGCGAGTAAATTAAATTTGGCACTAGAAAGGGTTCCTCAACTTATTTGTTTTTTATTGAAAACTTAGGATTTTAGAGGCAGTAGACCCTGTAAAAATATATTTATCTTAAGAGACCAGTAACATGGTTTGCCCACATTTGCGTGTAAATTTTTTTAAATCTAACATTCCAGAATTTTAGCTTTTCGTCAACGAAATAATTAAATTTCATCAATTACCTTATTTTATAATTTTACTTTCGTCCATTTGCAGTCTTCTCTGGTCGAGGCCCATACCATTGGCCTGGTACTTTGCGCCGCAATGGGAGCGCAAACATGGCTACAAATGGCCGCGTGCGCTCTGCGATAATTGGATACGTACGGACAGATATTTGAGGTTAGTATTAGCAGAGATGCTTCTGTTGTTGCTGTTGCTGCTACTGCTGCTGCTGCCGTTGTTGGTGATGATAGCATTGCTTGTCGGCTACACTCAACCCAAAATTAGATGCAATTTTTGTGGCGGCGCGAGGCGTGTTTTTTTTTTGTTTTTTTTTTGTTTTTGTTACAGCCAACAAGCAAAATGTGCGCTAATTAAAATTGCTTTTGGCCTGGCTTTGCGTGGCTCTTCTGTTGAATGTGGCAAAGTTTCGTAATTAAATGCGCGTCTTTTTGTTGCTATAGCATAGTAAAGTGTAGTATTTGTTTTTGTTGCTGTTGTTGCTGTTGTTATGTGAACACATGTTAAAGCCACAATTTAAAATTGCAATTGCAGAAATTTTGCCGCCGACTTGCCGCTGTGTCCTTGCACAATGGAACAGGCCATCTATGACAAAGGTCGCTACATGCCGGACCGTGCCTGCGACAAGGACTCGAATCCGACTTGTCTGCGACACAAGAACGCAATTCATTGTGTTGTCAGTGGAACACCAACGTAAGTCAATATTGACGAAATAATTCCTTCTATGACTTTTGCTTTCAATATGATTTTTGCTTTAACAGTGCCGAAGGTGCCGAACAACAATGTTGCTATGATCGTTATGGTTTCTTGATGTTGACCTACGATCAAATGTGGGGTTCGCGTCCGCGCCGTAATCACAATCTCGGCAAGATGCCTTGGAACGAGGCCAGCAAAGTGCCGACGCTTTCAAATTGGTTCCACGATATGCGTCCCTTCTACTCGTGCTGTTTCTGGCAAGAGGAACAGTCCGTCGGTTGTGAAACGTTCCGCTTCGAGCGGCGTCCGTCGCAGGATTGTGTCGCCTATCAGGCGCCCGGTGTTGCCGGTGTTTTTGGCGATCCGCACTTTATTACTTTTGATGGAACTCAGTACACTTTCAATGGTTTGGGTGAATTTGTGTTGGCTCGCAGCATCGATGCCGATCAACGTTTCGAGGTACAGGGTCGTTTCGAACAGATGCCAAAGAATCAGTTTGGCCCTGTCATGGCCACGCAACTGACCGCATTGGCTATGCGTGGCAATACGACGACAACCATCGAGGTACGCATTCGTCCGCAACATGCGCGTTGGCGTTATCGCTTGGACGTCTTGGCTAATGGTGAACGTGTTTATTTCGATCGTGAGAGCTTGAAATTCCAACATTTCGATGGTGTTACTGTGTACACGCCCACATATTTATTGAATCAGTCGCAAGTGGTGGTCATGTTCGATTCCGGTATTGGTGTGGAGGTGATTGAGAATGAGGGTTACATGACTGGACGAGTTTATTTGCCATGGTCATTCATAGTAAGTATTGAGACTATTATATCAGTCAATCGACTTATGCTACTATAAACCGTTCCTTCTCTATCAACTCCAATTCTTTCTACTAGAACAAAACCGCTGGCCTCTTCGGCAATTGGAGTTTCAATCCACTGGACGATTTTACGCTACCAAACAACCAAGTGGTCAATATCAATCTTAACAACTTCCAGCAGATACACAATGATTTCGGCATGAAATGGATGTTGGCCGATCGTGATTTGCCAGGTCTAGGTTCGGCATTATTTACACGCCAATACGGACGTACAGCAAGCTATTATTCGAACGCATCGTTTGTGCCCAACTATATAAAGGAACCGCAAGACTTTTTGCCATCGAATCGTTCATATGACATAGAAAAAGCGGAAGAGTTGTGCGGCGAGAGTTACCAGTGTCGCTATGATTATGGCATGACATTGAATCGCGATTTGGCGCACTTCACCAAGAACTACTACGACAGTTTAGTCAACATAAGGACGCTGAATTCCAAGTAAGTTAAAACAAGTTAAAACGTCTATAGACCATATTGAAAACGAATTTAGTAGCTTTTATTTTTTTATTTGGTGAAACTGTAAACTTAAATGTTTGTCCATTAATTATAGACGAATTGTATCTTGCGGTGTGCTGGAAACGCCACGTTTTGGACGCAAGCTAAGTTTCAACTTTATGCCCGGTGCCAAAGTGTCATTTGAATGCAACGAAGGTTTTGTCTTGATCGGAGATCAACGACGTGAGTGCATGGCTAACGGTTTGTGGAATTTACCCGAATACGGTTACACCGAGTGTCTACGTAAGTTGTCTTGCTTTTTGAAGGAGTCTTTGCCTTTTATTAAAATAACAATTTCCCCTGTCCATGCCATTATCTGTTCCTTCGCTCTGGCACTACAGGTGAAGTCTATTACACGCGCCGCGTCGCTTTCATAGCAATTGGCATTATCATCGCTGTAATCTTACCGCTAATGTTGTGCATTATATGCGGCGTCTACCGCTATCGCCAGAAGCAGCTGAAGGAGGATCCCCAATGGCAGATGCCGGTTTTGCCGCGATCGCGTGCCTCGTCGCGTACAAATCTACGCCAGTTGAGTGCCGGACCCGATGACGATAGCGATACGGATGCGAACGGTACACTGAAAAAAAGTAGGTCATATGATAAAGTTTATCGCACGAATGAACCACTACCGGGAAAACCGCGTATTGATTTTCCAGCTAAGAAATGGGATCTGGATGACGAGGATGTGACTTCATCGGAAGGTAGTGAGAATAAAGATTCAAAAGTAGCTAAGGATATTGAATACATTAATAAAACAGGTGAGAAACCGAAGCAGATGGGCAGACGTTCGTTGCGCTCCACCTCGGGCACTGATCAGGATCACGATGAACACGAAGATGAACATGAACATGAAAACGAACACGATCACGATGATGATGACGAACACGAAGGCACTGCCGTCGACGATGAACACGAAGCGGCCGTGCATCCCGCTGCGTATCAGCATCAGCCACCGTCGCCGGACAGCACTGCGCCCCATCAGTACAGCCCAACGTTTAGCGGTTTGGATAGCCGCACTAGCGCTGCCAGCGGCATGAGCTATCCGCCCAATGCCGCGGTACAAAATCGCTTTGGCGGTGTGCCAGTTCTACCAAATAATACACAATATTTCAATCGTCCACCGTCGGCCTTGCCAGCTGGTGCTACGCAAGTGGGCACACCCATGCGTGCGGCACCGCCGGTAGCGCCGCCCCCAGCACCAGCACCGGCACCGGCACCTATTAATCAGGATAACGGTTTGCCATCACCACCACACGCCGCCTCACCCACACCATCGAATCAGCGTTCCACTGAGGTTTAAGGTCATCACTTAACCCAAATGCAAAACTACATCCAAAAGATTAACAACAAAAAAACCTACTTACCAGTCATGTCCCATTAATAATGCACGTACGAAGATGTGGTGCCATTGGATCAGTTCATTCTCATTTCAGTGCCACATGTTTTGCCAAAGCTTCAGAGTTCAAATATTTGTCATCCTTTTTTTTTTCTTTATATAAAAAGAGTTGCCGTTGTTATTTTTTTTAACGCCTACATACTTTTTACAAAACTAACTTTATTAATGTTAAGTTTTTTCACTTGTTTTAACGTTATACAATCTTATGTGTTTACAGTTAAAAAAAAAAAACAAAAAAAAAAACCGCAGTTGACATTGTTGTTAAGTATGTATATATATACTTTGTTCCCACCTACCCACCAACGTTGCTAAATAGTATAACCAAGCCTCTTCACCATGACCGCATAGACTTAACCTTATGTTTTTGTATTAGCTTCTCGTAGCATAACACTGTAAAATGTTTGTCATTTGTAACTATCAACAACACTGTAAAAACACTGTAAAAAATCACACTGTAACATAAATTACATCTAATGTCAAAATCAATATTAAAAAAAAAATCAACCAAGTACATTAATTCCGTTTTCATTAACAGTAATAAAATCAAAATCATTGGTTGGGAAACTTCAAAATCAAATTTGTACTACTAACAAAATTACATTTGTCAAAACAATTAATTCATTTAATTAATTGATTTTTTTTATCCAAAAATGTAAACAAATAAAAAAAACACATTAATTTCTAAGTTAATGAGAACTTTTTTTTAATATAAATCCTTTTTTTGTACAACCTCTTTTGATCTAGTTGCAGCGTTGATAATGCCAATTGTTTCACCAAAGTGACCGTGCGACGATTTTACTGTTGTCTAGTGTTAAAGAGATTTTTCACTTTAAAGTTTGAATGCTTGTTTGTGTCACTTTTGTGCGACAATTTGGCAGTTAGGTGAGCTGTTGTTTTTCCTATCTGAACTTAAGTGAATAAAATTTATGTTCCAATAAAATTTTATAATAAAATCGCTTAAAACAGAGATTAAGCAAATCATTTTTTGAGAAATGAAATATGTCAAGTTATGACCTTCTTGCTTGAAATGAGCGTTACTGTACCTTGTAATTTTAGGAATGAAAGCCAGTAGTCTTGGATGTCGTTTACAAAAACAAAACTTTTTCGATTTCAGTATTAAATGTCCAACATTGCCACCAGAGCAAATTTTTTCTTTATTTAGTAGCCAGACAAGAACCAAAATAAAATCAACACAAACACAAACACCGTCAGTCAGTCAGTTGAAATATTTATTTGCCTTTCATCAATCTTGACCACAGTGTCACGGAATACGGACAACGGTAACAGACTTTTTTAATGCGATTAGGTATGACAAAGTATATACATAAATGATCAGCGTCGGACTCTGAGTCGATTTAACGATGTCCGTCTGTATGTCCGTCTGTCTGTCTGTCCCAGCAAAAACAGCCGTAGTTTAAAAGCTATCGAACTAAAATTTGGTATGAGAGCTCCTAGTTATTCTCCAAGCGGAGGCTAAGTTCTAAGATTCAAAGCTTCTTTTCCCTTTCATACAAACCACCCATTTCCATGCGAAAAAAAATGTATTTAAATAGTTCCAGTGCTGATATGCAGTTCTAATAAGATATTTTGCTCATAAAAAATGGGCGTGATCGGATAAGAATCATAAGATAACTAATTTTTTCGAAAATTGGATTTATCGGTTTTTACTCAGAGCAGAAGAAATAAGAAGTTAAATTTTTTAAGAATTTATCATTTTTAATACTAGGCGCACATAGAAAGAAAGTAACACGCAGCCAAATTATAATGGCGACAATTTCATTCGAACTCACAACCACAACAACAACTACTAACATGTTTTACTCCACGCATTGAGTTCTTGTTGTTGTTTTCACTAACAAATTGATTCTCCGTTACAAGAAATAGAGATCTTTCGCACAAGCATTGACAAGAGAGGAAGCCGAACAAAAACAAAGCAATTGTGTGTTAATGCGATCTGAAGGAAAGAGAAAGAGAAAAAACCGAAATTAAATTTTTTCGTTTTAGCCTTACTTTAGATTTTGTGTGCCTGGTGGAACATGGGTTGCAAACTAAATGAACAATTTAAGTTTGTCATTCAAATGATCGAGATCCTTCCTGTATCAAAATTAAATTTTTTCTCTGGAATTGTGTCACTGAATTGACGAAGGGCTTATGAGCTTCGGCATAGCCGAAGATAATTCTCTTACTAGTTTTACTTGATATCGGATATCTTCGGTTAGGATAAAAGTTCATTTATTTAACCTTTTCTATTAATAGATCATATGTCCGTTATAGAAGCATTTTACATTTAGTTTTTGGTAGACATTTAAGGCCATAAGCAAGAACCTTAAAATAATAACTCATTTATTATAAAGAAAGTCTTGAAGATTAAAGTCTCCTAAAGTGAAAGCAGGCATTCTTAGCTTCCATAAATAAAAGCAAAACCCAAATGAGTTCTTGCGCTACGACAAAGTATTTAACGCTAACAGCGAGAACTGCTTAAGAGCTTATCGAGTCCTTTTTTTTCTCTAACATTTGCAATAAATTGCAATTTCTGGTCATTTGCCAGGCACAATGCTAACTAACTACTTTAACGCTTCATTCGAACAAAACCGTTGTCGTCCTTTCCATATCCGCAGGTAAAGAGGAGCATCATGCACGCGTTGCCAGCGTCTCGTTGGGCATGGTTTTGCTGGTTTTAATACCCAGCTTGTTGTTGGTGGTGTGCGCGGCTCATTACTGGATACGAGAGAAAATTGCCAAAGAGGAAATGGCTGCCGCCATGGCAGCAGCAACAGCGTGGAAAAAGCCAAAGAAATTGAATTAAGTTTATGGCTGGCTGCTATGCAATATGAACGCTTAAAAGCAACGGTAACCTCTTATCGTGAATAATATATAAACTAAAGTGGTAAACAATTTCGAAACTAAACTTGCGATGAGAGTTTATTGAAAAGCGCGTTCATTTGTTTTTCTGACTTATCTAAGAATAGCTTAGAAGTATTAGGCTATTTGTTAAAAAAACTTCTACATTGTATTTGTATAATCATTTGTAGATTAAGTTATTTATGTACCTACATCTATTTAAATAGATTTATATCTTATTTGAAATAAAAAAAAACAACAATTTACTTGTATATGAGTATGTTGATAATTGAAATAATTGTTCTTAGTATCAAAATTTTTTATTTGGATTGCAATATTTACAATTCGATTTAAATAACAGACTTCCTCATATTAATTGATAGTTTTGTTTTTGTGGTAGACTAGGGATTTACCACCAGCACTTTTGTACTGTTCGAAGATATCTCGAGTAATTAAAAATATTTTTAATATAGACTTAGATGACGATTCTTAAAAAAAATATTTTAGTTGAGTAGTCTTAGAGGCTCAGACATCTGTAAGAGTAAAGAAATTTAAAGGAGTATTAAAAAGTTCATGAATTTTAAAGAAATCCAGTCTCCACAAAATTATTCGGATAAGAAATCCAAAGATCTTCCTCTGCTAGAATAAGATATTCCGACAAAACCACATCAAGTCCAGTTGTACCCCATAAAACGGAAACGTTGGCTGGACCTAACTTTGATGGTTAATTTCCTGACAACTGATAAGTGTTTTTGTCTATAGTGCATCAATGCTCAACAGTTTCCATAAATATGCTCTGGCACATTAGACTTGATATAATTTCATTCTGCTCAAATGTTGCTTGAGCTTTTCGTATCCAGTCAAAGGACGGTTTGTCTTTGAAATCTACTCTTCGACAAGAAAGTGATAAAATTAAATTTTTTTCCGATTGTGGTTTCGTAGTAGTATTTAAGATTGTTTTAGACCTGGATGGCCATGAACAAGTTTCGGCCTCTTTTTCGACTCGTTTCCTAAGAACTTCCTGCCATGCACCATTCCTTCCGTTGCGGCTCGTTTTCTGAAAGGCTTGTTCATTTCCCTAGCCATATATGTGCCGGAATCTAGCTGATTTTATTGTTTGTACCTTGTTTATTTTGTTGTTAGTTAGACAGTTCCATACTAGCTATAAGTCATTTTGCGACTGACTGTTTTTGTTTAACTTTAATCTAAACTAAACTCTTCAACTATTTAAATAAAACGACTTTCATTTTGCAGGGTTTCAAGTTAATTTCTTTATTTGCAATTTTAATCTCTAGCTTTATTTTTATTTTTGTTGTTTTTGTTTTTCTTCTTCAATACATATTTCCGTAACATTTATACAAGACTCGTACATTTGTTTAGTTGTAGTTATCAGAATACATATATTGTATATGTATGTATATTTTTAGTTATAGTTTATGCATTTGTATACTTTTATATCAATTTATTACTACACGTTAAGCATTATCTATTTAGTATTTAGTATAACTAGTATCTAGAATAACTAGTATCTAGAATAACTAGTATTCAAATTAAGATGAACCAAAACTTGTACCAATCGTTTTTTTTTCATATGTAAGTATACAAAAATTGTTTTCAGCAATTCGAAAATGTCCAAAAAAAAAAAAATTGAACAGCTTCAGCATAATTTGAGTCAGCATAGTATGTCTCTATGTCTGTCTGTCTGTCTGTCTGTCTGTCGGTCTGTCAGAGTTAGACAGTCGACATTCTAATACATTTTTATTTTACCCAAAAATTCAAACAGCTTTCTTATTCGAGAATTTGGCAAGGGTTAAAAGAATTGGAGTTAATTATAGATTAGCAGATCAATTTTCTAATTGATTAAAGAAGTTTCATCAACGAAATTCGAGCAAAAAATTCTGAAAGTACACATGAACCAACAACAAATTAATAATAAAAGATAAATAAATTAAACACGTAATGAAATGAAGTTGAAACTTTAAGTAGAATTTGCTTAATTTGAGATTTCATTATCATTATTTTTTCAGTTTGGTATGCTAAACGATTTTTGTTTTTCTTGCTTAACGACATCATAAATATTTTATATATATATATGCTTTGTTGTAGTTGTAATAATTCATTTATGTTTACATTTAGTTTCCACAAATCTTAAAAATACAAATACAAATACATACATACATATGTTTGTTTGTTTGTTTGTGTATAGAGTTTTAGGCATAGACTTAAAATACTATAAAGCTATTTTCAGTTTAAGATTAGGTTTGAGAGTTGTTTTTTTTTGTTTTTTTCTTGAAATTCAATAAGTTGTAATTTGTTGTGTTTGTTGCTGTTTTTTGTTTTGTTTTTGTTCTATTAAATAATTCTGCAGCATATTTTACAATTGTTCCATTAGTTTACGGTTTAGTTGATTTTGTCCTTTTCAATGAATGTGGATGTTGCTTTTTTTTCTTCTTTCTTTCTTTCTTTGGGTGTATTGGGTGGGGTGCGACTTATATTGATTTATTGCATATATATATATATTGTATATTATATATTATATATTTTTTTGTTGATAAATTTGTTTGTAAGTATCTTAAATTGAAAAGATTTTTGTGATTTTTTTATTGTTTTCGTAGTGGAGTGGAATGCAGCATTTGAGGATTTTACAAGTTTACTTTGGTGCTTTTTTTTTGTTGTGGGCGTGACTTAGAATTTGCTATTATTTAAATATGTCTAAATATTGACTTATTATGTATGTAGTTTGTTAATAAATTTTATTTTGACAGTAAAGTTTTATACTTTCTCATTAGAATATTTGCTTTAAAAGTTTGCTTTGGAAAGTTAATTTTTTTGTACAGATTTTGGAAATAGTTTTAATTTCAAATCAAATAAAAATATATTGAAATATTAAATGAATTTAACAGAAAAAGAAAATAAAAAACCTTATATGGGAAACCGTCGAATTTTAAGAGTGCAAGGTTGAATGTTTTATAATAACTCAATTTGTACACACACACACACACATACACATTAAACTCACTGTTAAAGGCAGTTGACATATATTGATGAAATTTATTAATTGTTAATCATACTTAAAGATAAATTTTAATGTTGATCTCATTTAAGTTGTTGATTTTTTGTAACGAAAGCCGAATTCAATGGAAGCTGGCTACGGGTTAGATTTTTCTACAGTTGCTGGAAAATGAAGAAAATTTTTTATGTTAAATAGACTTGAAGAATTCAAAAATAATTAATATAATTGCATTTAAAATTCATATAAAAAACAGGAAATGGAAGTACAAATTTTTGTATTTTCTTTGAATCCATTAGTTAGCAAAACCAAAACAGTAGTGTCTGGGTATAGTGAACACCTCGATATAGTGAACGCCCCAATTTTTGCATGAAGTACTCTGAACAATCGAAAACCTCTAAATAGTGTACAAGATTTTGAAAGCAATTTCAAGCAAAAACACAAGAAGAAATCAAAAATGAAAGCGGTTATTCTCCTAATTTGAATTTTTGCTGTTGATTGTGACAAAATCAGTTGTTTCTTGACTTTAGTGGTTATGTTTTCTGACTGATGCAAACCGATTGTGGTCCAAAAGTCACTTTGTGAAAGCGGGACTCAATCGTCTATTCGCCAATTCTTTCAATAAGCACACTAATTTATTTAATGATCTCTTGTGTTTATATAAACAAAGTGTATTTTGAGCAAATAAAACGAGTTTTTAACCAAAAATTTTAACCTTGATATAGTGAACAATCTCAATACTGTGAACAGGCCTTGCAATAATTAGTTCTCTATATCCAGTCACGACTGTATTTACGAGTACATACCAAAAACTTTAAATCAAAAATCAGTAATACCACAAAAAACGTTAATGAGGAAAACACAAAACCCGACTACGTTCTCGAAAGGTTTTTAAAAACCAAATAGAAAAACGAAATTGGTAGAAAATCAGTTTTTCATTTGTCGATGTTCGCATAAAACGGTTTATATAATTATCGGTTTTTGGTATTTGAATCCTAATTCTTGAGTAGTTAAAAATAATCTAAAATAAAAATTAAGTTTCGATTTATATTAAGGAGCTTTCAGGCTTTTGGATAAAATCCTTTTGCAATGGCTTTTATCAAATCTGAGTTTTTACGTTACCATGGGCGTGAACATTTTTCCATTTAGAAACTTAGAAGGAGTTCTGACTACAAGGTCACGTAGAGCGTATACATACTTTATTTAATTAACACAAATAAAAATAAATTTTATCCAAAATAGATTTATCGGTTTATTTATTTTAAACGTTTTTCAATATTGTGAACTGTTAAGATTAAGAAAACCGATAAGTCTATTTTGATTTGCTTCATATTAATTGGAAGATCCAGATATATTTATCAATTTACATACTCGTACTCAGTAAAGATTTTAACAAATTATGTAACTTATAATCAGAAAGCGTAAAGCAAGGCCTTTTCTTTTAAACTCAAAAGAGCCTCGAAAACTTCGAAACATCGCTAGTTTGCAAACCTGGTAAAGGAAATGTCCAAAATTGTATAAAACAAAGTTTACGTTTTTTTTTTTCCATACTCAAATGGCTGCTGAGGTCTCTAAAGGATAATCAACAAATAAATAAATATGAAATAAAAGTTAATAATTGTATATCATAAAAAAAGGTATGACCAAAGTAAATACTTGAGAAGATTGTATTCGAATTAAACAAAGTGAACTATTTTGCAAGTTATACTTTTCGATGCAATCTGCTTTTGTTGTAAAGCTTCTTGGTTTGTTGCACAATATTCAATCGGGCGTCTGTGAAGAGGAACAAGTTTTCCTGTTCTGTAATTTAAATAAACAAAAATTAATAACTTGCGCTTACTTAGGTCGAAAGGACGAATCTTATATCGTGAGCCTCGATTCTGTTTAATCCTTAAACGCCACAATTGATTTTAACCCTTTTGCGCACCATTAGGCAAACCCAATAAAAAACAACAACGAAAAACAAAGCACTTTAAAACAAACACAAACACACACATACACACACATACACACACACGCACACACACACAAACTTTAAGCTGAAGCAAACTGTGTAATAAGTTGACCCACTTGAAATCCTTTCGGGCATGTCCTTTTGATCAAAACCAACAAGCCATTTACATTCGGTTTGATTTTCGACCAACTGCAAAAATTATTTGAAAATTTTCTCACGTAATCTTTTGGGTCACCACGGCCATCGCCATCGCCAACCAACCAAGCCAAACCAAGTATCGGATGAGAGAAGGAAAGTTTTAAATTTGTGTCCTGACTTTGAACTAGTTGAAAGTTCTTTTGGTTTTGTGTCCTTCGGGCGGTGGGAGTGGAAATCGTTGGTGGTGCTTCTTCTTTTTTTTTTGAATATAAGTTTGCATTGGTATGCGTGGGTGTGGGTGTGTGTGATTGTGAGTGACACACGAGTTCACTTTAAGTTTTTAATGTATAACAGCGCAGAATTTATGAGCATGCAGCGTTGCCATATCGCAAAATTGACATGTGGCTGTGCAGAATTTATGACAATCGAATTTCGCTGCTTCGTTCTTTGACTTACTGGTTTTTGTTTTTGTTTCTGTAAGTGTAATGTGAATTATTAATGTTAAAAAAAAAATATGACAGGACATTTATTATGCGCACTAATTGAAGTTCTACTTTAAAATGTTAAATTTATGGAATCCACAATCAATTCAATTAAGTTGATAGTGACCAAATAACTTTCCTCACATTGTTCTAAGTTCGACATGTTCCTTTTTGCTCCAGGATATTAAACTTTAAGAGTTATAAATTTTATTCAGATATCAGATCAAAGTATTGGCATATTTTGTCAGTATTTAACAATATAAAATGTTAGCTCAATATTATTCAATGTTAATTTAACACTCTTGATCGTGTTAATTTCTGCAATACTTTACCTTAAAAGTTTTAATTATAGTGCAAAATTAATCATGCTAAATAAATATTTTCATCATGATATATTATTGAAAATTGCTGAATTTAACATCACAATTCATGTTATATTAACACTACTTCATGTTAAATTAACATGTTATTGTTCAAGTTTACCTCAAGAATTATTTATATTAAACATTTTAGTTCCAACAAAAAAATTGTATTTTTTTGTTTGTTTTACAATTGAAGAGCTTTTAAAGGGGCGTATCTAGGTGGAAAAGTATTTTTGGAGGATAGGGGTTAGGGAATTTGTTGAAGATAAGTGAGTACCTTCCTTTTTTTTTGCTTCTTCATCTGCTTTTATAAATAAAATGAAACACTTTTCTAATCCAAAAAAAAAAAAAAACTGCGATGCCGTACGACAAACGGAAATAAAAAATATATTGAAAACCTAAATCTGTTTAAAGGAATTCATAATTTCAATAAAAAATTTGCAAAAAACTATTTTCAAAGTTTAAAAGGTATTATTAAGTATTAATGGGCGACAATATCCAGTTTTGCTCCGAGCGCCTTAATTCCTACGTATGTGCCCGGCTTTAAGTCATGTTAAATTAACACTATGTCGTATTAATCAAATTGAGGAACATTCTCAATGCATGTTACATTAAACCTATATCGTATTAAATTAACGTATACATTGTCATGTTTTTTATTTAAAGAAAGTTCGAAAATTTTCCCAGAAAATCTTATTTTTTAAATTATATCAAAGTGCAGACTTTTGTTGTTGTGAAAATTCTGATTTTATAAAATTAACGCTTGTTTGCTAGTCACATAATTAGGCAAGTACTCGTGTAGAGATTTTGCGGCTTGGCTCACAATTAAGCTCATGTCGCCATTAAATCGCTGCACAATTTAATTCGTGTGTGTTTTTTTGTTGTTGAAATTTATTCAAAATATTCAAATTGGGGAGAGGCAGGAAATGAACCCGACCGCATAATAGGAAACGGTCTACTAAACCCGGAGCATATTTTAACAAGTAGCTTCAGCTCCAGCAGCAGCAGCAGCAGTAGCAGCAGCACGAATATACTCGTACATGTCACGTTATAAATATGTATAAGTGTGGCGGATAACACTTTTTGTTTCGGCAGGATATTCATCCTTGAGGGAACGGGTTAAGGCGATGGCAGTGGGTATCATCGCAATTCACTTGAAACAATTTTGCAATTTTACAGACAATTTAACATAACAACAAAAAAACTGAACGAACAAAAAAAATTGTTGAAAGCAGCAACTGCTGGGCTAAAAAGTAGACATTGTATAAAATAGCAACAACAATAAATGATCAAATGTCCTGCCTCGAATACGATGGCTTAAAAGTATCGATTAGTTTTTGTGCTGGCACATGATTAGGCGGAGGGAGGAGAGAGAAAAATCGTCGATGCAATTAAATTAAAATTGAAAATTTTCAGCAATGCTCGACTGAGTTTTATTTCATCTTTTGGATACGCTTCAAAGAAAACTTATCTGACAAAAGTTGACTAAAGCGATTTTAATAGTGTTAGTCTCTTTCCAAAATAAGTCATTTGCACATTTAGGAATTTTAGGCTCTTGGAGAAAACTGACTAGTTGGCAGATATTTCAGGATATTCAAAAAATCGATCAGGGTTAAATTTAATTTTTGGTTAAAATTTTAATAGTTAAGCAATTTCAAATTTTAATAAATTAATACCAAAACTTACAGATTAAGAACAGTACAAGTCGTTTGGAACTATTTACATTTGAATAATAATTAAATGGAGATGAGCTATTTGGAAACTTAATTACTATATAAGCGCTTGTGCCCCGTCAGAAGTTCGTCTTTGGCCTGCAGAAGTGTTTTGTTGGATTTTTTAATTTCATTGAATTTGAAATGCGAACCCATTGAATTGCAAAACTTTTGCGCTCGATTTCAGTTTATACCAAGTTAATTCGAGTTAACCAAGTTTTATTGCGATTTAATGCGAAGAAGCCGACGACGATGACGCCGCATGTGCTTCGAATAATTGTTAGCAAGAAAGTCGACATCTTAGCATACTAGATAAGCCCACACACAGAATACTCCCATACAAATTAATACAGACACAGATACACACACAAACACACCCGGACACATTGTCAAAGACACGTTGTCAATAAATGCTGCTGGCAGCTAAACAGAAACATTTGCAAACGAAGCGCCTAAGTGTATGCTGCAATTTGTGCTTGTGTGCATCCATATGTTGTGCCTCCTCTGCCTCTTTCCAGTGTTTCGTACTGCTCCTTTTACATTGATTATGCATGCAAATCAATTTGTTGCAAAATGCAATTGAATTCCTGTTGTCACTAACACTTAGCCTTATGTGTTTGTCTCTGTCTGTGTTTCACTGTTGGTTAGCTGTGTATGTGCTTGTTATCTATAGCCCAGTAGCAAATCAGAGAAACAGTGACATTAACAGGTTTTAAAATGTATATGTAAATAAAATTTACTGTGGAATGTTTCGGAAAACTTTTATCTATTTAAATTTTTTCATTGCTTTCATAAGAGAGAGTAAGTCTCGTGCTTTGAGAAAATATCAAATTACAGCTGATAAACGATTTTTTATGATTAGCAAACGTGCAGAATCTGTTATCAATTCTGTTATATATTCATGCAGATTTTTCGAATTGTCAAAAAATTTATAATCTGCTATGAAATCTGTTAAAAATCGTCGAAAATAAAATGAACTGTTAAATTTATTTGCTTTGTCAGCTGCTTATAGCAGATTATAACAGTTTTAGCTTAACAAAGATCCATAACAGTCTTTCATAAAATTCCGAACAGTAGAATCCGAAATTGAGGAGATCTACTATGGACAAGATCATCTATGATTCATAGCAGAAAGCTTAATAAAAGACTTGACAAAATAGCGCCAATCGTCTCGCTTCTTTCCATTTTATATTTCCATATTAAATCACCCGCTTAAGTATTCCTTTGCCCTACTATTTGCACTCTTATTTATTTTCTATTAAAATACCGAAAACGAATTTAAACGGAAATAACTAAACTCAATTAAAGCTGTTTAATGACGTCTTTTGTTGTTGGGATGTTCTTGGAGAAATTTACTACTGGCAAATAGTTGTATGTTACCATACTCGTAACATACATGTGTGTTTGTGTGTAAGCATCTTGTTTGTGCTGCTACTGCTTACGAGTAAGTGTGTCGTTGGAAATTGGTGAATTTGTGAAGCAATTAAGTTCTGTTGTAAATTCATTTGTTGTCGTTACAATTGTCGTTGTTACAGATGTTGTTGTTGTTGATGTTACAGTTGTTGTTGTCGTTGTTGTCGTCGTTAGTTTGAAACTTTTGTCAAATGTGTTCTAAATGCGTCATAAGTAAATTTTGCCAACAATGCCAACGGAAGTAAATTTAATTTAATTGCCAAACAGCAGATAATGTCAAATGTTAGATTTGAATTGAGTTTCCAATGAATTTTCACTGTCTCTGACCTTTTCCAATATAATGTTACGTAATTTTAACATACCGAGAGAATTTCAAAGAACTACAAAATGAAATGAAAATAATTAGAAAAATTGTTTACACATACTAATTAATATTAAAATTAGACAAAAAATAAAAATGAATTTTCATTTCAACTTTCCCAAGGACATTCGACATTCATCATACGCCTACTACCTGTTCTAAACTGAAAATAAAAACTTCGCTTACATTCTGCATACTTCCACAGCTATGCAACAAAATGCGAAACTTTTTAAAGGCTTTGGTTCGAATTTCTGTCGGAACGTATGGCCACGTGTAGGCGAACCGAAACGAAATCTTTGAACGGAGAGTATGTCCGTCAGAGTTCTACCACGAGCTTTGTGCTTCCGAAAAGTTGGAAAACATTCGCAGCATGCGGGCAAACTGCTGCCGAAGTAATTTAATTTATGGTTTGAGCGTAATGTTTATATTTTCAATATAAGGGTTAGCTACCTGTATATTTTTTTCCATACAAGTTTCAAGCGTTATGTTAGCGTGGGTTTGATGCTGTCAAAAAACGAACAAAAAAAGGTTCGAAAAGTTGTAACATATTTTTTTCCGGCTAGGTTTAACAAAAAAAAAATTAATCTCTTCGGTCGGTTGTTTTGTGAAAGGTAAAATTTTCTTTGCTTTATAAAGGTTAAATGCTTAACATGTTCTGAAAGAACAAAAAGTTGTTAACAACTGAACTCATTCTTTTGTCTTTTTTTGCTGAGCGTTTAAATTTTTTCTGTATGCCGGAAATTTTTTTGTGTCGATTTGCGACATGTTTGTTTTAGCTATTCAAGGCGTATCGCTGACATTAGCTGTGTCAAACGTCAGCGCGAAATGCTGACAGCAGCGCCATCTTCGCGCTGAAGTAAACATCAGTTGTATATCATTATCATAATCATCATAATCGTCTTCTTTGGCGATATTATCATTGTTGTGTTGTGTATTCGTCAAGTGTCTTGTCTGCCGCACAGAATCAGTCACACAAACATTTTTACAGACGGGAGGCTGGCACAAAACTGCCAGCAACAGGATCGAGTTTCATTTTTCATAACTCGAGCTTTTCCCAACTCGTCCATGCCCGCGTCGTCGTCGTCTTGAATTGTGCCGCGTAAAATGTTTCGCATTGTGGCGTTTATAAATTTTTAATGAAAATACGCTTATGCGGCCTGTCACTCACCAACTCAGTCAGCCAGTCACAATTTGGTCATAATTTTAAAACAATGACATAATGAGCAAAAAAAGTGTGGATTGGCTTTGCTTTCGAATTTTAATTAACCAAATTCACTTGATATATTTGTGATCATTTATCTAAAGTGCATAACTCAAAGGATGTTTTGTCTTCTGGCTCGTCGTCTACATAAATTTAATAATTTGTATAATTCTCGTCCGTCCAAAAAAGTTTATAAAAGTAAAACTAAAAATGCAATTTCGAGTTAAGAAACTCGAAACAGAAATGAAATATGCAAATACACTTTCGCAGTCACACTCGGTTTTATGTTAACTTTGAACAGAGAAGCTCATGTCAAATTCCATTAATTTTGAATTACTTAATTAAGCCGGAAAGGCCAATGTAAGTCAAATGGTCACAATAACTTTTTGTCGAGGCGGTTAAGACTATGGTAGCCATTAAGGGTTATGTTGCATATTAAAATTAAATACTAAAACGAACGTGTTAAAATATTACACGATTAAACTTAAAACTTCTTCTTTTTGTTAATTATAAAATTAATTATAATTTTATAAATAACAAAAACGTTTTGTATGAAATATTTACTAAAATTGTTAAATCTGCCCGGAAATGCGTTTTCTCTAAAAGTCCAGCGGAAGTCACTACCAAACTAATATGCAATCATAAAGTAAATATGTTAATTTATATGCCAGAGATTTTGTGAAGCTATTTTTGGATGCTTCTGTTAATCGTTTGCTGCATTTTATCTTCAAATCCAATTCCAAAGCGCACAACAAATTTTCAGCCATTGTTTTCGAGGCACAAGAATATGAAAAATCTTAAGCCGATGGAAAAACGAAACAATGACCTGGCGACCGTTTTTTAATTAAAGTCGCCTGCGTTAGTGTGCCAAATGATTGCCTCCGGGATGAATACAAATGAATGCTTGAAGGATTTTCATAAGGAATGAGCTTGGTTGGTTGGTGGTTTTTGTATTTTTTGTGTGTCATTGCTGTGATTGTGTGGTCCTCTCAAGTAAGAGAAGAAACAAGAAGACAAAACGCAAAGAAAATTCAAAACAAAGAAAGTATATATATGTATATACACATATATATATATATGCTATTAAAAAAAAGCAAAAGTACAAAATGACACGAAACACAGTCAAAGAGAGAAAAAGTTTAACAAAAACCAATTATACCCGGTCACATGGAGCTTGAGATATGAAGTTTTACTTTCCTTTTCAAAGAAAATATTTTCCATATGAAATTTTAAAAAATAGTTTAAAAAATAAAGAAAACAAAGATGTAAACTATATTTAACTTTTCACAGTATTAGTCAATTCATTGGCATTTAAAAGAGTAATTTTAATGAAATAGATATTTCATTGTAATAGCGAAAGTATTGACAATGAAATGCACATTCCATTAGAATTGAAAAGTTCCTAAGAAATGAAAATTATTTTTTTATCATTACTATTTGCATTGAAAATTAAACTTCATTAGCATTATAATTAATATTGCTTTTATAAAGGGAGTAAATCTATCGGTTACAAAAACAAAACCACAAATATTCAACTTTATTGTTACGCTTTTTAAGACGCTCGTGGAGGAGGCCCTCAAAAACATTGTTTACACGCATTACAAACGAAAAAATAAATCAATTGTAATGCTAATGAAACTAAGTTTTCATTGAAAATATTAATGATAAAATAAAAATGAGAAATAACTTAATTATTCAATATTATTATTGGAAAACAAATTTTGTAATTACTTTTTTCAATTACAATGAAATATGCACTGAAAAATTCAAATCGACTTTATATATATATATAATCCTTTTAAATAATATATATATTATAATGAAAATGTAAAAAATTAATAATTGGTCATTGGAATAATTTACGCGTTCCAGTTTATGTGCTCCGAATTTTCGGTGATGACCGGAAGTAGGGCATTATTATAAAACAAGACAAAAACCAGCGTAAACTAAGATCAAAACCAAAGCAAAAACAACAACAAAAACAAAGCAATGAAATATAATGATGAGCATATTGCAGGCATTCTCTTCTTCTTTTATTTTCGCCTCTTTCAGGTTCGCCTCAAGCTAAAAAGGAGTTATTATTTTATAGCTGCCGGCCTCGTTGGGCTTGCCCAGTTTTGCTTTGTTTTGTTTTAGTTTTTCTATTTTATTTCTATTCGTATTTGTTATGCAACAAAAACTGTGAAAATCTTGTAAATTGTGCTGCCGACATTCGAGGATTAAATTTTGATTCATTATGAATTTTAATAAGGTTTGAGTTGGTTGGTTTATGCATAATTTAACTACGAGGGCAGCTGCAGTGGCCGCCGCGTCCGACTGAGTTTGTGCGTTATTTTTCGTGTTATTTTATCGATTGGAATATTTTCCAGATTTAAATTCGTTTTGCATGGACTCGAATTAGGCGCTTTTGTTTAACGCATTGAATTGCCAGTCAGTGGTCGGTATATAAATAATGCGTATTTACATACATATGATGTACGAGTATGTACATTCCGTTGCAACGTTTTTTCCAGCAGAAATAATCGCATTAAATCGAAAATGCTAAACAAATCGCTACCAAAATACCAATTCGAAATAGTGAATGTGATTTTGATTTTGGTTCGCCTGCGTCTGTCTGTCTGTCTGCCCCAAATGATAATAATAATAATAATCCCTAATCCCACAGAAATGCTTTTTTGGGCCAGTGTAATCGAAATTCGATATTATGTATGGATATTTTTATATGGTGGGCATTATCACGCATATCGCCTGTATTCACATGGAATAACAATAACACTGGAGAGAGCTGCTTTACACGCAGTTGACAATGCCACTGAAAGTTGCTTGGGACGCAGATGCGATGAGAAGGTAGGCAGACTTCGTCATTGCCTCTAAATATTTTGTATATGGAGGCAATCCTATTGAAAACTATTCGATATTTAGTGGGTCTGCTTTGTAATTCTTGGTATTTCGATTCATTACAATATGAAAATGATTTCCAAAATGTTGAAAGATTAAACTTTAAATTTTTTTTAAGGTTTTCATATCAAGCAGAAAAAATTATTTATTGCATATACGAGGGTTGGCTTTTATATATCGGAATAAGAGAATACAAATACTCGTAAATATTTATCATCGAAAATGGCTTTATTGCTTTTCACTATATTCTGCATGAAGTTCGACACACTTTTGCATGCGTTTGATTTCCATTCGATTTTCAAATTATGTTGGCGCCAATGCGAACCAATTTTTTTTACAGCCAAATGTTCATGCAATATTGAATGTATTGAATGGTCCCACTAATGTGCAATATAGCCTCAATCTCACTATAAGTTATATGACGATCTAGCAGACCAGTCACCAGTGCGGCCCTCAACATTTTTTCAAAAATTTTCAAATTAATACTAATCGGCAAACGAATTAATTATCATAGACGACTTGGATTAATCGCAATTAATCGGGATTACGATTTATCGAATCCGTTGCATCACCATTAAATGCTACAATATGCAAATTCGTAGTCCTTTTCAATTTCCTAATATTGAAGTTTTACAACCTTATATATTTAAAGCATTCGTCACAAGTTTAAGCAAATTTTTTTTCTAATATGTATATAGAAAAAAAAGAATGTCATTTTCAAAAGTATTTTCTGATATTGATATGAAAACATATCAAGAGCGCTTTTTATATTGTAACTATTTCATTTAACTTTTGCGCAGTTTAGAGGATATGTTTAATTTGAAAAAGAGTTGATTTTTAAAGTTTAATAACTTTGAAACTATTTTTATATATAAAAAATTTTGTTTTTTGAATAACTTAATAAAATGTATTCAAATCGAATTGCTCAACATCGCTCGAAATATTATCAAGTTCAATTCAAGAATAACGTATCCAAAAACGTTTAATATTTAAACAGTTTAAATATTTTTTGACTAAGCGACTTAAGACTATTTTCCTTTGAAGTAGTATCGTGGTTAAGTATCGTGTTATGACACACAAAATGGATAAAAGTGTTTACTATTCGCGACTTATAAGTATATATGTAATATTTAGTTGAAGTACTCGACTATAAATCTACAACAACTCGCAAGCAAATAAAGTTCCGACAAGTGTTCTCATCGTATTCAGTGAATAATTTACAGCCGATCACTGGTAAGTAACCGCCATAATAACATAAATAATTCAAGTATATACCCGACCATGCCCCCCTAGTTAAATATTTTTATTATACGCCATCGTAATGACATTTCAACGCGTCTAGGAGAGAAGCATTAACATAAATTACCTCTGTCATGACGAGAGACTCCATTCGTATCTGCATCTGCCTGCAGCGAGAGTAGCTGCAGCAAAGTCACGCATCCACACACACACACACACAGATATACACGCACTGACACACACACTCTCACACACACCCACTAGCAGACTCCGACACGCATCCTTAGAGTATATTTCAGCAGCAGCAGGACGAATCTTTGCACATTTTCTATGTTTTCGAAGACGCATTTGCATTTGAAGCATATCCGGAGGCGCCGGCAGTGGCACCAGTCACTGTCACTGCAGCCGATGAGGGTGACGACGATGCCGACGAGGGCGGTGAGGGCGATGCAGCGACAACTGTGGCAGGTGCACGATACGATGGAACGGCAGCATGAGCCGTTGACGTCGTCATGATTGAGCGTGTCGCTGGTATGGGTGGCGCCACAACAGTCGACGCGGAAGTAGAGGCGGAAACGGAAGCGGAGACTGAGGCTGAGGCTGAAGAGGAAAAGTTAGCCGTGAATGCACTGCCGGCCAAAGTAGGTGTCATCGGTGGCGGTGGCAGCGGAGAATCAGTGGCACCGCTGCTGCCCGGAGCTGCAGGCGAATTCGTGCTACGCATCAGAAACCAAACATCCATCGGTGTTGCCTTGCCCTTCATGACAACGGGGCCACGATACTCCAGATGAAACGAATCGTCCTGGTTGATCTCCTGGCAGAGTAATCTGTAAATGGAAAAGACAAATAAACATTTGGATTAGTGGCCGTCGGCTGCAGTAGATGGAAGGATGCAAAAAGCGTAAGCATAGAGAAGGCATGTTCTTCTTTATATTTTTTATTTTTCTCTTTTTTATCATGTTGCTGTGCTCAGGTGATTAACAGAGGGATTGGAAGATAATGCAAATGAACGAAATGCCGGGTTAAATGGATTCATCCGAAAGAAAAAGAGGAATTAAAAAACGAAGAAAGCAAAGTAAACGTAATGCAAAGAACCTGTTTCCGGTTCCGGATTTTAATCGTTTGCAGTTGCCACATTGAAAAGAGCTTATCAGTAGTTGCATGCAATTCACTTGTGGTTAACTTTTTTTTACCGAAGCCAGTAAAATTGCGCCCAGTTGAAAGCGAATTACAAAATTGACATTTGATGAATTTATGTTCTTCATTTGATTTTTGTACTTATATATAAAAATGAATGAGCACATTAAACCAATCCGAGAGATTTTAATATACACGATACATTATAAATTTCAATTCTGTGCGAATTCCTCTATTCGCATGTTTTCTATTTTTGTAAACAACAAAACTCATCTGGGCCCACTGTTTGGCAGGTAATGCATCAAGAATGTTGACGGATGATAAGGCGATTTATTCCGCTCTATGCAACCGAGCCGTGTACTCGTACATCAACATGGTCCTGCACTTTTACAAACGTATTCGCAAACAATCGCAAAGGATGCATACATACAGACATACAGACACACATACAAACAAACAGAGCAGAAGTTGTGAGCGATATGACTGAGCGGTGGCATTAGCATTTATGTTTGCGTTCGTGTCTCTGTATTTCGAGTATGTATTTGAGTATGTATTTGAGCATGTATTTGAGTGTGTATTTGAGTGTGTATTTGAGTGTGTATTTGAGTATTTATTCGATGACAGCGTGTGTGGCACGTGTGGCAATTGTTTTCGCAAATTGCAGCTCTAAAATATTTACCTAGAAGTAAGGAGCGCATAAGAAAACAAAAGAGCGAAATAAACAAAAGCCTCTAATTACAATCTAATGAAATTATAAAATGTATTTGTGTGCGTGTGTGTTTGTGTGTGTGTGTTTCTTGCAGTTAATGCAACTTAATGCGAATATTTAAGCACGCAATTATTTTGAATAATGTTTATTCATTTTATATGCCCCATAAAAGTTGCGTAAAAAGCTTTTCAACATTTTCAATGATGTTCTGAATAAAATATATATGTATGTGTGTGTGTGCAAGTGTGTGTTTGTGCATGTTCTTGTTTTACTTGTGTTTGTGCGTTTCGGTTGGCGCCTCCTTTTGCTGTAAATGACATTTTACGCTTTTGAGTACGTGCAGCGAGACTTAACGAATTAAAAATGCATTAAATGACTTTTAAGTAATTCGTGCTCCACTTTTTATTTCACAGCAGTTTAAATTCAGAATTGTTAATTAAAGGTACTACTACACCCTCAAATAAACATGTAAACAAACACTGAATATTCATTTCCGGTTGAGTATTACACTTCAATGTCAAGAGTGTGGATTGTGAAAGAAGGTCACATTTAATTACATGAAATATTTTACTTTCAAATAAATTTCCAAGTGAGAATTCGACAAAATTGTTAGTAACAATAATTAATATGCAATAAACCATTCAATTACCATTACAGGTAATGCATCTGCTAAATTAACATTATAATTTGAATTGTAATAGTACAATATTGCATATGAGAATGTTAGAAGAAACAAACATTCAAAGAACAACTTCATTACGGTTGATCGCTATCGCAATTATCAAAAGAGAAGTGAACAATTGCTTGCCACTCAAATTGCCTAGTGTAAAAGGGAACATCACATTATTTAAAAATATTTTCAATTTGCATTTTTCATTGTCTTCAAAAATATTAAGTTAAAAGAAAACTTTATATAAGACTGCGCTTGTCTTTTGTGCGTTAACAATTCATACGACTTTTCCTTTTTACATTCGCACACTTGTTTGAGTTGATAATTTAATTGCTTTAAAGCTTTTTGCATATATTGCATATAAAGCATAACTAAAAATTTTTGAGCTTAAAATTTTAAAAATGTTTTTGCTTTTTCATTAAAGTTAAACTATGAGAATTTGCAATGAAGTAAAATTCGTTGGAAGAATTTGGTTACTTTTAGAGTAAAAGTAATCGACTAATTTAAACATACAGTAAAGTGTTGCATTAGTAATGGACATTTTAAGCTATACTCGTACAAATTTTAAATTTGTTAAATTTATTGTACCATTTTTATATGCAAAAATTTATGAAATGCTCAGCTCTCGAAATATTACATATATGAGAGTAATTGGATACTTTTAAACTACATTTTAATATCTTAGCGTGCAGCAGTTTCCGTTTCTCCCCATAGAACATCACGTATCTACCGCGATGATCGTTACATTTATCCAGTCCAGTGAAGGTTAATATTTATATTTCATATGTTGAAGTTGGTGGCCAAACAAACTAAATTTCAGAATTTTACTAGGAAATTTAGCAAAATAAAGAAATATTTTAACTTTACAAATTGTGGGCTTAAAAGATGGGCGTGGTATTTTTTTTAAACGTAAAACATTTCTAGGCGTAAGCACAGAAATTTCCCAAAATTGCATCGCAATTAATTAATTTAAATTGTTTTAAAGATGTAAGCATGTTTCAGTTGATTTTGTTAATTCTCTTTGTACGAGTATGCAAGTTAAATCCAATTTGTACTCATTTTTCGATATTGCGAAAAGCTTTTGTAAAAGCTTTCAGTGTAGAGAAATGGAAAAGAAATGTTTCGAATTTATTAAAAATTTAATGACGTTGTTAAGCGTACTTCAAACATTTAAGAAAAAAATATAAATTATTTTTTTCCATAACTTAATAATAGAATTATTTAAAATTTGCTTTCATACTAACAAAATTCAAACCAAACAATTCTTTACACTGTGCAACTGAACGCAACCGCGCAAGACTTCGTTTTTGACAGCAAACGGGCTGAATGTGACATTTGACTTTGGCTGTCAAATCGCTTGTTAGTTGTATTCTGGTGTGCTGTGTGTGAGCAGGTGTTTAATTTCTTTGTAGAGAGAGTTTCTTCAATTAAAATCGCGACAATTTGCTATGAAACTGTATTAAAATTGTTGTTATTCAAACGAGTAAAAGATACTCAGTGAAATGAAAACGTGACGAAAGCATTTACAAACTGAAATGCCCATACAAAAAGCGCCGAAATGCGATTATTGTGAACGACTTGATAACCGAAATACTTAGCTTGAATCAAATCAATTTGCTTATGAGCTATTCAATTGAATCGTTAACTATTCAAATAAGTGACCAATTATTTGAGAAACTAAACTAGAATCATGTAAGATGTCAGTTTTTTTTATTTTTTGGTTTTGTTAATGTAAATATTTATTCTACAAGAGTGTGTGTGTACATGCATAAGCAACAAATATATACGAGTGATTTAAAATAATCCAAATAAATAGAAATAATTTCATTACATTATTGGCATATCATAAGATAAAATCAATAAATTTTATTTAACGAGAACAAAATGTCTTCCAGAATAAAGAAATTGTTTAGTTGTATAAGAAAGATAATAAATAAATCAACCCCCAAAACATTTGTTTACATACCAAACAAAAAGTTTTCGCTTCATATGGCTTCTTAATGCGCAGCGTTGCCAGCACTGAAAAAGCTTGCAGCACTGCGAGTCGCAGAGAGCAACTTTTATGGTCACTGATAAGCAAAACAATTCTTTCTCTGCGAAGAGAGCAGTTCATAAACTTTGTGCTCTCTTCCATGCGCAGAAGCATAAAATTGAAAGAGCGTTTATTTTGCTCAATGGAATACGATGGAATGGCCAGATTGTTTAGTTTTGTTTTAGTATTTGCGGGGCACGAAGTCTTCCCGACGGTTAACCAAAATCAAAGAAACGCATTTGTTGCGTTAAAGAAGAAATAGAAAAAATATTTTAAACAATTAAATTGAAAATTATTATACATACATATATATATTTTATATATGTATATTTGTATATTCTGCTAAGCAAAATCATAACTTTAATTCAAAATTATCGAAATATAAAAAAAAGTTCATCGCTCGAATTATTAAATTAGTCTCGTCGACGTCGTTGTGAATATCGCTTCTATGGCTTCATGAAGTCATTCAGCTGTGATAGCGCGAGAAACTAGTCACACAATCAGTCGATTGGACGCTGCACTCTCCAATACTGCCCCGAAACGTTCCTCTAAATTATCAGTTTTTTTTTTAAGTATGGAATTCATATTCGAGTGCTTTTTCGAGAATACATTCGAGAAATTAACTCGCAACGGCCTGCAGGATCGTTCGTCGCGACGAGATGTTCTCGATCATTTGAATGCAGTCATTGGCGGCTGCAGTGATGGTAAGTTATGTTCATTGTCGTCATTTGAAGAATAACAAAAAATCACTGATAATAAGAATCAAACAAAAAGAGCGCGAAAGGAATTACATTGAGTTTATCAATCAAGAACAATTCTAATTTCATTCGTTAAGATTTAATTTGCTTCTTTAACCTCGAAAAAATCGAAATGTTTCCTTCAACAGGAAATTTTTTTGTTAAAGAAAAGTAAATACGCGATATTTTTCATATTTTATTTGTAAAAAATCGAACAATAAAAATCATTAAAATTTAAGAAATTTCATTTCAGTATTACAAATCTACAGAATTCAAATTTTGCAGGGTAGCCATCTGTTTCTTAGAGTAGTCTGTATAAGTCCATATGTTGAAAATAGTCTTTCATTGCTTTAAAAACTACAAACATCGGTAAACAATTCTTACTACAATCGGAGATTAAGATTAATTGCAAAAATTGCTAAAAGTGGCAATTCCAATTAATCGTATTTGTTACATCACTATTAAAATGTCATACACAACTTTACGTTATGCTTTAGGCCATATACGTAATCCTATCAATATTGTAGTTGGATGCTTTAGGCACTCTTTTCAGTCAAATTGAATGTTACCATTTCTATTTAATGCTAAAGCTTTTTTTTCTAAGGACAAAATATGCATACGGAAGAGGTGGCGCGTATGGCCGTTCTTGCCGCAGTGCGCTATCATCGTGACAAAAAGGATGCCAACGGTGACGTGAGTGAAATTTTTTTTTTATAATCACATAATTCAAAACCTTTACTTTTATTTTGGAAATCAAACATTCATATTTGAGAATGACTAACCACAAATAACTTGATTCGAATTTTTAAAAAATTTTAATAAAATGCTTAAACCAAGAGCAAAAAGGCGTGTAGCGGAGTTGGATCAAAGTGCCGAGTTGATTCTTGATGGCTCATACACCCACGCAGCTCATTATTTTATGAGGTTTATATTGATTACATTTCAATAAATTAAATAAAAAATTTATGAAAAACTTGGTTTAGTTTCAACCAATGCGATATTTCACTTAAAATACTCAAATTTTCTCTTTGACACTTGAAAGAGAATTCGAATAAAATGCGAAAAAGATCGTCTAATGTAATTTTAAATCCATGTTCTCTATGTATGTATTTTAGTTTATCAAGTTTTGTGGCGTTTGCTGTCAGTAGTCAAAAGTCTATACAACATTAATTTATTATTTAAATTTAATTTTATTATTCAAATTGTATGTATGTCTGCTAATTTGTATTGAAATTTGTATGTAGCATGTCTTCCGAACATTCGCCACAATCGCATTTATTATCTGCATATTTGGCATATTAATTTCAGGTGTGCCTGATGGGCAAATTCCACAACATTTTGTATATTGCGATGCGCACCTGCTGGGATTGGGGTGTACGCGATTCTGCTGTTGTTGTTGTGCTTCTAGGTAAGTCCACAGTCCACAGTTGGTCCATTGGTAAGTGAGTGAGTCAGTCATTGTGTTTAGAATGTGCTTTGCCAGAAAGTGAGTGCGAATGTTGCATACTTTTGGGCGCTAGGAACAAATAAATTAAACTTATTCGCACATATAAAACAAACGAAACTTTATTTAGTTAGATAAGAGCGCGTATTTAGCAGTACGCCGAATGCAACTTTGTAGCTATTGCATTTAAATTTTAATTATTAAGTGGACAGCGTTTCGCTTAATCCCCTGCTTCAGTGTAAATCGTAAATTTATGGACGAACGAATCGCAATTAATTTGGATTAGCAAAATGATAATAAATACTCGCTAAAGCATGGACATATAATTTTCTAAATATGCTTGATTTCGTCGCGCTTTGGTCGGTCGCGCTTCATTGCCGCGCTTAACTAGAAATTCCCGAAGTTTCGCTTCAGTGTGCAAATATGACGGCGCGAGTGTGAAAACAAAAAAAAAAAGCGGCAATTGCTGCATGCAACAACATCATTAAAAATGCAAATTTAAAGCAAGGCAAACAAGCGGACAGACACACATTAACACACACATGCGCTCACATATACACACACATACACACGCACTTTGCACAGATGCGTGTTCAAGCACATAAACAAACAGCGAAGTGAATTTTCGAAATTTTCCAGAAAACCCAAAAAAAAGAGGAAAAAAAGAAAAAACAACAACAGCAACAACTTGGCATAGCCAAACAACATCATCATGGAAGCACATTTGCAACGCGGCAACTTCCGGCGTATGCTCGCTTGGCACAACAGGTCCTGCGGCGTCAATGTGCGTACATAACTTTATTAGAGTGGTTTTGAGAGATACAATATAATTCTTCATTTTGAATTTTTCTTTTTCGTAGAATTTGTTGTTGTTGTCATTTTATAATATCTGTATTTTTGAAATAATATTTAAAACCATTTTATTGTTATGATTCACTTTAAATTTGTTTTTTGATATAATTCGGATATTTAAAAATTTTGTTTTTGATTTTCAAATATATTGTGTAGCATTATTTTTTCTTCTCAAAACCATTCTAATGTGCTTTTGCGTGTGTTTGGCACATATGTATGTGTGCGTGTTAAAATGCAAACGCGTTTGTGTCGAACGCTTTGGCGCCTTTAACAAAATCCATTAAAAACCAGCGAAAGCGAAGTCATCCTCCTCTTCTGCTTAAATCGAGTCGAATCGTTTGATTCGATTCGGTGCGATGCGATGCCGTGCCCTGCCTCCTTATATTGCGTTCGTTCGTTTCGGTCAGATGCAGTCCAAGTTCAGTTTGTACCATGCATCCGTTATCCAGCAACAAACATTTTGTTTGTTTACTTGTCACTTTGTTCGTGCAAGTATTTGTTGTTGTACGCACAAAGTTGTACGAGTGGATGCAACAAGTGCATACGAGAAATTAGCATCTGCTGGTAACCCTTCTATTTGTATTTACTGTGTAAGCAAAGCGGTTTTGTGACACAGTGTCTGCATAAAAATTCAACTGACAATGCAGTCAATAATTATTTATAAATTATTTGAATTATTTAAACTGTTTTATAACTTTTTTTGTAGAGGAAATCTACGCCTGCGAAAAGACCTTTGAGCGCATATTTTTGGGCGCCTTATTTGGCCCAAATGCGCCACATTTCATCGCTGGCTGGCGCAGCGACTTCAATGATCAGGTACATGCAAAAGTTAATTTTTGCTTTTTAATTTTGCCTAAAAACTAAACTTTTGAATATTTCTAATCAGGACGAGAACACGCGCGCCATGGTTTATTTCCTGCATCACGCAACAAGTCTGGGCATGGAATTGCCAGTGTGGATAGCACGTTTCGAGCAGGAGCGAATGATCAAGTGAGTAAACTCGACAAAGAAAAACAATCAAACAGACAAACAAACAGACAGACAGACAAACGAAAAGAAAAACACATTTTTCATTTAAATGTTAAAAAGGGATTTTGTTCGGCTACACTTTTCTTATGTTCGTCTTGCATACTCCCATATAATGAGAAATGTGAAATGTGCCTAGTTAAATTATGTGTTCTGTTTTCCTTAATGATGCTGTACAGAAATAAATTTAAATTTCGGGATAAACTCCCCACCTGAGCGCATAAGGCACACGAAAGGAGACCAGACCATATTTAACCGGGGCACATTACACAATCTCAGCCAGAAATAATTTAATTAAACACATCATTTAGGCGCACTTATGCACACATTAAAAAAATAAAACAACAAAAATAAACAACAACTAAAAATTGCGACAAGACACGACAACAAAAGCATTTTAATTGAATTAATTAATCAACGTAGCGAGAAACGTACGAAACAAAGGATTTTAGGCTGGCTGGCTGGCAGTCTGTCTTTATCATTTAGGTGTATGACGGGCATATAATGGAAATGCTTTTTTTTTTTAAACAAAAGCGACAAACGAGGCCTTAACGAAGGCACCAACACACACACACACACACACACGTGTAAGTGTGTGTACATATCTATGTACATATCTCCAGGGATTAAGCTTAAAAATGCGTGTAATATACGCACCAAAATACACGAAAAAAAAAATGAAAAGCAAATTTATGTATGAAAGTGTTTATGTCAAAAAACGGCAAAATAAATTTTGATATAAGACCGGAAGTACGCAGCACAACGTCTACAGACCGAGGAAGTATAAAATTTTAGTGTTTCAATTATTCGATAAGTTTAGATAACCGCTTTTAAAAATTCAAACTTTTTTGTAGAGGTTTCTGATAATATTTATTTGTCTTTTTATATCAAAACTATTTGTTTAAATTCGGTTTACAATGACTTGTGAAATGATTAGTAAATTCAGTTAGTTTCTCTGTTAGTGGGTTAATCGGTATTCGGATAAGAAACTTTATTCCAAGTTGCATTTAAATTAACTCAAAATAAATAAACCAGACTGAAAATGAAAATGAAAATTTTACACATTTTTACAACTTTGCGAGCCTAAGATAAAGTTTTGTTTTTTTTATATACGAGTATGCGTATGTGTGTGCGTGTGTGTCGGTGATATATCTTAGTGTGCGTGTGTGTGTTGGCGCTCTGGTATTGTGGTGAATTTCGAATGCGACGACACAAAGACACGTTTTTATCGCTGCGAATAAAACGCAAATGAATTTGCCGCTGAATCTGTCGCCAGTGTTGCCGACGCCGCCGCCGCCGCCGCTTCCAACGCCGCTGTAAAATACGCTTATCGTCGTTGCTTGTAAATTAGGGTTGCTTCCTTGCCTTTTATTTCAATTTTTGTTTGTTTTGTTTTCCTGTGAAATTACTTTGTTTCCTTTTTGCTTTGTTTTTTTTCCTCCAACCTATTTTTACCTTTATCATATACGATAGATCTCTCTCTCTGTGTGTGTGTATGTGTGTGTGTGTGTTTTAGACATAATTTAGGAGCGCATATGTGGACAAATATGTTTGTGAGATATGCCGAAAAAATATAATAAAAAAAAAACGAAACAAAACGAAGTACAATAAAATTCTGTCATTTGGCATTGAGATGAGATAAGAAAAGCGGCTTCAAAAAATAATTTAAATTGCTCATACGCCACGTTGAACATTTCATTGCTGGTGACATTAGAATCAAATACTTAACATTTTCAAAAATTACAATTTTATATGTATACATTGTACATACATACATATGTATATTAAGGAGTTTTTATTAATACCAAATTTTTAAGTCGTTTGTAAATTGTTTTCTTCTGAAATCAATTTTTTTCTTTCAGATTTATTGACATTCCCATCGAATCCTGCGGTCGATCTTCACCTTTACGAGTTGCCTTACAGGCGAGTGCACCTGATCTCTTATTGATTTTATTAAGGTAAGAAAATAAACAAACCAACCAACCAACAAATGGTATTTTTTCAATGATTTAGAAGTTGTTAAGAATTTTTTTCATAATTCCTCACATGCAATATTTTGAGCTTTATGAAATCCTGACAAACAATATGACTAGAAGGATTGTTTAGCAAATTTTAAAAGCAACTCATAAAATACCTAACCTAAGATGAATTCGCGAATGACATTGTTATCAAATCGCTAGTGACCGTTTGCTAAAGAAACGCGATATCAATTGTTTTATGAAAAAAAAAAGAGTATTTTCCAATTTGAGTTTAAAACGAATTCGTTGAAAAGAATTAAGAAATTCGTAAAATAATCTCATTAACGTCTAGTTAAATTCTAGAATGAACTCGTAAATAATATCGTTATCGTATTGTTTTATGAATCTTAAAAGCACTTAGTTTCGATGAACACAAATTTGTGATTGATATATATTAAGAAATTCGTAAAATAGTCGATAAACAAACCGGCTCTTAAATGTTTTGTTTAAATGCTTCTTTTATGAATTGCTTTTACGATTCGTTAACGAACTTAAATTTCCTCCAGGCCGCGATAACAAATTGTCCTCCCAATTCACCTTTGACAAAACATATTCCAAGTTAATGTAGTCGAATAAATTAAGTTAAGTGAAAACATATATTCTATACAATACATTTGAGAATCAAGCTCGAATTGCACTCGCTTTGGTTATCGAAATAATGCGCATCGCTGCGCAAAACAACAACAACAACAAAGAAAATTATAAGAAAAAAAAACCTTGAAATGCACAAACTACAAACTACTTTAAATATATTAAAAACGTTGGGAAAACAATTTCGCATGACAAGACAAAATGCGCCAAAAGACGACGACAACGACGAAGACTCCAAAGTGTCTCATGGTCTCAGAGCAGCTATTGCCACAGCACACACACACACACACACATCACAAGCCAAAACCGCTGAAACAGCCAAAACATGAAACGAAAATATGTGCTGTGGCGTAGCGAAACTGGTTAAATGCAACGTGCACGTGGAGTAAACACTGAAAAAATCAAAAGTAGAGAGAAAATTGCAGGGCTTGTGCACATATGAACAAATATACAATCGCTTTATTTGGTTTGGCTGCACTATATCAAAATAAAGGTAAAGGTAAAAGTAAATATGTTTTTCCACATTTTATTTGCGATGTTTTTCCTTCCAAAAAACAAATCAAAATATTTGTATTGAGATTGATTGCATATTTTGTGAAGTGTGCGGAAAAATTGTTTGTTTGTTTGTTTGTTTGTTTGTTTGCGTTTTTTCTTTAAAGCAAATGTTTCAATTTGGCTTTGGTAAATAAAGCCAAAAAAATATGCTAAGTTATTTGCATGTGGAGCGCAATAAAGCAGTGCCGAGCAGCAGGCGCAATGCAAATTATTTCCGATTTCTTCGATCTTGGCAAAAGGCGCACAAATCGTGTGTTCCATGCTATTATGCTGTTTTTTTTTCTTTTTTTTTTGAACACTCATACATGAACGGAACCACTCAAATACACATGCAGTTTAGTGCAAATGCATACGACAACAACAACAACAACTTCGAAGTGTTTTGCATATGTGCGCAGAAAATTCCTCGAGAAAAGAAAGAAAACAATTTGCAATTTAAAATTTACTCTGAAATCGTTTTATTTGTCACATTAGTTTTTGTTATTTTTCTTACTGCTGTTGTTGTTGTTGTTATTGTATGTTTGTGTACATGTGCTAATGTATTTTTTATTTTGCTTACCGCACGGAATAGAACAGTGAAATTTCCATTTGTTATTTTCTAATGTGGCTAATAAATTTGTTGGCAAGACAATTCAATTGCAACGTCTTCTATTGAAGGCTTCCGTCTTATGTCGTGTGTGTGTGTGTGTGAGTGTGTGTGTGCGAAGAAAGTGACAATTTTATTGCTCTCATGTGTCGTCTTCCTTGTGGGCTTTTAGGCGCCATAAATTCGGTTGCAAATTTCTATTTTATTGAAATTGGAAATTGAAAACGATCTCGGCTTGTGGTTGTAATTTTGCTTTTGCTTTTCAAAGGCTTGTGGAGTGGTGCCTTTTTTTTTTATTAATTTTGAGGGTGAATATGAGAGAACGGAATTTTATTACCAAAAATGTATTAAATATGTATATTATATAATATTAAATTTATTAAAATTGAGCAAAATTCTCTTTCGAATAAAGAAATTTAACA
The DNA here is from genome assembly GCA_949127995.1 of Suillia variegata. NCBI lineage: Eukaryota > Metazoa > Arthropoda > Insecta > Diptera > Heleomyzidae > Suillia > Suillia variegata. Next base: position 37,194,790 of record OX421843.1, on the reverse strand, counting down.
TAATTTCGATTTCAGGGAAACCATTTTATTAGGATTTGTTTTTGTGATTCTTATTCGCCTCAAAACTTTTAGTTTTGTCAGTAAACTTTTGAACTAAAAAAATGTTGTATCTGAAATCAGACAGACAAATGACTTAATGCAATGTCATTCGAATTTTTATATATTTTGTTCAAAAACTTCTTTACTTGTGTATAAGTCTCAGATAGTTGAAAGTATTGCAAAGCAAAACTATATCAAGTTTAGATATGATTTTCTTTGTTGTTGATTCAGATGAAATTTTTTTATTATTTAAATTTGTTATATGTTTAAATTTATTTAATTTAAAGTTCTGTCGATTACTGGCGTCAAAGTGTGCCATTGTTCAAATTTAACACATGCATACGCAGTTACACACATCAAAGGGATGCGTCATTATCATTGTGAAAATGCTAAACTAACTGTCAATTTGGCAAATTAAATACACACAAATACATTCGCAAACATTAATGCGCACATACACATAACTCCTTCGATGATTTTGACGCACCATTAGGCACTCACCATAAAATACATATAAACAAAAGCAGACGCGCACATACCAACCTACATGAAAGGGCTCAAACACAAACACACACACACACCCGAACACAGACACGAACACTGTAATTCGTACCAACACAAATACAAACTGCTATTGTCTAGTGTACTCTCGTAGTAGTAAATGTACGTGTGCCATTTCGAGAGCTTATAAGTGGCAAATACCAAAATATAATTTGCCACAAAACTTTCAATTTAAACATAGCGCACCATCGCACATTACCATATACTCGTATATTCGTACAAGCACACCCACATGGATGTAACACATACATCGACGACACACAAATTTATATGTATGTATGCGCGGTGGATTCGTGCTTCATTTGCAATTTATTTTCAATGTATTCTCGCGTTGTTATGCGAGATGTGCCGTCGACACTTTGCCATTTGCGTACGTCTCCATTTCCATTTCAATATCTTTTCGCTCTTCCTCCTATAGTTCGTTCGCGTTTATCCTTTCTTTTGTTCCTTGTTTGCTTTACACGATGCCTTTATTATCTGGCAACACACATACACGATTGTCATTATCATCGCGCTGTCTTTAAACTACCACAACTAATACACTGGAAATTAAATTCAGAACTAGTCTTCGAGAGGCTAATAGATTTGCCATGGTCAAAAGAGCGCGAACTTATTATTCTCAGTTTCTATACAAGGCTTAAACTTAAATAAACTTTTTGAAAAGAAGTAATGGAATTTTAGTGTAGATGTGAATAAAGAAAAATTATTTTAAACTTTATTATCGATTATTGTTAAAATTCATCTTTCTCTTTCTTTGTTCTCGGTGTTATACCATCAACGACAACTACAACTAATGGCGCTCTTGTTCCGTTCTTCCGCTCAGATATGGCGCGGAACCGAATCCGCCAGATGGCGGAGCATCCGTAGTTCTGTCGTTGCTCGACAAACTAACAGAAAACGGTCGTAATTACACATTTCAGAATGTGTCGTGTTTGCAGATCCTGCTCCGGAATATTCCCATGATTGAGATGCCGTATAAGGTTAGTGAGTAAGCGCCGGGGAGGCACCGGAGCATTGTCGCTTTTTTTTTTTTTGTTGTTTTTTTTTATTTTTCTCCGCTAGTAATACTCGTATTAAGCGCTGGCAAGGATGGCGTGTGCCTTGTCAAAAAATACTGCAATGGTTGTTAATAAAAGCGCGCGTTGAGAAAGTGGTAAAACTTCAATTGGTGGGAGGGGGGGTGGGCTGTCGTTTGAGGGTAAGGCACGAGGTAGAGAATAAGTGAAGTATGAAGTTGATTGTACAAAATGTTATTGAAAAACGTGCCCGGAAACGGAAATTTATGCGTTGCGGTTGCCGTCACTGCCATCGCTTACAGCAACAGCAACAAACAACAACAGTAACAAACAGCCAGTAGTCGTAGTCGTAGTAAATGTTTTTGACATCTGGCTGTTGCAAATTAATGACAGCAGCGGTTTTGTTTTTGTCGTTTTTTTGTGATGATATCGGGGTGGTTAAGAACGGGCAGTAAGTCAATTTATTGAATTCCATTTAAGTTTGGGGGCTTTTAATTAAATGTTCTATTAACAGGAAATAAATTTAACAACGTTTTGTGATACTTTTCTACTTCTTCTACTTCTTCTTCTTCTAATTTCGACTGCAGCCAATTATCTATACCGCCCGCAGGGAAATGTTTTTTGAGAAGTATGGTCGTCTTCTGGTGGATAGTATTATAAGGAAGGAGCAGGTGTATGGCGTCATGTCGTTGCAGCATTTGTGCCGGTATGTATTAACAGGGCGAAGTACTTTTAGGTATTTTTTGTAATAGACACAATTCTGTTAACATTTCATTATGCTATTTTTTTTAACACAAAAGTTAAGAGCTTCATAGAATTTCTTGCTTACAAAATTTTTATCATAAATTTTTTAAAACTACTTTATATAAAAACAAAAGTTATTCAAACTCTTATTTCAAAAAGTTAACTTTGAAATCGGTTGCAACAACTTTTTACTTTTAAAGTTATTATTCAAACTAAAAACAAGAGCAACAAATCAAACCACTCTAATTATGAAAGCTTCTGAAAAATACAATCTTGTATTTGTAGAAGGTTGTTTAAAATATCATAAGTCACAAAAATCAATTTATTTTGTAGCTTATTTGGATAAAAAATAAACAAACATTTTTACTTTAAAATAATTTAAATACTAAACGAATTCCCACCGAAAGAAAGAAAAGGTCATAATACTCGTTAGACCACCACTCTGATCAATTCCAATTAAATTCCAATTAAATTCAAATTAAATGAAATAAGAATTCAATCGAAATTCAATTTTCTTGTTTTTTTTTGTTGGCATTGTGGCATTTAAAGCCGATCGAATGCTCTGCAACATTTTGTGTCTTTTCAGAATTGTCTTGCTGAGGTGGCATTTTGTTACGCCAATCTGTCTGTATGTCTGTCCGCCTGTCTGCCTATCTCTATGCCCGTCTGTCTGTCTGTCTGTCTGTCTGTCTGTCTGTCTGTCTGTCCGTCTGTCGTGTCATTTAGGCTTTGCTGCTATAATGCCGCACTGCTTAACAATTTAGACGAAGTCGAATTATAGAAGCAGCAGCGAAACAGCAACTTTTGCCAAAGCAAAGGGCGTAGCATTACTTTAACAAAAACAAAGACGAAATCTAAAAAAAAATTTGAACGTTAAAAAACGAATTACAACAAAAAAAAAAGTTCCAACTTTTGCCTAAGACAAATTCGTTTAAATCGGATGACATACGCGACTCATAATTTAGCATTTGAAATTATTTTGTTGTATACTTTGGAAATGTATTACGCCTCTGGTCGTAGCCAATCCAATACATTTCGGCATGGTATCAAAATATTTTCACGCAAAAATAAAGTTAATCGCATTTAGGCGCACAAACGGAAGGAAGCTGCCAAAGTTAAGACTGTGGCCAGTAGCGTCAGACAAAAATAAAAAAAAGCATATGCACCAGGCGGCTTTAAGGCCGAAACTGAAGCATTATGACAACACGCGCTTGGCAGCTTAAGCGTTGTCTGACAGCGTTCTTTCACAATTATTTCGTTACTGGAATGGTTCTGGGATTTCGGTTTCAAAAAATTTCGTTAACTTGTTTGTTTCTTTTGTTGCTGTTTTTGTTGTAGCGTGTCAAGCTGTAAAGTTACGCTCGCCAGCCTTATCGGATTCAACCGGTATGAAAGGCAAATTCAATTAAATATATTCCAGCGCTTCAGGAGCGAATTCCTTGAATCAAGTAATGCGACTAGCTGAAAGCAAAGTTTCTCTTGTTTAAACGCAATTAAGTGTCAAAGGATACGCTCTCATTTTGAGCGCTGTACTTGTGTGGGTGTGTGCTTGCGATAGCAGGATAAAGAAATATTCAACCAGGATGTTATCAAATAATTAATAGTGGACGCAATAGCTGGCTGCAGCATCCGGTGAAATTATAAGGCGGACCGCTTTGCATAGGACTAACTGTTCAAAAGAAAAGTGTTGCCAAAGCAGTTGACTAATTTGATTAAATTTAATTATATCGAGCTTACTAATTAATATGTCGCTAATAACTTGCTAATCAGTTCGGAATGCAGCAGCAAATTGAATCAAAGTTTTCCAACTTTTATACAGACAGTTAAGCTAAGTAATTAGTTTTTAACAAGCAAATAAACAGTTTTCAAAGGCACAACGCTTAGACATTTACGCTTATGAAGAAAAGATACTTAAAAGTAAATCGCTTTGTTTTTCTCAGTTTGAGTTTGGTTTGGCTTTAGAGAGATGAAATTTTAAATTGTATAAAAAGCCAAAATGTGGCAAGTAGCCGAAGTTATAACATATTAATTTATCTACTTGATTGGATTACTAAAAAAAATCTACCAAATAGTACAAAAAGTATATGAGTTAATGCTGATCAACTGTCAATGGATTCTTCCAGCGTTGTGTCTTGAAAACTCCAAAAACGATTTATTTTCTCATGCAACTTTTATAAAATATTTTTTTTGTGAATTCCTGAAAATTGTCTTTGGTTCAGGTGTTGTCCCTAAGAATCTATTAAACTTATTAAACTTGAATGCTTAACAGAAGAATTTCAATTTGGCTACAGCCGAGCGATACTAATTTGTCATCGAACAAAAGGCTTTTGACATATTTCGCCAACGCTCACCAAAAAGATCTCAAATCAAATGGCAAAACTTCTAAATGTGCTTCTTCTTTTTGTGATGTACGAGTATTTTCTTCTGCCGAAATAAACAATAACAACAAAATCAACTAACAAAATAAAATAATAATATGAAAATAATAAATAATCAAGAAAAAAGAAGAAAATTCGTGCAATATGTCACAAGCGCACAATTTGCACTTTATCACTTAACTTTTCACTTCACTGAAAGGGAAGGTCACGGCGCATAAGTTTCTTTCTCACTTGTTCGCTTCTGTTTTTTTGCTGTGTGAATTTCATATTTTGCCCTTGCCCAGCAACACTTTTTTTAGCATAGATTAAAATTTTTTCCACTGTTTTTCTTTTGTTATTTTTTCTTTGTTTCGATATTTTTTTCGCTTTTTTTTTTTTTGCTGAATAAGACAAATTATTATGCTTAATGTGGAGAAACATAAATCATCGATAAACTTTAAGTTGCTCGTACACTCAAACACACACACACACTTTTATACATACACCAACACATATACACAGTAGCACTCGAGAGTTTGCCACTGTGCATGTTGGCATTATTATAGTTGTTGCTGTTGTTGATATTGTTGTAAAGCAGCAGAAAAGGTCGTTTGTCATATGAGCGACATTATTAAGCGCACTGATGAAGGTGGTTGTTTGTGTGTGTGTGTCTGTGTGTTTGCCTAACAATGTGGGTATAGTAGTGTCGATGTGTCTGTAAATTTGAGGTTAAGGAATTAAAGTTCAATATCGGTAGACACAAGCTGCGTGTGTTTGTGTCGCTTAATCTGCTGAGTGCTTAAGGTGATTTTAGTGGCCAGGTTTCAGATCGCAGTCAAGGTTAAGATTATTATTTTTATTTATAATAAATTTTATTCAACTTTTGATGAGTTTTTTTTTAATAAAAAAGTCCTACAGATACATCGATTACTCCTAACCAATTCGTTACAAAAGGCCATCTAACATTCTCTACTAAGGAGTGCTCTTATAGGGCCTTTAATTGATAAAAAAATAAACTTTGCTTAGGGTCTTCAGTTAAAGCTTTTTTGGAGTTAATTTTCTAACCAAGTAAATTAAATTTAGTTAAATATTTTAATAAGTAAATATTCTTTTGACGGAATATTTCGTTATGTGATTCCTTTAAAAGAAATTATGGAACTGTGATATAATTTCATAATAAGAGATCATAAAAAATTAAGTTTTTTATTTAAATCTCAAAAGCTCAATTGTTTAAACTTCAAAAATACATTAACCTAAGAAATCACACGATTTGTAATTCAAAGTGATTATTTTTTGAATCGATTTAGCGATTCGTTAAAGAACGTGAATTTACTTCCACCCGCGATTCATTTGCGAGTTTCATTTTCGAATAAAATTGATTCGTTAATGATATCATTTTCGGATCGTATATCGGGTTCGATGCAAAATGGACTTCATTTATTTCGTTTTTACTCGATTAAGATCTGGATTTTCCCATCCAAACACTTCATTCCTTTATCTCTACTTTCTATTCCGACACTATCCTGGGTACAGCTCAATGGTCCTTGAGGACTGAGAGCTATGGTCTCATACCAGCCCACATCAACTCTAACTAACGAACTAACTAACTAACTAACTAACTAACTAACTAACTAACTAACTAAGATCTTGATTTTAGATAGATATAATTTTGCAGTACAGAAAATTTTTATTGTTGTAGTAAACAAAGTGTTTTTGTCTAATGTTTCAATTATTTAATATTTCCATCGTTATTTTTAATCCTCTTGAAGGAATTATAAACACAATTTAGTGCTGGAAGTAGAACGTAAAACAACAAAAATTCGTAAAAAACGGTTGGCAGCACAACAGTCTCCTAAGCTAAAACGTAGAAGTGGAGCAACTTTTCGCGCAACAACAGCAACTTTCAATAATGCGGATTAACGCATTTGATGGATTCAAATATGCTCGAATGCCGTCGCTTACGCGGCAGCGAAATCTTTGAGAACTTCATTTAAAAAAAAAAAAACAAAGCAGAATAAGTGAAAAACTTTTGCATTAAGTACGTGCGTCTAAAATTTAATAAACATTTTCGCGCACTCGTCTTTGAGCAATGTTGTATTTTTATATTTTATTAATGATTTTTTTTCTGCTTTCGTTGCGTTTTGTTGTTCTTTAACTTTTGAAAAATGTCGCCTTGAAAGCTTTCCACTTTGACCGTGCCAAACAAGAAAACTACCAAACTTTTGCCTTTTCGCCTTTTTGCCGCTTCTGTCGAACTTGATGTGATTTTAAATATGCGAACTGAATTTTCTGCACACTTTTTACAATACTTTGACAAAATAAGTTCAAAAAAAAAAAAAGCTATAAGTTTTCTTTTCATTTCTTTTCTAGCTGCCGCATACGTGCTCTGCTGCGCGGCAATGGACAATTGCCCGACGGCATTGATACACTGCGTCTGCCGAAGCGTCTGCAGCGCTATATCGATTTAATGCAAGAAATTGAGGAGCCCGAAAGGAACAACGACGCCTCCAACGACAAAGCGCTGAAGGCGATGGACAAGGGAAAGCGTGGCGGAGACGGCGCCGGAGGACGAAAAAGCAACAGCAGCAGCAGCAGCTGTAGCAGCAGTCGCAGTCAAAGTGGTGGCAGTGGCGGTGGCGGCGGTGCTGCGAAGTCGGTTACATTTGCAGTCTAAAGTAATCTTGAACAAATCGAGTTACAAAGTTCGTTTGCCAAAGGTTTTTATTTTTGAAAGTTTTCCCAACTTGTCGCAGTCGTTCTCGTCAAAACGCCGAAAGTGTATCATTCAATTGACTGTTTCGAATGTAATCTAATGTTTTACACGGTTAAAATAAATTATAAAAATATAATTGTAAAAATAAAATATGATTTAAAAATATACTTTAAAAATGAAAAATGTAAGCAAATTTTTAAACGTTTCATTTAAATTTGAGTCATCGCACAACTATTTCAGGTAGCTGCAGTAATGACAGCGCTCTCTTGCTAAGCTAAGAACACTTCTCAAAATTCGTTGTCAAGGAAACCGAAACAACCAAAGTAATACAAACAACGAATGATGCAAACAAATAAAAGCAAATGAAAAATATAATTTTTGAGTTTTTCTTTTGATGAGATTTTATAGTTGAGAGAGAGTTGCTCTTACTTTCACACTTTTTGACAATGAAACCATGCACGCGTTTACTACATGTACCTCGAATTGTTTGCCATGCAATTAAGTTATATTTTTCAGTGTTCGAAAGGAATTGGTTTTCAATATTTAATCCATATCTCGGAAAGATTTTGTTGTGTTGTTTTTGTGAAAAACGATTAAAGGACTCCATGCTAGAAGTGCTTTCATGGCCCACAATCGATTACTTATTTTAGTTTAACTTTGTTGTAACTTCAATTATTTTCGTATAAATTTCGATTTGGGTGTATTAGATGGAATGCAATATTGTGAACTTACTTGTAAGTCTCCTCGCTGACATTGATGCGTCCGGGCACACCTGTTGTCTCCGTGCGACTTGTTAGATTTACCGTATTGCCAAAGAGACAGTAACGCGGCACTCGATTTCCAATAACGCCGGTCACCACTTCGCCGGAGTGAATACCAATTGTAATTTGCTGTAATTTAAATGGAAATTTGAATTTCATAAGTAACTATCAACTAAAAGTTAGGTAGGTAGGTAGAGTGGTTGTCTAAAAGACACACCTAGGCCTGTTGAAGGCCCATTGTGATACCACCGGAACTAAACTGCACCTTACTCCTCCTCTGGATTCGTTTTAAACCATCCTGTGGCCTTAATAAAACTAACTACTTTCGACAGGTTAATATCTGCTACTTCAGTTAAGTTGTCGAGAAAGCCGGAACACAGAGCCATGCACTTGCATAGAAGGTGTTCAACATTTTCTTCCTCTTCTACATCTTCACAACTCCTACAATAGTCGTAAAAAGGAGCCTCTATTCTACTGGCATGTATACCTAGGATACAGTGCCCTGTTAGGATCCCAACTGTCAGTGTAGATGCTGACTCCTTTAAAAAGTTAACTATCATTCAAATAAAATATTGTCCAAAATGAAATGTTTGAGTTAACAATTTGGGACAAATTCAGATTTTAGATAATAGTGCTTGATTTAAGGGCCTTACGTGGTTTATATTTTAATTAACAATTCAATGAAAACTAAATTTTAATAAATTTTCTTTAATTTGTTGTAATTTAAAAATTAAAGATATTTCGTACTAAAAAACTTTCATAGTAAAATTTATTATTCGTGCTCAAGGTCCTTTAAACAAAAAGTTTGTCGTTGGTTAATATGTTGGCAACAACAAAAGTACCCCAAGTCATTAGCGATCAAAGCTGCAATTGGTCTGCAGCTGTCGGACCAATTGTTGTTGCATTGTTGCTGCCGAAATTATTAACAAAAGACAAACTTTTTGCAAAAAAGAATCTCATGCTAGAATAATAATTTGTTATATTACCAAAATGAAAATATTTAACTGAACTCGTATTATAGTGTAATTAGTATGTAGTGAATTTTGATTTTATCAATATCGTCTTTATATATTGATATACTCGTACTTCTTCTTGGTCTTTCTTTATTGGTGTGACGTAAAATGACGAACTTTGAACAAAAGTAAAATTCTTCAAAGGACAATAAAATAATTTTAAAAAAATTCAATATTCAATTGGAAATTTGAATAGTTAATGAGATCGAAGTAATTTCATGTCGGCATAATAATTTATGACTCAAGGTGTACCAAACTAATGTGTCAACAAATGCATTACTTTGGTAAAGCTTTATATCTGATGAATTCAAATGCAATTTTTTTTATTTGTTTTAAAGTTACCAAATAAATTTGTACTTTTACTGGGTCTTGAAATGTACGCATTTTATTTTATAAATTCTTACATTAAACTTGGAGCATAACAACTTTTCTAATTGCACAAAGACCCTTTTAGTAGCAACAGCAAAAACAGCAACAGCAGCAGCAATCATTACCGTAAGTTTTGATATTATACTTCCAAACTAAAAGCTTTCGTATTTGCTAAACTTTCGTAATTTTCACAAATCAATGTTAAAGCAACTTGTGAAAAAAAGCAACGTTGCACATCTTTGTATTAGAAGTAAGTGTGAGTGTGTGTGTGTGAGTGTAAGTGCAGTGGCCACACATACAATCTGACTGCCAATAAACGCAAGTGTTAACGAGTACTGCAACTGTACGGCTACTGCGAATGTTTGTTCGTGTGTGTATGTGTGTGTGTGTGTGTGTGTGTGTGTGTGTGTGTGTGTGTGTGTCCAAGTGTCAACAACACGTTTCCTTTGCGCCACTTGACCATCACATGCAACGTTCTCTCTTATTAAACTCTTATGAGGTTTAGGATATCTCATGATATCCCGTATACATCCAACGAACCTCCGACCCCTCTGTCCGCTGAGCAACATTAAACCAACAACAACAGCAGCAAAAATGACAACAACTTGCAGCGTTGCCAGATTGGTTGGTTTTTAACTAGCCTGTTAATTTACTTTAATTATATTATTTCTATGCAATAAACGATTTGTTGTTGCCTTTGCAAAAAAGGTTTTTATTTTTCTAATTTAAAATTTTTCCAGTTATTTTTGTTTGTTAATATAAAGAAATGCATTCTGCTGCCTGGAAAATCTACTGGCCACAATGGTCAGGCCTTTGGCCATTCACACTCACACACATAAGAAACATACTTTAAGTTATCCTTTACAATTTCTTTTCAAGTGTGCGTCGCTTGTGTGCGTGTGTGTGTGCGAATCTATTCGAGTGTACGCGTTTCTGTGTGTGTTTAATAGTGTGTAGAGTGGCTGACTTTCATTTCGCACTTTACGCGTTTGTGTCGTGTTCTTTTTCATTATTGTCAAAGTTTTTATACCATACACTACGCGCACACATGGACCATGGGGTATGTGCATTGTTCATTGAATATGACTATACATACAAACATATATAAATAAATTTTTAAATAAATGAGCAACTTCGAATTTTAATTGATTTAACAATATCCGATTATGTGATCGTTCGTTTGTCCATCCCGAATTCATAGTTTCAGAGATGTTGCTCTGGAAATTTGTTATGTAAGTGGATTTTAATGATTCATAGAATGGGAACTTGTTTTTTTTAAATCACAACAAAAAGTTTAGTTACCGATTTCTTAAAAGAAAATCAAAGCTCATCACAAAACTTTAAAGTAAGGTCAAAACAATTGATTGCTTGACACTATGAATACTTCTCGGTGTAGTTCATTTATGTTTCAGTGTTGGTTGGTTGGTTTAGGTGCTGTGTTTCAGTGTAGCCGAAGATAATTTTTTGACTAGTTATTTTCAAATTTTATATTTTCCGGTTATCACATTTTACGCTTGAATTTCGCTTAAGGAGAATTTAATAAAATTCTCAAAATTTTCTGTATTTCAAGAAATGGTCTTGGTATAAAAATAATCGGTTTATTATGTTTGTGGCATTGTTTTCTTTTTACGTCATCTTGCGTTATTTTAGTAAAAAAAAATATTTATTTGTTTACCGCAAAAGCTTTCCGTTGACTTTTCATTTTACAGTGAATTGCCAAAAAATCAGCTAGATTAAAATCACAAAAGTATTTAAAATATTTTGTATTAAAATTAGAAAATGTATGTTTGAAAAATAGGTTTATTAAAATATATATATATTATAAATATTTGTCGATAATTTCGAAATATTTTTGGTATTCATAAGTTAAACAGAATACATAATCAAATTGATTTTTCGGACTATTATCGCAATGATAAACTTTCCTATTATTATGTCAAATCGATTTCTGCAATTTCTTCGTTTCTCAAATGGAAATATAATTTAACATTTAAATTTTCAAACTACTATATAAGTTGGCCCCATTGTTTGGCACAGTACTGTCGGTATTATATTACTTTTACGCATCCGTTTCCGGTGGTGTTTGCATTTACATCGCTTGCCTTCAATTCGCTTCCGCCCCTTTGCATTATTGGCCTACTTATGCATTGTTTTCTTCCTTCTCATTCTTTCTTGTTCAAGTTTGATTGCTGCTCTGCGAAAAGTTTCCACCAACACACGCGGAAGTACGCTCGTCTTTCTTTCTTTCTTTTATTTTTTTTTGCTTTGTTTTTCATCCATTTTTTATAATTTATTTTGTTCCTTTTTTTTCAGTATGACCGGAAGTACGAAATTGCACTCAATAAATAATTCCTTTAAAATTGAAACGCAACTCGTTCATTGTGCTCTGTCGATGCAAAAGTTTAACAAGTTTAGCTACCGCCAATCGGTCGGTCGGTCTGTCTGTCTGTCAGTCTGTCCGTTCGCCTTGCGCTGAGCAACAATGGCGAAATTATTTGGCGAAAAGTTTTGCCTTAACTGTGAAAATCTTGGCGAAATTAGTTTTGTGGCTGCAACAAAAGGTAACGCTTGTGATTAAAACTTTCGCCGGCAGTCGTGTATCACTTTATTTGCATCAAATAAGCTTAATTTGCGTTGAGCGGACGCGTGTTCGGTTTTGTTTCATTGCATAGCAACACGGAAATTGCCCACTGGCGATTTTGCTATTTTGTAAACAATTAAGTCGATCGTATAAAGTGAAAAAGAAAAGAACTTCGATAACAATTTTAATTGAAAAACATTTGTGTTTTTTTTTTGTTTGTTTTGGTTTTGTTGCAAGTTTAATAAATCGTTGATTCAACGTTCTTCTACACCGTGAAACAAAAACTTCTTTTTCTCACGTAAAGAATTTATTAAAAAAATTTCAAAATTGATGAAAGAAATCCATTCAAGCAGAATTTAACTTCTAATACCAACACGAAACTTTCAACATTTCTTATTGAACTTTTTTCAATCTATGAGCAGAAATTGTATATGTCAGCGTTTAATGAAATTATATTGAGCTTTGGGAATTACTCATTTCAAACTTTTTTATTAAGACGAGTTTGAACTTTTCAATTCGAGCAGCTGATTTTTTAACAGATTTCCAACAAGTTTAGGTATTCAAACTTATTTCAAACATAAAAACCACAGTTTAAATAGGAAGTAGATATTAATTTCCTATAACATAATGTCCTACTCAACATAGCAATTCTAATTTTTGCTCTTAACTGAACTTGTTTTCCTGGTCAGAAACGATGCAGCGTTTAACCGCACGATATATGCCAATTTAACATTGTGGTCATATCTCCAATATTTGCCAACTAAATTACCGAATCGTTGTCGTTCTGTTGCACTAAATTACGTAAATTGCCAAAACTTTTTAAAACTAATTGCAACCATTCAAGTTGAACGCTTGCATAATCAAACACAAAAGTGACAATCGTCGCTCACCCTCTCGATTTTGCGCCCGCTCCTCTTCCGACATTTATTAATTTCTTCACACAGGCGACTACGGTACAGTTTCGCCACCCACTCAACGCGAGCGCTAAAGAAAGTTTTTTTTGCAGCTTTTGCAAATCCATTTAATTCTATTATGACCTTTTTCAACACTTGCCAATTTTCGTTGTTGGAATTCTTCATCGACATTCATGTAAATTAAAATAAAAGGAATTAAACCGATAAAAAAGAAGAAGAGACGAAGTAGAGGAAAAATGGAAAGTGAACTAAATGCCGCAAGCAGCGTAAAATAACTTTGAAAGACACTTTCCAACTTACAAGTACTCGTTCGTACCTATCTGAAAGAAAAACAACTGTGGAACAGCACTTTTCATAGAACAAAGAACTATGCCAGAAGTTAACAAAAGACCAGTCGTTTTCGTTTTCGTTTTCATTTTCATGGAAAATAAAAATGGAAATGGTCACGCATGAATAGAACTGAATGTAAATTAAGCGACAGCAATACGGGCGGCTGTCGGAATGGGCGGAATGGAAGACATTTGTAAGTGGAACAACGTTCTAAACTTAGATATACTCGTACAGTTGGCATGTATTCGCATTAGGCTGGTTTTATTCAAAAACGAAAATTCATTTAAGTAACAATTACTTGAACATTTTTACTATTCATATCTTTTTATAACAAATCTGCGAACTTTGTTAATAAGTTTTTGAAATATTCTATTTGATAAATATAAGTCAATTATGAAACAATTTCAAAAGTCCGATTGAAATTCGAAAGTTGAATAAATGTTGTTTGTTTTTAAAATCTTTTCCTTAAACATTTCGAAGCTCTATTTAAACTTTCAATAATTTTGAAAATGTGTCTGATTATTTCTTGTTTAGAAAATATTTTGTGAATATAATCGTACAGTGGCGCAGAGCTTATTTCAACCAAGACCTAACAAAAACTTTAACAAGATTTAATAACTTAGCTAAAAATTATATCAAAATTATTTATAAGCAGGTTGTTAGTATAATATTTTAACTCATTAAATCATATTTAATTTTTTATATATTATAACAATTAAAAAAAAACGACTTAAAACAATATCAATGCTAATTCCAACCAGTGAATAGGTTCAATTTTTAAGTTGATTTTTTGGCAAACAAAAATATTTTAACGTTTAGTATCATTCTGATCAGTAACAAATTTAAGCACCTTTGGAATGGATTTAACCAGCTTTTAGATCACTTCCGGCATGTTTATGGTCGATTCCTCAACTAATGCTGTTTTCAAATCGAATTTTTTGGATAATTTACGTTTTCGTATTGTATTTTCTTAAAATTGCTCGCAAAGTTTCAATCACTTTCATTGGTGAAAGTTTTGGACTGAGTAAATCCACAGTCAATAGCTTTATTTATCGATTTGACCGGAGAAACTATCATAACAAAATTTTCAAATTAACGGACTAGCGCTATTTTTTCCGGTAAATCCTTCAAAACCAAAAACTATCGGCATCAAAATTGGTCAGTGTGGAGGGGGCAGAGTTAAGTTAGTCATGACACCCGGAAAATATTCCATGTGTTATTCGGAAACATGAATTTAATAACAGAATAGGCCGCAAGAAGTCTTTAAACATTACACAAAATCTGACTAGTTACTATTAAAATTGTACAAGGAGCACTTAGATATGGATTTGAACTTTTGAAATACCGTCAAAAATTATATTATAAATGACAATAATATTGTACCATTGTATTGTACATTGTATTGTACATATAGGGAATTTATGTAGTACTTAATGAAAACTTAGTGGTGGTCAATAACAAAACGGGTTAATTGCATTTAACTACTAATTCCCGCCCGGGTCAAAGTAAAAACTGAAATTTCTCTATTTAACCGTTTGGACACTGTAGAAAAACTATTTTCCGCGAATATAGTTTTATTTAATTTAATTTATGTATTACATGTCATCATTTGAATTTTTTCTTACTTTAAATTATATAAATGCATGCCACCCTAATGTACATTAATACTCGTATGCACATACATATTCGCAGTTGACTTGTAAATGGTGCGGTTAATAACGAACAGGTGCTTTTTACTACTTTTAAATATTTTTCATTCCACTTAATTTCTTTTCGCCAGTTTCCCTCATAAGTTTCGAAAAGATTTTCCCAAAAAAAAAAAAACCAAAACACTTTTCCCCTGATGTTTTAAATGTGATGAAAAAGGGTGGAGCAGGTTGTGCTTTTTGCTGCTGTGAGTGTTTCCCTTTTCTCATTTTGGGCGAAATGAAACTTTTCACATTGTTTGTAATTGTTGTTTTGAAAGTCGGTGGAGAGTGCTGCTGCTGCTCCTGTGGTACAATGTGGTAACGTAAGTTGGAGACCACTTGAGATGTATGTTGCCATGATGCATTTGCTGCACGGGGCTAGGTTAACGTGTGCACAGTTTTACAGTTTTACAGTTTAACCATAAAAGCCGAGTTTTGTCAAATTCAACATTAATTTAACTAATTGTGGATTTTTACCGCAGAAGTACTTTGTATAAATTTATATTTACATAAATACTTTTATATATCATAACTACAGTTGTGTGTTGTGAAACTTAGGCAAAATTGTTGGCTTAATGATTTTTCACTTACCATAGGATTTGGACCCATTTTCACATTTTTAGCCATGTCCATCATATCTAAAGCCAAGCGTGCAATGCATTTCGCATGATCCTCACAGTGATCGGGTAGTCCTGAAACGGTCATATATGTATCACCAACAGTTTCCACCTGCGAACAAATCAGTTTCCTGTTATTAAAAGGACTTTAGAGAGATGAAGGACTTAATAAGATGAAGTCAAAAACAAATAAACCAAGTTTTCTAGTTACTCGACAATGATTTTTTAAAATTTGTTGGATGAAAAATGGACAATAAAGAACGATTTATTTTTTTGAAACCAATATAAAACCAGATATGATTCTTTAATCAGAAGAAAGTCACCTTGTAAATATTTGGATTACGCTTGGAGTCGGTCAATGCATCGAACACGGTGTATAGCTCGTTTAGCATTTTGACAATTTTCATGGCGCCTTCTGGATCTGTATTTTCAGCGCAATATTGGCCGAAGCCCACAATGCCGGAGAACATGAGCGTCACGGAGTCATAACTATTTGAGAATGTAGAGAAATTTAGTTGTATAACGTTTAAACAAATTTATATGTATACATAGATACATATATTTGAAATATTATAAGTAAAAAAAATAGATTACCGCTTTGGCGCCACTGGTCGTTGATGTCGCAATTCATTTGCAACGGATTTGGGCAGCACCGAATATAACAATCTATAAGATATAAAGCGATTAAAAAATGTGCATATATATTTTTAATAACGTTTGAAATATATACATCAAAAAACGTTATATTAAATCAAAAATATTTGTGGTTTTCAAATCATCCACCTACCGATCGGTTTTCTGTTTCTCGCTCTCCAGATCGCGATAGGTCTGCTGCAGTTTGTCCGTAAGCATTTCCAGATTTTTGGTTAGTTTGTACTCAGCCTCGAATTTCTCGGAGAGCAGCACCAAATCGCGTGTTGCATCGTGTAGCGGCACATCGGAAATGTACAGACCCTTCCTGCGACAGGTGAAAAACAAACCGAAATCCAAATTTATTTAATTCGCTTTAAAGTAATTGGCTTCAAAATGATTTGGCAATAAAAGGAAAAACGTATTTAGGAGTGAAATGAAATAAAATTATTTAATGCGCCACTTTAGGCAGGCTGCGGTGGGCAATGTTCGTCGTTGCCCAGCAGCGTTTAGGGCACACTTGGCGCGCATAAAACATCACAAGAAATCGTTAAATAATCTTTGGCACCATAACTCTCAGCAGATAATGCCGGAATTTATGACTTGCTCAGCCGCTTTTCTTTTCTTTTATTTCAATTTTTTACTCAACGAATTCGGCTTTTTTCGGTATAATCTCCTTTTCTATTTTTTTTGTATGTTTGCATTTTTTTTGTGGAAAATCCCACTTGTTTACTGAAAAGGAAAGAAACGCGTTAACATGCTTTGCAAATGCCAGAAAGAAACGTTTATTGACCTCAGCCAACAATGCACAGTATTTATTCTGGTAAATTGTTTTTTTATATACATTGTTTAGAATAAAATGCAAAAAAACAAATGTTAAATGTAAAAAATAAACAAAAGATTTAAAACTTTTACAAGCTGTAAAAATTTAATCTATTATGCATTTTAATTAATTTTACTTTTGTTTCTATATTCCAAGGTCATGCTTTCAGGATGTAAAATTGAATTTTATAGTAAAATACAGAAAACATGTCTTCAAAACTATTGGAGAATTTTCTTGGATTGAACAAAGAATTTAAATAAGATATTGTTCAAACTTCTTGTAGAAACTTAAAAACATTTTTCTGGTAATAACTAAGAAAACAATTTTTCTTGTGAAATGTCGAATGAAAATGTCCACACAAAAGTCAATTCCAAAGACCATTTCGTTTATTCAGTCTTTTCCGTTCATCCTGTTTTTCATCCAGTTTATACCGGCCTACAAAACCTTCTAGTACAAACAGTACATAGTTTCTTCAGTTCATCAAGTCCATAAAATTAATTCAGTAAATCTATATTATCCATTAAGATAGTCCATTCGATCCATCCAGTCCATCTTGTCCTTCCAGATATAAGCTTCATCAAACCCATTAGGATAAACTTGATTACAATTAAATTAGTCCGTTTACTAAATCAAGTCTTTTTAATCAATCTGGTTTACTTAGACCATCTACTTTATTAAGTCCATTCAACTACTTCTTAAAGATCAACATTAACCATACTGACTTAATAATCAAATTTCATATTTCTAGGAACAATTTCAGTTTTAAAAAAAAATATTTTCACTTATTTCTCAAATTAAAGGCGTACTCGTAAAAGATGGGCGTGCAAATTATATATAGCCTTTACTAAGACCCAATCCCTAAAGGTTATGTGTACCACCATATTGAAATGCAATCGGTTCTGTGGTTCTAGAGTTTTTCGGAACAACAGATAGAGAGACAAAGATGAATATAGAGAGATAGAGATATATAGAAGGGCAGACAGAAATACAGACAGATGATGTATTATATATGGTATAATTCTAAAAATAAAGTATGATATGATAACATCAAAAAGTAGATACAAAACAATTAAATAGTTATGCTTAACTTTTTTGAATCTCATTTTTATTATATTTATGTATAAGACTAAAGTACTGTGCAACGCCCACACAGCGTGCTATTTTTTTTTCGTATTTCCCACACTTTTTGAGTTACAGCAGCAGCAGCAACAAAAAAAAAATACGTAGAAGACGAAAATATTCGTTATTCCTCATGAAAACTCATAAAAACAATTTTGAGGCAGCCAGCCATCATCCAAGTGAAATTCTTCTAGAATTTAATTTAAGAACATATTTTAACTGCATTAGAGAGACTGAAGAAGCAGTGGCTAAGGACTTGTACAATTTATTATTATATTTCTGTAATGTAATTCCCTGGGCGCGAAAATTCCATCACTGCTGCGCGCTCCTTCTTCTTCTGATCATCTCAAATGTTTATTTGCAGGGTGTACTTAGACTACATTTCGGTTTGGCATCATGACAAGTGGAAATTTAGATTCAATACCATTTTTGTTGTTCTTGTGTTGTTTTTATTTCATTTTCGGTATGGCAATAAATATAGGACAAGTGAAAAATAAATTGTTAAGGGAATTATTTAGCAAAGTGTTTAAGTCGAATTTTAAAACAAACGAACAAAAAAGTTCAGTTGAAATGACGAATTTTTGAATTAAAAGTTTAGCAAAGAAGTTATGCTGACTTTGGATTTATGCTAAAGAATTATTAAGAGCTTTGCTAGCCTAGAATTTGGTAACAGAAATTTGTCCACTTAAGTAGAATGCCTCAAATTAAAAACATTTGTTAATGATTAAATGTGGTTAACTTATTCAAATACCGAATATTTACTCCTTAATTGGTTTTATGTTTTCAACATATTTCATAGTTTTTCCGGTTATTTTATTATCCCACAATATTTCTCTGCTGTTTCAACAATTCAAGTTGTTTAATCCTCAACACCGTAAGCCATGTATAGCAAAGTGTTAAATTGTAGACATGGAATTCCAGTTTGTAAAGTTAGTAGAAGTATTTTTCTCCGCATTTATCTGTATCTGTATTTGTTTTGTTACTTCTCCACACAAGTAAATAAAGAAATAAGAACTCATTTTTATAGTCATCATAAATCAGCCCAGAACGTGTAGAGCAAAAATTATAATTCCAATTGCAAATATGAAGTAAAAACTACGAAAACAAAAGTTGTGAGTTATTTGTTTGTTTGTTTGTCTTGGTTTAAATTAGGCCTTCAAAAGTTGTAGTCTCAAATTGTGGACCTTTCACTCTTAGCTTGTATTAAAAACTATAAACGTAAATTTTCGGGCTGATATTAATGGATTTGATTTTTCACCCAATAGTTTAGAAAGAATTGTCTTAATTTACAGCAGCTTTAGTAAATCTGCAAGATTTTACACACATTCTTAAACTTTAAAGCAAAACAAATTCAACCAGCAAATAAATTTTATGTGTTTACTTTGGCATGAAGGAATGACAAATGACCCACAATAAAGTACCGCAGAAGAGGCATGACAATGACAACTATTGCGAAAAACGGAAACAAATTGTGGAGATCAGTGCGGGAAAACGCATTAATTCGGTTGATATTTGTCGCTCCCTACAGTCGCTCCCTCCCTCCACTAGTCGGACTAAGATGACAGAGATGCTTCGAGCTAAAACCACATGCGAGTAGCAGAAGAAACACCATACCACACAACAACAACAACAACAACAACAACAACAACAACAAAAACAACAACATCCAAAAACCACAATATTTCGAGGAGCAAAATTAAGTGGCATAGCACACACACACACACACAAAAGACCACCACACACAAAACAAGCAAGGGTGATTTACTTGTGCTTTTGTTTTTGGTAGAAGAACACAACACAATACAAAAGGACTCATCGAATACATAACATACATAAATATGTACATATGACAAATTACACAGACCCGCTCGTAAACTTGTGTGTGTGTGCAGCGCGGAAAGGAAAAAAAAACACATGCTGCTTACGCTTAGCAGTGGGTATGCGCTACGTAGTGGACATGCAGTTTGGAATTGTTTTGAGGGGACTTAAATGCGAAAAGATTGAAGAAATAAAACTAGCAAAGTTAAGCTGAATGTTTCTATAAAATCGAAAACCGTTGTATTAAATTTTGGAAATATTTCATGGTTGAAGAGTTCGAAAAAGTTACTAAAAATTAATAAATATGAAAGCTCTTTAAGGATCAATGCTGAGGTTTTATGTATGGAGATTTTGGAACTAGATGATATTCCAAGAAAATTCTTAGGGTCCAAACTATTATCGATGATTCTGTCTAAACTAATATACTAGCTTATAATAGCCAGTTTTCAGTTTTTTAGTTTCACAAATTGTGTGCAATAGGCTAGCGTGGACATTGTTTTTAACTCATACCAAGACGCGATCCCTCGAGTTTACCAGGAACAACAGGCAAACGGAATGACAGAGTTTTTAGTAGTATGATACGATGAAAAGTAAAATTATGTTGATATATATGTAAATTCGGTTTAGCTGAAGCACAAATACTCTAAACCATTTTAGAAATAAATTGTTCTTGTTTTTATAAGTTTTTATAAGATGTGAACTTGAACTATTAAATTTGAGTTTTAACTGCTAATCTGTACAAAGATTTAAGATAAATTTTTTCTGACCCGAAGTTTGTAAGAAAGGTAGATTTCGTATCAGTTCGAATTCGGTAATCTTTGAAATTTACTTCGGCTTGGAGAATAAAAGCTTAGATAGTGGTACATATACCACAAATATCAAATAGATACCTTCAAAATAGTTTAAATATACAGACTGTTGTGAAACCATA
Source organism: Suillia variegata (assembly GCA_949127995.1). Classification (NCBI taxonomy): domain Eukaryota; kingdom Metazoa; phylum Arthropoda; class Insecta; order Diptera; family Heleomyzidae; genus Suillia; species Suillia variegata. The sequence goes on along the minus strand of OX421843.1, from coordinate 37,173,766 downwards.
CGTTCCATATAAAAATCGATGTATTATTCGAGTTTAAGTTGAAAAATTATAAAAATTATATTAGAAATTGATAATATTTACTCACTTTGTTAAGTCATCCAAATTCATTACGCTCGGATAGCATTGAAAAAGTATTCGATCGGTTTCTGCAATGTACATCATTTGGCCCTAAAAGTGGGTATAAAAAATTGCATTTAAATTAATATTTGTAAGACTATGGATTAATAACAATAAAAAAAGGTTCATAAACTTTAAGGAATATTGCGTAATAGCACAGCGTTTATATATTTTCAAAGTTCAATTTCAAATACAAAAAGAAGACTTGGTAACACGCCGAAAATTGTTATATGACTTCCATATATAAATTTCGCACTATTTTTTATCCATCTCGAATAAATGAATTTAATCTTGAGCGCTTCAAAACGAAAAATAAATTAATAATTTGAAATCATGACCAATAGAAAAAGTTGCCAACCAACCAAGCAACCAACTGGGAGCAACAAAATTGAAATCGATAAAATCGGCACAAATTGCGCAATAAACCGTTTAAAACGCCGCTTCCGCAAAATCCAATACGGCCAAAAATCGTTGGTAACATAATGAAAATGTCACGTAAAATTTTATGATTACCATTTGCCGACAAAATCGAAAAAAAAGGCGCAGCCACAATGGCGACGCGCTCGAAATAAAAGCGGACATATTGACGTAGGCAGGAGAACGACAAGCAACATTTGATGCGTTCGCTGCCTCTAATGGTGTAGGATGTATTCTGAGTAGGCAAATGTGGTCGGTATTTTGTTACTGTTGTGTTCTGTTGTGTTGTGCTGGATGCGTAGTCGAGTAATATTGGATGTGTTCTACATATCCGAACACATGTGCTTGCGGTCGAGGAGAACAAGTAAATGACCAAAATTAACGTTGAGAATGAACAACAACAACAGCAACAAAAACAAATACATCATCATCCGCATCAGCATCAAGAGAAGTAGCAACGACCTCGTCGTCATCGTCATAGTCATAGTCATCAGCGACACCTTCTGGTCTTATAATATGATTTAATTTCAACCGAACGATAATGTCGATGCGAGCAGAATGCATCAACCACAAAATGTATCGCACAGATTGCCTCTCCTTTATCGATTTTAAGCTTCAACTTTTGATTGTGGCAACAAAATAACATTTTGTATAAAACATTCAATATTTGAGACCAACAAGAAACCTCCGTAAAATACAATTAAAACCAAGCGAACTTTTGCGGTTTAGAGAAACGTTGAAGGTTTTTTTGTTTGCGATTCTTACCTTTAGTCTTAAATCACGGGCGTTGCCCATTGCACCCTGTCGCGTCTGCAGCACGTAGATGGTGTTGATGTGCGCCAAAACGTTCTCGAATGTCAGCTGCAAATGCGGCCGAATTGCCTCGAGCACTTCCAATATCGAGCAATTTTCAGCGGACACTCTGTGCCGGGTCAAAAACGAAAAGATAGAGAAACGTTAAACCAAGTTTACCAACAAATAGTGACTAAATGCAGTTGGTTTCATAAGGCAAGTGTAGACAAAAAAAAAACAACAAATTGTTGACACACACACACACATCAAATTTTCTGGCACTTACCTCGGTATGACTCTCGACACTGATTTGCCTGCTTGAACAATTTTCATTTGTCGATCGAACATCAGGTGAAAGGGAAATATTTTGCAAAATGTTGCTGGCGAGATGAGCGGAGCTGCGGGGAAGATACAATTTTCGAGATTGGTATTATTGTTGATGATTCAATAAACGTTTATACAAATGGTTCGTTACAAGATCTCACATATGAAATATCCAAAGTAAAAATCTTAGTATAAATTCAATAATTAGTTGCTCTCTTGGTGCTTACAATTTGGTCTGAAAATTGTTACTTTCTAAAATCTTTTTAACTTTCAAATAACCTTAAAAATATCAATATCTCTTGGATGCTCTGTATAGATACAAAAGATAAACTGAATTACTAATTTTACTTTCAGAATGAAGTCCCAGAGTTTAACTCTAATCGGAGCCCAGATCAATAATTTTTTTTTAAAAAATCTATTAATAAAACATTCGTCATGACTTCTACAAGGTGGCGCAAAAGAAGTCATCCGATGTTGTTTGGCTCTTATTTTTTTTCTAAATAAAAAACTTCGATTCTGTTTTTTGATTATGTTTATTTAGACCTTTAGAATTAATTGTGATAAATCGAGAAGATGATATCGGATAAATGGGCGCCGTCACAATTGATTGCCATACGGGCTCGTTTTATGGCATTTTCCATCACTTCGGCGAGAGTTTCGGGCGATAAATTCTCGCATTCGTGTCGGATATTTTCCTTGAGGGCTTCCAAGGTCTCAGGCTTGTTGATGTAAACACGAGACTTCAAAAAACCCCATAAAAAGAAGTCCGGGACCGTTAAATCGGGCGATCTGGCGGGCCAGTGCAAATCGCCAAGCCGCGAAATTAAGCGACCCGGAAACGCGGCCTTCAGAATGTCGGTTGTGGCTCGTGCAGTGTGTGCTGTTGCTCCGTCCTGTTGGAACCACATGTCCACCAGACTTAATTCGTCCAGTTCGGGCAGAAAAAACTCGGTCAACATTGCCCTATAGCGCGCACCGTCCACTGTTGTCGTTTGACCCGCGGCGTTCGGCCCGATGACTCCTCCAGCGTGAACAGCGCACCACGCAGTCACTTTGAGCGGGTGTAATGGTTTCTCGTGCATCACTCGCGGATTTTCGGTTCCCCAGAAGCGATAATTTTGCTTGATTTTTGCCAACACCACAGACGAATTGTTACGCAAAAAATAGACACAATTATTCCGCGTTCTTGGGGAGTGTATCGCTCCATGGCTTATTTACTTGTATTCTGTATCTGTCTAGTCCACAAATGTCAAAACATATTTGACATTGGCGGCCATTTGCAAAAATGAGAGCATCTTCCAATAGGGTGATTAATTTTGCGCCACCCTGTACAACTTCTCTGAGGGCGGAAATGAAATGCTCTACTCCTAGTGGAGTCCTGCTTTTAAATATAGATTGTCCTTTGTGATTCTTATTCCGCGACTCTAACCAAATAAGAGACAAAGGTTGTAACTAAACTAAAATAAGTTATTAAATTATATCTGCTTAAAACTTATCTTTAAATTATTATAAATCAAAAACAATCATGGCAACTCTAGGATTCTGCAAAACATTCCTTAATCTTTGTTAGTATGTATATACGTTCTAGTGTAACCGCATACATACATTTCTTATTTGCTTATTATATTTATAAAAAGAAGCACATTTGTACAATGCTCTCATTACTATGGAATCAAATATATCAAATTTCTATGTAAAGCATATTTATTAGACTCCCACTAACCTTCACAGAGAAAATCAACTTCATCCGGCGGTTCCTTGCCGTCATCCTTTACGGCTATCGCCTCGGCAGATTTCGCTTCTGAGGATATTTCACGTATCAGAAATTGGACGTGATCGTAGCGTTCGATATCGTCGCTTTTGTTCTTCAGCAAACGCAGACACTTTTGCTCCTTATCGGTGTCACAATCAAAGCTATCCGCTTGTCCGGCGGATGCGGCGCCCGTCGACGACGTGGAATTGGACTTTTTGTTGAGGCGGAAAGGGCATTGGTCTGCAAAAATAAAAAAAATAACAAAAGACAGAATCATAGACAATAACGAAATAGACGAAATAATTGGATGCGTCGGATATTGAAACGGGCGAGTTCATTTTTTTTATGGTCATACCTTGCTTTCGGTTGTGCGCATCTGCTGTGGCGGATGTGGTGTCATTCGTCGCTAAACTGTCATCGTCGGAGTCTTCGTTGTTATTGTAGCTGTTACTGCTGCTGGTGCTGCTGTGGTGTATCTTGCTACTGCTACTACCGGCGGCATTGTGATTGTTAGTTTTTTCTGCAGTGGCACCAACTGTTGCTGCTGCTCCTGTTGTTGTTGTTGTTGAAGATGATTGTTGCTGGGTTAGTTGTTGCTGTTGTTGTTGCTGTTGTTGTGTTTGTTGGGTAAACACATCGTCTTTGTCTTCTTCATCCATTGGATCGCCTTTTCTTTTTACTATTTCGATTTCAACTTCAACTCCGTGAAGTTTCGATGCAACCGCCTGGGAATGTTTTAAAAGGTCTTCAGTTTGAAAATGTCAAAATGTGTGCTAAAATGTTATATAAATATGTACTTTTTATATACACTATATATACCACATACACGTATCAAATATCTGTGGAATTCAAGTAACAGATTCTTCATTAAAAGGTTTGTTCAACATTTATAAATCAGTTAAATTAAAAAAGCCTTCGTTGAAGTTTTAAATCACACACACACACACACATACATGAATTGAACTGATGCACTTAGTATTAGCAAATCACAATACCCTTTCACACAACGCAAAGTGCATGTGCATAATTTTATTGACTCAGAATTCGGAATTTTTAAAAACTGCCAAATAATGAAAAATTGCAAAATGTTCGAAACCAAAGCGTAACAACACACACACACACACACAAACACTTACTGTACTGCCAACGTAATAATTCACACTCATGTGCATCCGGGCATTGCTTAAACACATCCACCGTCATAACAGACCTCTTCTACCCTTCCACCCACCCGACATGAACTCATAAAAACCACCAAAACCAGAACAAGAACACCAGCTAGACCATTCGCCACAAAACCCACCTTCACAATTCCGATGACTATGTGCTCCAGGCCGGGTCGCTCTGAGTAGTAGTGCAGCAGCAATGATCCATCCTTTTCGGTACAACGAAAGGAGGGGGCGCGCATGCCGGGATATAGGGTGCCCAGGTGGTCATGTAGCGCATCCAAATTCTGTCCGTTGTCGAGACCGCAGAGACGAAGGCGAAGGCATAACCGTTGGAAGAGTTGGCATCATATTGCATGGTGCAGAGGCGGCAATAAGCAATGTGGAATGCGGTTGAATGAAATTGCAGCAGCAAAAATTCAATTTCATTTTCCATTATGACAAACGAGCATTGCAGTTGCATCCAGCGCAGGCAGAGACGCAAGACCAAAAAAAGCAGCAACATCGGCAAGCAGCAGCATCAGAGCAGCAATTGTATGAAACGAGATGAAAAACGTGGAAAATTGAAAATAAATCGAACGTGAATGCGGCGAAAAGGAAGTGAGCTATACATAAAAAAAATTAAAATGAAAATAAAAATAAAAGTACATGCAAAAAGGAGAAGAAAATAGAAAAACAAAACTAAAACTGATAATGGCCAGAGAATGAAAATTGATCAAAATTTCTGAAGTGGAAATCCGGAATGGTTTTCTTTTTGTGCTTTTCGCTGGCGTTGAAGCATTTTGTAAACAACAAAATATGCAATTCATGCAACTGCTCACGAGATTCTTAATAAAAATAACAAAATTTCGTTGAAACTGTTTCCAAAAATTGTCTAAACAAATTTAAACTTCTTCACAAGATTTTTGTTTAGTTTCAAGCGAATCCGTTCGTTGTACATGACCTTAATTTGACTGATTAGAGACATTCGCCGTCTGAATAATTTGAAAACAGTTCTTTATCAAATTGTTTCATGTGTATGTAAATGAAAAAGGTCTCACTAATATTATTATAACTTTAAAATAAATTACTATATGCAATTAGAGGAGGTCATCATCGAACTGACTTCTCATGGCATTTCTCTTTAAAATGTAGCTAAAGTGAGCAAATCCTTTGAATGCATAAGAACTCACAATTATTTAGTATCTGTCTATCTGTTTATATTTCAGATTTAAAAGAGATTGACAACATTTTAAAGATGATTTATCAATATCGTATTTTTAAAAAATGCTTTGAATCAAATTCCAACAATAAAATACTTTATGCCAAACAATACTGATAAATCATAAAGAAAGTAGCTGCGAATCAAAATGAGATTTTTGTTCTTGTATTCCATCTTCCTTAAATATAAACACATAAAATTGATTTTATGTCTGTCATAAATTTTAAATTATTATATTGACTGATTGATTGATTTATTATTATTGATTGATTTATCTGAAAAACCAACACACAAATAAAATTTTTCTTTAAGTAAAAGAAAAATTAAAATAAAATTTGTTTATAAAATCAAAATGTGGAGCTTTTAAGCAAATGATGACAAATCCAAAATGAGAAAATTCAAATATATATCGATCATACATACAAGTATATTCAAAAATTGATTTCTTTGCTTTTAAAACAAGTTTGCATGAAGTCGCACCAACGGCCGAAGATATTACGAAAGAATTTTTATTTTATAAGCAAAGAATATGTAAGTTGGATAAACCGGGTTTTTATTTAAAAGCTTTGAATTTGTCGGTATTTAGAGAATTTATTGTAGTTTCTGTCTTAATCGGTTTTGATATTAAAATCTTAATTTTTATCTATTCAAAGAGTTTTTATAAAGGTGATGTTTAGATACACATTAAGGACTATTTAAGCTTTACGAACTCATTATAAACGATTTTTTCCAACGTCACTATTTTAGGTTTTTCAAAAGAATCCATATTTTTCTGCTTTCGAAAATTTTAAAGATTTCTGTAACTTTGCGTATGTGGTCAGTTGAAGACTTTACTTTACTAAATAAATACTCGAAAAGATCAATTAGATTTATTAGATCAAAATTAGATTTATCGATTTATGATTAAAAGCTCCTCAAACATAAAAAATGTTTAACGAAACTTTCTAATTGTTATGCTTGCCTAAAGTCGCATTATTTACAAAGAAATGAAAAATGTTTATGATTTATTTTTAGCTTTAGTCTGCTTCTACGAGGCCCATGTGACCGATAAAAACGTAAATGAATATCGCTGATATAACTTTGTGTACTTTATGTTGTGCATCTGTACTTTAGTATGGCATACCTGCAGAAAATCCCTTGGTGTGGCGCCTAGGACTTGCAGAATTTTATCATATCCCGAGTCTTGGCAGAATTCAAAAAATGTCTTTCCAAATAGCTCGAGTATATCATCCGCGGGTATATCTGCAATTTGTCAAATACGAAAAAGAAAATATATAAAATGGAATATTAAATTCAATGCACACGCTCAGCACACACCGTTAACTTGCACCCGCATACTGGCAAGTGCAAAACATACACACGCACACGACTCGACACACACACTGGATATACATATGTACATGTATGTACTCACTTAGTATCTCGACGGCAGCGCCAATTAGGTTGTATGTAATTTCGTCGTCGTAAATTTGTCGCACCAAAAATTGTCCTTCCATGTTGACCATTGCCTTTTTTCTGCAAAAAACACAAAAAACAAAAAGAAAAAATTAAAAAAGAGGCGATAAAGATGAGGCAAAAAGGAAGAGAGCATAAGAGAAAGGCGGATATACATTTTAATTAAATTGCGAATGCGGTGCGCAGGATTCGCGGCGGTTTTGCGGTTATTTATGTTTATTTCGTTTATTCGCGTATTTTCTTTCGTTTTTGCGTGCATTGGCGTAGTGAAGCTGGGACTGGGTGGCGAGCCTGTCCCACTGTATTTTGAATTTTTTAATTTTCAAAATAGTGTTCTTCTGAATATATCGTATTTAAAAAAAGGTTTAAGATACGATCAATTTTAAAACATAATATCAACTACTGTCTGGCCTCTGACGGAGTAAGCCCAGGTTCGATCCCCGGCAAGAACCAATGATTTACGAAATTGCGCAAAATATATATACGACGGTTGGCCGATAAGTACTTAGCCTACAAAAGAAAAAAGAAAATTTTTGAAAAGAGGTTATTGATTTCTCAACATAGTCTCCTTTTAACTTGAAACACTTAACCCAGCGTTGCTCCAACTTCTTAAACCCATCTGAAAAATACGTTTTCTCAAGGTCTGCAAAGTAGGCCGCCATCGGACGGTGATGCTTAGTAATTATCGGACCACTCTCGTTTATATATATACTCGTATATAGTTTAAATCAGAAGGTGCTTAAACGCAAAACTGTTCGTATTTTCAATTATATTTTCAATCAATACAATTAATTGATACGGTTATGTGTGGAGTTTCAGTTAAAAATTAATTGTATTAAATAAAAAATGTATCGTATTGATTAACTTGTTTCAAAATATTTGAAATATTACATCAAATTTAAGCCTAAACATGTCGGGTCTAGGCTCGTCGCGCCGCTGTGTTTGCTACCAGTAAATTCTGACTTTAAGTGGCACAAGTTGCACATCCGCTTCCGTTTTGCTGTGGCGGACGATAATAAGGATGAGCTGCGTTTTATATTTTGTTGTTGTTGTTGTTGTTGTTGTTCCTTTTTAATAACTTCTTTTAATTTATTTGTACATGCTTAAGGATTATTTGTGGTTTTGGGTACACTTCTTTCTTTTTCAGCCAGCGGCGCTTTTATAACGCGCCGTGGTCATAATAATTTTTTATTAAACAGTTAATTAAAATGCAAAAAAAAATATGTATAAAAAATACAACGAAAATGGCGGAAAGTAAGCCGAGTTAAAAGCGATCAAAGAAGAACAAGCAGAAGAGCTTCCGCACGCAACAAAATTTTAATTGAAATCATTAAAACGCAAAATTTCGAGTTTACCGAAATAAAACGAGCGTTAATTTTATTAAATGCGGTGGGTTGCAGGGGGCTGGGGGGGAGAAGGGAGGCGCTTTAACAAGTTTTGCGGCCATTTTATTTATTTATTGTTTTCGCTTCGAAGAATTGATTGATGTCCTTATCGCATTAATTGATGAATTAAGTAACAAAAAAAAAAAAAACGAACAAAAATGCGAGCAACTTCAACCAAGAGCAACCAAATGAGCGGTGATTTAATT